>JAODKE010000050.1:3294024-3308162 GCA_026779605.1 Mormyrus hasselquistii | reverse complement strand
ACACACACACACACACACACACACACACACACACACACACACACACACGCACACACACACACACACACATACACACAGGAACATTAAAGGCAACCAGAGGACCTGCATGGGCTGTCAGGAGGCTGCTTCCTGCCTGCTCCCTAAGGAGGTCATTAGCTATGGCTCCCAATGCCTTGCAGGTGTGCTTGATATAATGTTCTGGTACAATGAACACGCTTCAGCTTCCTATACACAGATTCATGTCATAATTTTGGGCTGCAATGAATATGAAAGTTTAATATTTTTATGAAGGCAGCACAAATGAGTTGAACGAACAGCTCCCCTCACAGAGAGAATATTCACAATCAATCCCAGCTATGGCCACCAGATGGCGATCTGATTCTCTAATTCTGACCAGGTGGCCCTGAACTGTGATACCCTGTGTAATATTTTCTGCATATCACACAGAGCACAGACAGGGTGACGCTTTCACAAGTACACAAGCGTGCACAGACACAAGGCCTTAAACCATACTCACGTGGTCGTTGCTTCCTTTGTTGTCCTCATACTTTGTTTCTATGTGAATGGAAAACTTTGGCAAAAATGAACACTGCAAAAAAAGCAAAATTGAAGAAGAAAAGAGTTGACAAAAAGCATTTATTTCCACAATACTGCTGTGAACAGCAGTCAGGAACCATTCCAGATATCTAATCTCCCAGAACTTCCTGATGGCCACAACTCATTGAATGAGCAGCCCAAGTCAGTCCAGGCTCTGTCCAATAAATATCAGGGTCCAATACACAAAATCTTGAATTCTACTCTAGTATCAGAAAAAAATTCAATTAGTCACCTGCAGAAGTGAAAAGTTCATGTTCAGAAAGTTCAATTCCAGACCAAGGGGGAAGCAGTTTTCAACCAACCAGTTATAAAAAGCCACAATCACAGAGTACTGGACTGGTTGGTTAAAAACAAAATCTTGGTCTGGAGTTTAATTTTCTGGACCTGAACTTTCCACCTGTGGCTGTCAGATGGGACGTGGCGGTGGTCAGACTGAGGTGACTGCAACCAGCAGTGCCTGTATTTTTGAGGTGTTCCATGTTCTTTTCTGACCGTGACACCATGGAGTCTACAGGCAGAGAGGTTGCCAAGATTCAGTGACGTTCAAAAGCAATTCTCTAGATTCTAATGGTGTTTTTCTTTTTTATTTCCTCGGAGCACTACAGAGATCAATCACCTGGCGTTGATACGGAAAACTGCGCCTGCAAACTGAAACGAGACAGCCTGCCACTCTCATGTGATGTTTACAAAGGGCCCTTTTGCAGTGCTTCTCAAGCACCATCAGTGTGATCATTTTCGTCTATCACTATCCACTGCCCATTTGTTATGTGGCTTGAAGGAGCTCAGGTCCAGAGAGTAAAAGTCCAGATCAAGATTTTGTTCCAACCAGCCAGTTGAGTCCTCTGTGACTGTGACCTTTTATACTCGACTGGTTGGTTGAAACAAAATTTTGGTCTTGACTGACTCTCTGGACCTGAATTGCCTACCTCCGATGTGGGGAGTGGGGACTGCAGACTGGGGCCAGTGTCCGGGGGATGACGAGGAATTTCGGTGATGAAGGCACATGCCAATGTTTGCACATGCCTGTTTTGAAAGCCATCACGTGCATGCGGCCATAGATGCGTTAGATGCATGCCTGAGTGCCAATGTGAAAAGGGAGAGTTATCTCTCTACTCACGAGTGCCTGTCGCTATATAAATCTCCTGCTCAAATACTGTGGTTGTGATCTGGAAGCCCATCATTGCTGATAGTACCTAGAAATAATTTTTCTTAGAAAAAATATGTAGAGTGTATCTTCTATACTTCATACACTATCTACCCAATTTACGCATAGAGATTTTATTGGGTAGGTGATGCACTGGGGTTTGGCGTCATATTAAGTCAATTTTAACAGCCATAGACTGTACGCAAAAGGATCAAAGCTTGTCTTCGATACAAGTTTGTCCCAGAGAAAAAAAAAACATACTTTTGATTATTTAAATTCGTAAACTTTTACCTTACATCCGAGTAAATAAATGTTACATTGCTAACGTTTTCCGACAAATTGATGATAATTTATATTGCCGATGTACCCCTACAGGCAGGGAACACTGGTGTCCTGGTACGTAAGGTTACTGTGACTGCAGAAAATAGATAAACAGGCAAAATTCCATGTGGAACTCTTTAACCCTGTACAAGGTGATCAACGCAGTTAATTAATGGTGTTATTTTTTTGTGCTCAAGGTTTACTAATCAGGTAATCAGCTGTCCTCTCCTCACCTGCTGTGCTCCTGAGCCCATGAGTAATTGTAACAAATATTAGACACAGTGAGCTATATTTACACTGGGACCAGAAGGCGTGACATAACATCATTACTTGTTTGTTATTGCAGGAAAAGTACATTTTAATTGGCAGTACATTTCGAACTAAGACCAAAGGGAGGCGTGTTATTATGAAACATTAATTAGGTTCCAGTGGCCAAGTCCCAGTTGTCGGGGGGGGGGAGACAATCCTATTTAGAAATTGCTTTATCTGTAATTCCTATGAAGCATTAACACTGAGAGGCATTTCATCAATCAGCCAACCCTGGGATTTGAACTGATGACCTTCTGATCACATGCACCGGGATGTCACCTGCTGAGCCATGCAGCAAACCCCTCCCTGGTCATTATTACATTATACAGTGCTATAAATCTACTCATTCAGCAAGCGGTAGTGCTCAAAAAAATGAAAGACATCACTGCTGTTGAGCTGCATCCCGCCACTTTGTCCACCTCACAGCCACCAAAGACCGGGCCTTTCATCTCTGCGCACAGCAGATGGCGCTCTCTCTGGTCTGAGGAAAAGTCACATGACTCCACCCAGTTTCACTTCGTCGCCGCAAAAACAAAGTGCGGTTCCTGGCTCAGCTGACCCCGTTACTGTAACAGACGCGCCGCAAGAGGACGCGCACTGGCTGAGTGCGTAGTGAATACACGATAGCATAACCGAGTGACACCTCTGTCATCCTGCCAGGATATTGACGGGGCGTCGGACGGAGACTCACCGTGTATTCTGAGCCACACCGGCCCGGGATGGACGTCGATGCAGGGAGAAGAGAGAAGGGGCAGTGGAGTTAAACCTTCATCCATGCCCAGAGTGCCGCGGTAATTAAAGGAATGGGGGATCGAGGGTGACAGCTCTCCATCGGAAGATTGTCTCTTGGTTTCCTGATTTATTAATTTCCACATAAGAAAACTAGTAGAATTCACAGTGAATAGAGTCCAGCAGATGCTGCTCTTCTAAGGGTTATCAGTGTAAGTCAACACCTTCCCCTTTAACGGCCCAGTGTGCCGCTACAGTCACCCATCTACAACATGCTATCCATTGGCTTTTTGGCCATATGAGAATTTCCGCTTTTAAAAAAGGTGGGATGTGAGTGAGCCGCAGGTATGGTGCAGGATGAGAATCGGAACCAAAGTCTGTAGAGCGAGTGAGCCTACCATGTGCCTATCTCTTGTCCAATCGGAGGGCTCGGCTGGTAGTCACCTGTGATGGTGTAGGGGTAGTAGTTCCAGGCCTTCTCTGTCACATAGAAGATCTTGGGGACCACAGCTCTCGCCCAGCTAGGCAACTTGCTGAGGAAGGAGAATTAAAATGACGAATGAAAAGGAATGAAAATGGAGTGAATGAAACAAGGACTGAATCAAGCTTAAACTGTCTGCTGAGGGTCAGATTTTCTTCTGACCTCTCTGGAACCATGGCTGAGAGGAACATTTACATACTGGACTCCTTTTAATCAGCCTTCAGTAGCACATGGCTGCGTGCCAAACTCACACAAATGGAAACTCTTTCAGAAGAACGCTTCGCAAGGCTGTCTGCAGTCCTGGAACACGCCGTACTTAGTCACCAGCATCAAATGACTTAGGGAAAAGGTGCCGTTACTATAAACTCTCCTTACTGCTCACTGAGCTCGCTATTCAGAGCCGATACCAGTGGCCCTGCTCAGTCGTCCTTGTCCGAGAGCGTAACACAAAGCAGGGAGTGAAGAACCGCTTCCTCAGTTTCATATAAAAAAAAAAACATGTCCTCTCTGGCCTTAATCATTGCCTGAGGATATTCTTACCACCCAAGGGACCTGGTGTGTTTACAATACAAAGATAGTTATGACAGCATGTAAAAGCCCCAGTGCTGTAAGAATGCGGCGTCAGAACGCCAGAGTGGGGGGGGGGGGTGGGTTGCACACGCCATCCTCACGCTCACTTCACCTCAGAACTCATGACGACTGAGTCACGTGTCATTAGTGCTCTGAGATGAGTTTATATAACCGGCATCCCTCATCAAACGAGCTGTAAAGATGCGACAAAAGAGTGCAGGATCGGCGACTCTCACGTGTCGGATGTGACACTCACTCTGTCACACTCTCACACTCTCTGTCACCATGCAATGACATCAAAGCGCTCGGTGACACAGAGCACGGCCCTGCCTCACAGACTGTTCAAGTGTGTTTGTTGGCCAGATTGTGAATTGTGAGGCCTTGAGCGTGGTCCACTGTTCAATAGCATCGAACACTGTAAGTGGTCATTTTAAGGGAAAATCTGATATGGTGGAGAGGTGTGAGCTCAGCCCTGAATTCCACAGTCAAATTGAGTGCCTAAGCCTAACAGATCGACACTTTATTTTGCCCTTAATTCAGTCACTCCTCTCTGTTACATAACGCCTATCCCACCACACCTACTTCCTCTCCCTCCAAGGCAAAGGACATCATGTACAGGACGTCAGCATGTCGCTGACATACCGTGGGCAATTTGTAAACTCCAGCCTGTCCACCTGCGTGTCGCTGGACTCGGAGCGGAAACAGGAAACATGCCCGGAGGAAACCCACACTGCCCTAACTCACCATATCCTACAATATTGGTTTGATTGAGCTTTTACAAACCCTGCCGGAAGTAACCGACGAACCCCTCAAATCAGAGTTGTCCGCAGCCTGTCAGCAGCGTGCTTCCCCACCTGAACAATACTGGCACCAATCAGAATAAACACTCCAGGAATCCAACATGTCAACTGCCAGGAATGCTGGGAAAATCTGTCATGGGCAGGTGTCCAGTGGGCAGAATGACAGCTGTGTGTCTTTCTGGGAATACCATCTACTAAACCTCCATTATACAGCCACACTCCTTCACGCTACATGGGTCCAAGGAGCGTTGACAACACTCGTGGCTGTCTTAACGCCCCCCCGTTCTCCGTCTAAACTGCGTCGCTTAGAAACAAGCTGGTTTTCCCCAGAAAAAAATGTACATATCTAATAGTCAGACATCAAAGGCAGAAGATGAATGAGAATAAAGATGACTGAATAATTGTAATAACAAAATAACTGGAGAAATGATGGTTTGGCCTTATTAGAGTACTGCCTCGAGGTGGCGTGTGTTTATTGAACTAACCAGGGCTGGACAGTCCATCAGGGCTGAGGTCTTATCAGGTAATCCATCTCCAGAATTGACCCAGATTATAACGCAAACAGATTGGTTATTTAGAAGATTGTGTTGTCTAATTACATTTTTTCCCCCAATTTAATCTTATTCACAGTGTGGGATAGCTTTGGTGCAGATCACCTGAGGGACATCCTGAGATCTGAGCATGTGTCCATCTGGTTAGGAGTCTGACCTCTTAACCACCACACCCTCTGCACTATTTTCGAGATGAAGCCTGCATGCATGGTACAGCAGAGGCCTGTCAGCCTGCCTTATGCAAGTATCGATACACTTCTAATATTTTATTATTTACATCCGTTTTCTTCTTATTTCGAGCTCATACTGACTGGGCGACTGCTGTCCTTAAAAAAGCCGTATTGCCTTTGTCCATCTGTTTCTCACCATGTTCTCTGTTCTCGCTGTCAGAAACACTTCCTCCGATAAATGTTGAGAGATGGCAGGGCTTGTGAGATATCTCAGACGTCCAAAGGGACACCAGCATCTCCTTTAATGAGTGAGAAGCCGGGATTATGCATTGCACGCACATACACCAAAGTTTGGTTGGAGGAAAAAAGAATTTCTCACAGAAGGAACATTTTGGACTGAGTGCAACTGTTAGTTTGCAGAAATTGTGAAATAATTGCCATCTGTAATTCTGGCTAGTTGAAGTAACAACCAATTTGTGGTTTCAGTTATACAGAAAGTCACAGTAATAGATAGTCTGGGTTCAACTGGAGTTGATTTCACTTGAAAAGGAAAACTAATTTAGACTGATTGAAAGCTTTGGAGCATTTCCCGCATATGGCAGTATAAACGGCTATGTTTTGACCCTTAATAATAAAGTAAACATTATGTAACTGCTTCTCCTGGTCAAGGTTAAAGGGACAAACCCAATGGTAAATGTTGAAAACTTCCAGCATGTCCGAGCATGTAACGGTAAAACTGATGAACAGCATGCAGTATTTGTTTTACATTGGCAAAAGTGACAGGACATGTAGGCGTGACTAACCATGAACTGCCCACTTCTGGCTTTACTGACAGTAGGCAGTGTGTTGCGGAATTTCTGTCATGCTGAAGCATTAGCATTAGCAATGTTCATTGGCATTAGCAGTGCCCTTTAGTATCAGCATCAGCAATGCTCCATAGCGTTAAGAAGCTCCTGCTATGAAAGACCTCACTGTCCACACCCCCGCACATCCACTCCACACTATGGCCTACAATCCTCAGACACGCTGCTGCTACGTTGGCCCAGTGCCAGCCAACGTAGGGGCAGATACATACATTAATTTCATATAATGCATCCAAGTCCGATAATTCAGCTGATGCCAAGACAGCAAAGACATCACACGGTGCCGTAAATGAGACATACGGGCTGTCAGTTTAGCAACATCTGCTCAGTCCTGCAACTCCTTCCAAAAACACTGGAAAAAAGATAAATTATTTCATTAACACCACTCCTTTCCAGGAAGAAAATATTACGGCATGCAACTGTTTGATTAATCATCAGTGTCTGTTTTGGCGGGCAAAAAAAACCCTTTATTTCAGTGTGGAACAGGAGATAATTATATACTTATGTGAATCATCGCTGTAAATACAAGCTGCTACTTCGGATGGAATGTTGATTGAATGGGCGCCGGCATGATGACCCCTGGGGTGGCGGTCTCTGCGCACCTGTTCAGGTACAGCCTCTTCTCGGTGAACTGGCCGTGCCCGTGGACGGGGTCCTCATAGGGCTCGTTCTGCACCACCTCCACGCCCTCCCCGCGCTCGCTCTGCTCGTGGCTGTGCTTGCTGATCATGTACAGCTGACCGATCCTGTACTGCAGGAGACATGCCGGGGGGGGGGGGGACCCGTGTCACCATGGCGATCTGGAAGGCATTCTCACATGCCCTGCTGTTCAACGTCGCTGAAATCTCGTCAAGCTAACCCAAGTCCATTATCATATAGCGCCCTTCCTAGTGCCCAAACCCCTTGTCGGAAATAAATCCCACGGCCAGCGTCCCTCAGTAGATGCTGACAAGCCAGACAGGTTTAAAACATTTACTACCTGTCAGAGGTCACTGTCTCGCAACTTGACCGGAACTCAAGTCACAAATTTGATGATTTGTACCTCAACAGTAAAAATGAAAGACTTGGACTCAATTTGGAGTTTGGGCACATGATTTATGACTTGACTCGGACTTGACTCAGACTGACTTGTTCCCATCCCTGCTTCCTGTCTGTGTGCATGCTAGTGCCATTGCATGTTAAAGCGGTTGCATTCTCCAAACGTTACAAACTTGATCACAGTCTACACCTTGCTTTTAGCCAGCAAGCCTCTCTTTCTTTTTCGATAATGTTCGCATGTCCAGGGAGGGAGGTGGGGCAGCCAATTGACTTTGGACCCCCAGCGGTGTTTTTTTTTTTCTCCCTACTTGCGAGTCCTGGGTTCTTCTCCTCCACGGTCATCTGGCTTTCCTTCTTTATCTTCCCATTTCCCTGTTTTTGAATCATTCTGCATAAATGATGCAGGAACATATCATAAAACACCCATGTTAAGCGCATTGGGGCGACACTGTTGTGAAAGGCGCTATATAAAAATAAATTGAACTGAATTGAATCTCAGTCAGCTTGGTGATGCCAAATCATTCACCTCACAACCTGCTATTATCAGAGACTTTGGACATTTTCGGAGATCACAGATGCCCTCAGCTACCACTCTGTACTGAACAGTTTGTTTTGATATAGAAGATTTGCTTCTGGGTATAATTTTTTCCCCACGATATTTTTTTTTCTATTTTTAACGGCCTTCTAACTGTCAGGTGCCAGTCTGCCATTAGCTGACAGGCTGTTCAGAGACTCCATAAAGGCACGAAGAGGGTTTTTTTTTTATCATTTTGTGTATTACTGTGTGATTATCTTACAACAGACAAAATAAGCCCCTCTTCCTTATTTGAAAAGAAATAACGTTCTAGATCAATACTCTGAAGTATTATTTACTTGCAATAAATTGTTCCAGGCAACTGCAGGCAATCCAACCCTTTTCGAAAACAGAAGCGGCCATTTCTTTTGTATCTATTGTATGTTTATTGAAACTCTTCAGTGCTGACAATGGCTGTGGATGACAGAGTCGGCAGAGAATCACAAGAGGATGCGCTCGACATGCAACCAGAATGCACGCTTGAGCCGCCTCTGCCTCCAGCCCACCGCGGCCTGATTAATTGCGATACGCATTTCTTGCGCCATGCAGACTCTTCCATAAAAATCCCTCCGCCCTCAGCAGATTACTGTTTGGTGGCAGAGAGGAGTCTCCATATTCATTGTTTTCGGGGGGGGGGGAGAGAAAAGCCACTTCAGGTTAAAGTGCTGCTGCATAATTCATACTTCCCTTTCACACGCATGCAGACGTCATATGCAAACAGACACGGGTGCAGCAGACGCATGGCGGCGATTCTACGTGGAGCGTTCAGGTCGGAGATGCTAGGGGACAATGTCTCATGGCCAATGACGGCAAGAGGCCACTTTTGTCTTTCCACACCGCAGACCCTGCTCGCTCACGCCCTCGTTCCTGCATATTAACGAGTGTGTGTCCTGCACCCTGGTGGGCAGCCACCACTAAGCTGGAAGGGCAATAAATTAGGCTTGGGCGGGACTTAACTTACCATAATATCTAGACAATTTACGGCAATAAATGGTAGTCCGGGGGCATCTTCAAATACAATGTTATTCTGCTGTTTTCAAATGTAGGCGATAAATTCACTGTGTGTGTGTGGGGGGGGGGGCTTGGTTAATCTCCAAAATATTGCAGTACACCGTTTTTCTGTGATACTGCCCAAGCCTATAATATAATGTGAAACTTCACATTTGTAATATGAAATTGATCATTGAGCACAACTACAATACCGTGTCACGTGATCAAGAAACCTGGTGTCACTGGTGGGCGAGTGCCGAGCACCGAAGGATTTCGGTAGCGGGGATTCCTGACCCAGTAGCAGCAAACTCCTGAGGAAAAGATGGGCGCAGAGGGAGACCTCCGTTCTAATGGAGTCATTCCCAGTCTAGAGGCTCTCAGACCCCCAGGGGGGGTCACAGGAAGGAATGGCAGCCAGACTATCTGCTTCCTCCAGCTGTTTTTCCTGTAATATTCCATAGGGAGGCACTCTGAGCTGGACTGGTACAACAGGGAGTTGTACATAACTCTATGCCACTCGCTTTAATCCCAATAAACTGAAAGACAGCGAGACAGGTTTCCTCTGCCTTTAAAGGTTAAGACGTATACTACTATACTACGAGAGAGTACAAGTTTTACCACTATACTACAAGAGTCACCGTTCTGTAACTCCTGCTGTTACCTGCATAAATACGGATGCTAGAATTCACCAAAATCAGCTCTCAGAGCTGCAGAATTCCTCAATGGCACGGATATCCCCAATATTCCCAGAATGTCACGTATGTCCCTGACAATCTGGTGGTAAGAGGTAGTGCACGCATCCATTGGGTGAGTTTAACTTATAAAATGTCACATCCGACTTTCTCGCTGGCAAAAATAGAGTGTCCTTGGAGACTGTGTAACTTGAAACCGAATCTGGCCAAGATAAACAGAAGTAGATTGCTCAAATATGCCTGTATTTGCCCATTTCTTCAATTCTGAATATGCCTGCTCTTTGAATAACAACCCGCAAAGCTTACAGAAACACAGAAGTTAGATGTCAAATATTGTTCAGGTTACAATAAAGATTAAAACACAACTGGGGCTTCAGCCATTTGACATGATTTAATTTATTTGCTTTTCTCATGTTATATGCTCATTCTTTTGGCTCTGAATAAATAAAACATAAACATAAAACCTGAGAATAGTTCGGGTGACTATAGATTATCTGCTGATGCGGTGACAGAAATATTCAGGGTGACCTGTCAGAGTCGTTTTGCTGGCGCTCTGTAAAATGCACTTCGAATCGCACCAATCCAGAACAAACCTCATCACCTGCGAAAGGTACCACGGACAGACACGGGGGATTCTGGAACACGGCCCTCCGCTTCAGCCTGGTGAAAAATGGCTTTGTTTTTTTTTTTTTAACAGCCTAGGAAATGGCGGTTCTCATTTAATGCATGGAAACTTACAGTAGCCATGGCAACACGGTGTATTAGACTTCACGATACTTCATTATTTTCACAGTGTAACGGACGCCGTTAACAGAGCCGCTCGGTAGAGGCGAGTTGGGCTCCCGTACCCTGAACGGCACTTCTGTGACCAGTGTGCATTATTTTTCTGCTTTATTTATTTATTTATCTATTTATTTATTTTAAAGACCCTCAAGGGAAGATCAATACAGGCAGAACACCTCCTTAATTTCCCTTAGTTCTGGAATATGGAATCTAGAGTGAATAATCTCTGACAGCATACAGACCTGGAGGATGGAACGGGGAAAGATGGGGAAATGTCATCGGCGTCTTCCACGAACGAGCAGAACGGGGCATGAAATGCTTTTCTGAACCAGCAAAACCAGGCCGCAGGTGTCTCATCTAATACGCAAACTCACTTTATACTCTCAGTGCAGTGAGCTACATATGAGTTTGTCTCCAAACCCGCCATATCCTCCCCATTTCACGCCAGGATTGCGACAGTAAATTACGTACTCCATTATTCTACATGACTGGTTTCATTTGAACTACACGAATCACAAAAAAAAAATTAAACATATTTTTCTGAAGTCCTACACAACTACGCCACCTGCTGTCTGTCTCTTTCTTGTTCTCTCCCAGAAGCCACTCTGTTTGGGTGTAGGTGTGTGTGTGGTGGCAGATGGAGGCAAAGGGAGGGAGGGGGGGGGGAACGTCTGTCTGAGTCTTGTAACCTGCTGTTCTCGAGCTGAGCCCCAGAGGCGCCGGACTCATTATACATGCAGAGACCCGGGTTCGACACACAGAGGTAGACCTGCAGCTTTAGAAAGATGAGACAGGAATATGAATCCCAGATGAAAATGACTGTTAAAAGCCCTGCTGCCTCTGCTTCATGCGGGATATTCAATGAGCCATTGAAGTGTAAATCTCTCTTTTTCATCGAATATTTTTTGCAGCTGATGGGTGACATGGTGGTACAGTGGTTAGCGCTGTTGCCTCACACCTCTGAGACCCGGGTTCGAGTCTCCACCTGGGTTACATGTGTGTGGAGTTTGCATGTTCTCCCCGTGTCGTCGTGGGGTTTCCTCTGGATGCTCCGGTTTACCCCCACAGTCCAAAGACATGCTGAGGCTAATTTGAGTTAATAAATTGCATGTGTGTATGAATGGTAACAGTGTGTGAGTATGCCCTGTGATTGGCTGGCCCCCAGTCCAGGGTTGTTCCTTGCCACATGCCCATTGCTTCTGGGATAGGCTTCCCCCCCCCCGACCCAATAGGATGAAGTTGGTTGGAAAATGAATGAACATCAGTCCTGGCTACAAGTCCAACACACAGAGTGTTTAGAAAAAAGAGCAAAGGATTACAGGATTACACCAAGTGTACCAGCCCGGTCCTATTATTGCTCGTACAGCTGAAATGTTGTAGTGCAAAGCAATGATACTTTAATACATATACTCAGCAAAAAAAGAAACATTCCTTTTTCAGGACTGTGTATTTCAACAATAATGTTGTGAAAATCCAAATAACTTTATTAATCCAAATAACTTTATTATTCTTCATTGTAAAGGGTTTAAAGAATGTTTCCCATGCATGCATGCATTTTTAGTTTATGTCTTATGGTGTTGACTCTTTTAGTGTTCATACAAATATTTACACATTACGTTTACTCAAAGTAAAAACAGTTGAAAGTCAGAGGACGTTTCTTTTGTTGCTGAGTTTATAACTCTAATCTGTGTATCTCATTTATATAAACTTAAAAAGGGATAATTAAATGCATAATGCAGTCTTTTCCAAACTTTTTACACTGTGTCTCAGTGGTAGACATTTCAGGAGCAGAAAGTATAAATTAGGGCTGCAACTATGGATTATTTTAGTAATCGAGTATTCTACTGATTATTCCATCGATTAATCGGATAAGAAATACTTTTGCCTTATTAAAGAGCAATAGTAACTATTCAAAAAAGAAAAAATAAACAACTCATGGGTTTCCTTTTTAGGAATATTTTTAATGATTTAACTCCATACAACAACTGACAAAAGAACTAAACCCTTATAGTGCATTTATGTACATATTTGTTTTTTTTTTTTTTTTTTTTAAAAAAGAACACTTTCTTAAATACAAAAAGAAATAAAATAATGTCAAATAAAATTACTGAAAAAAGGTATATATATATCTTACGCTAAGGCATAAATTTAAATGGCCTTTACTCTCTATATTCTTGTACATTTATAGGAGGCATAAAAAAAGTTCTGAGAGGATTGCATCTCCTGGATGAGGTAGGAATGGTGTGTGCATGTTCATGTGTGTGTAAGTGAATGTGAGTGAGAGTTTGCTCAAAATGCAGTTTGCTAAATTGAACATGGCGCAGCTGCCCGAACAAAGCTGAAAAAGAGAGGAAATAATTCAGCGTCACAGAGTTTACTGGCCCAAAGCTGTTGGGGGAGGGAGGTGGGTAATTTTTATATTATATTATTATAATTATGCAATATTATTCATATTAGTCTAAACCTGCAAAATAATATTACTAAAGCCTTGAAATAGACCTAAATGAGTACACCCCATGCTCCTCTTTAGACTCACCTCTGCAGGCATCACTGCGATTGACAAACAGCGGTGGATGGGAGCAGCTGAAAACATCGCTTGTCTTCACCTTTCAGCTTGTTGAACAGCTGGTTTGATTAAGGACTCTCACCAGCTATTTACCAGTAAGGTTTAGTAGCGATTACAAGCATTGCTGCTGTTTTCCTTCACTCCACCTGAGTTCACCATCTCTGTAACGGAATCGTCTCTTTGCTGTTATAGTGTATAGACAGGCTCCAGCTCCATGTTAAACTACGACAGCATCATTTTTACTGCTGTTATGTTATCAATGTTTTTGTTGAGGAAAAATAGGGGCTGCTTGGGCTGAATCTTGTTATACTTTTTTTTAATTCACACATATACCTATAAATACGTTTCTATCGCGGGTCTATTTTTAGCCGCAAATGTGAGTGAAACGCTCGCGCTTAGCTTGTATTGGTTCCGCTCTGTGGACTGTTTGCATAGACTGGGTGCTTTCTGTTGAAATGTTAAATCACTGACATTGTGCTATTGTGGCAAGCTAATTCGGTTTTACAATGGACACACTGTACAGTATTTTCCCTTTTCTTTTTAAAATGGTCCCAAACTTCAGACATTTTTCGCCTTTTTCTCTGACCTTCTTCGCTTTACTTGCCCATCTTCCTCCATTGCGCCATCAAATCAAACCGTAAGCACACTGTGCGACAGTAATAATCCTCCGAGTGAAACACGCTGATCACTAAGCAGTACATAGCCGTGCGGATTACAGGAAGCATCGAAGCAAATAATTTTCATCGAGAATTTTTTGTAATAGAGTTATTCGATGAATCGTTGCAGCCTAAGTACAAATCCAAGGCCAAGGTTTTGTTTCAATCAATCAGCTGATAAAGAGTCACAGTACTCGTCTGTTCGTTGAAACAAAACCTTGGTCTGAATCTTTCTGGGCCTGAAATACACACGTGGACAAAATTGTTGGTACCCTTCAGTCAATGAAAGAAAAACTCACAATGG
>JAODKE010000050.1:3250570-3264502 GCA_026779605.1 Mormyrus hasselquistii | reverse complement strand
TTACTGATGGGAGGACTGACGATGTATTTAAAATTATTCGGTGTGGCGGGGGGGGGCAGTGCTTAAAACTCGTAATTTTACTACGTGGCTGCATGTCTGCACGTGAGCCTCACAGCACGTGCCTACTATTTCACAGTGCAGGGGCACCTCTAGTACTTGATCGGCACTACCGATCTTGGCAGAGCCACTGAAGAAGAAGACACAGAAAGTGCCACTGGCGTGCCCCTACCAGTATATCTGCTACAAATGGGGAAGGAGCCCTGTCCCCTCCACTAGGCTGGTTTACACCTCTGCTTAATGCTCAGGTTATCGAAATGCCTTGGCACATGCGCTGAGGTGTAGAGGTGACATGCAGGGGTTTGAATGTAAATGCAATAAGGAACCACCACTGCTTTTTCCCATAATTTGGAATGAAGAGAGTAAATGGACATAAATAGCAAAACAACAGCAGATGTTTTGATTTCTGTTCCAAAACATACATCTTTCATAGCCCAAAAATGTACAACGAAATAAAACATGACCTGCCTTTCTGGGTTTCAATCTCAAAAAGCTCAGCCTCTTCTCCCGAAGCGAAATGTTTGAAGTAGGAACAGTTTGTGGCTGAAAGAAAGATAAAACAGCAGACAGTTCAAGCATTTCTATGCTGACTTCCTTGTGCTTCACACTAGAACCAAACTCATTTCCTTCTTTCCAGTGGTAGTTCCGGGACATTTACTCCAGGAAAGTCGCTTATGGAAATGAAGACACTAAGCAGATGGTGATTTCTGATGGATCCTCATTGAAGTCACCGTGTTTGATGATTGTTTTAAAACTGGTTGGCGGTAAAGCTATGCATTTCAGGAAGGCTGCTTGCACTGGGCATCTCACTGCAGCACACGTCTGAAACACATTTGGTGGTGTTGGCCTACCTGACAGACGTGTCACAACCACAGCCACGGGCACTGTATAAATGGGGCACGGAGACTAGGTCACGCCTCGGTAAAGGTGACATGCCTCCCTACATGCATATCATGACTCAACATTCTTGTCTTGACTCAAAATTTTTCCATTAATTTGTCCATTAAGAGATTTCATTTCAGTGTAGGGTGACAGCCTAATCCACTCCAAGAAAGGCACGTTGAGTCACTTCAGGTTTTACAACTTACTTCAAAACTGAAAGGATCCTGTGCTTGGCTGAATAGTTCAGTTCTTCTTGTGCTTTGGTTTGTTTCCTTGATTTAAAGACTCATCCAGCTGTTTCACATTAACATTAGTGACACGTGCATGTTTATGGGAGACTGACCAATCAGCACACAGCAAGAACTCTGGGCTTAAGTGAGAGCCAGGTCCGCTCAAATTGATTGAGATTGTAGTTTCCTGTCCTTGCATACTGACATGGATTTGGTGGTAACCTTTGTCTAGTGGGATGAACAATAAGACAACCTCTATTACTCTGAACAGAGGTGAAAATTTCAGGTCCGGAAGGTACAAATGCAGGTCAAGATTTTGTTTCAACAAACCAGTTGAGTACTCAACACAGTGACTGTGACTATTTATAATCAGCTGGTTGGTTGAAACAAAATCTTGGTCTGGACTTTCTGGACCTGAACTTTCTACCTCTGACTTTGAACACAAGAAACCCACTGGTTCCAGTCCAAACATGTTCTGCATCTCTCTAAGCTCTGCTGTCTGAAGCTTTGGGTTTCGGCTAGAATTTCACCCTTAGAACCTGTAATGAATTCTTTCTGCAGCTTGGACATGTCCATTATTGGGAGGCGCCAACAGCTGACCAACAAGAGCACAGACCTAGGTGTGCATGCATAATGGAACCTGGAATCACCTGTTTCTAAAATAAAACAGCAGCCTGCTAATCATGCAGAGTGCTTGTTAGGGACTGCTAAGGTATGAAAGTTCCTCCTCAGGAGAGTGTTACATATCAGACATATTTCCCTTGACAGTCCTGCATCATGGCAGAAGAAAACTAAGCATTTGAATTAGTAATAACCAGACTCTTCGCAAATCAGATGTAGAAATATATACAGCGGTAATAAAATGTCAATGAAATAACACGATATGCAGATAAGTGAGAACTACAAAACTGGCAGAACTTCTCCTTCCGCCCACAATGCGCACAGACGAAATGTGGTTCCACCAGAGATGAGTAAAAACCATGTGCATTTTGTCTGTGTAAAGAGTGACTGTGAGATTCTGGGTCAATGTGAGAAGATAAAACTTTTAATGCGATGGACCAGCGATGGCCAGAGGTATCTGGGCTGCACAGGCTGCTGCTGGTCCTCCAGGGCTATGCATGGGCCAGGAGACCTAGCTGACCTCAGAAATGGGACGTCACACGCAGGCAAGTGGGGATACTGTCACTGATTTAATTATCTTCTTCAAGAGTTCAACAGTAGTCCATCAATAAATAGGTCAATAAAACTGCATTCAGTTCAATTTTGTAACAAATGTACTAGCATTTGTCGCAAGAAATTAATAATCCTGATCTGAGAAATATATATACATAACAATATAATAAGCATTTATGCGAGTCTGCTGTTTAAACACACTTTCTTAGCTTGGAAATAAGATCAGACATTTCAGAAAGTGCAGAAATTACATTCCGAACATGACCAGACACAATGAGAAAGATGCAGTTTCCAGTTGCTTCTGATCTTCTTTAATCTGTAACTCTGAACTCTGAACTCTGTGATTGTGACTCTTTATGCGTGACTGGCTGGTTGGAGCAAAACCCCAGTCTGGATTTTTACCCTCTGGACCTGAACTTTCCACCTCTGGCATGAACTAAAATGGCAGAAGGAAGAGTAAACTAGCAAACATGCTCCGCAGGTTTAGGAAAGAGCTGTGACCACCAGCTTTAACCACACACACCTGTTAGCCGGCCCTGGTGGCAGGGCTGAGAGGAGACATGCTCTTACCTCCGGGGAGGCTGATGGGGCCACAACTGCTGCCTCCAGGGTCCTCCACCCTCATGAAGATGCTCTTCTTACAAAGCCGCCAGAGGCCAAAGTGGGCCGCCTCGCAGGTGGCGTTGAGGTGCTCCACCCGTGCATTCAGCACCGCCCAGTGGTCTGACACCACGGCCACAAACATGGAGGAGATACCCAGCAGAATGACCAGAAAGGTCATCTTCACCTTGGCTCTCTTGTCCTCGAACATGGCCGTGCCGGGGAGAGGCCCCGGGTGCGAGAGAGGCTGGGGGGTCCCTGAGCTTCAGCGGCCGCTCTTCCCGCCACTTCCTGGAGCGTGAGCGGCGTCCTGGGGCTCTGGGCTCAGCAGCCGCCGTCGCCGCTTCACTCCAGCTTATCTGCCCACAAATCTCAGTCTCCTGTTTGAGAAAAGAAGTCAGATAATAGTGCCCTACTTTTTTTTTTTTTTCACACTCCCTCTCTCTCCTGCTCTCCCTCCCTCTCCCCTTGCGCTCCGCCGCCTGGGTGGGACTCGGGCTCCGGCTGTGGCGGTGTGCTGGGGAGGTCGGCTGCAGTACAGCAGCCCCTGTTGGCCCTGCAGCTCCTGCAGCTGTACTTCTACACGTCCCCCATCCAGGCTCCACTGACCATGTGTGACTGGTCCTGTGGCTCAGAAGGTCACAGAAACACCCCCAAAAACCGAACCTGCTTCCCTTGACCATTGGTCACACACCAAAAATCATACATTTAACATTTCAAAATGAATCTTTTCGGGGTGCAGGATAGTATATTACATGTACTTTTTTTGTTAATTTTTGGGGGCTTCTGTAAATGTTCTTGTCCTTCGCCTTTCTGTCCATACGCCGCCCTCCCCCCAGGGAAATTCCTCATAGCAGGGCAGCATTTAAATGAGCTGATCTAGTTTCTCTTCCAATCAGAAGGGGAGATCGTCAGCTGTTCTGGCTGTTGACGTCTTTCTTTTTTTATTATGTGGAACAAAATGGCATTGTCCTACATGAAAGTTTGGCTTTTGTCAAACTTCGGGAACAGAGGCAGGAGTCCTGCAGCTGCAATTGTTCGCGTTGCTTGTGTACCTGTGTCATTTCGGATGATTTCTCCCCCCGAACGGTGCCATAACTCCACCTCCAAAACAGGCAAGCTTTTTAATGCACCTGTAACATAATTTAATGAGAAAACGTGCATTCACGTGAAAGTGGACCTGAAAGAGACACCTGTGACTGCATCCCAAGGTCTTATACTCCATATGTTCCTTCATGCAATTAAGTTTCGGCTCTTAAATCGACGCATGGAAGATAGAATGAAAAAAAAACCATGAATGAAACTAAAGAAGATAAATGGAGTATTAGATGTTAAGCAGATTAAGTGATTTTCAGAGTGTGGCTTAGGCTGTTAGGGGGGGCATGGGGGGGGGTGTGACCCAGGAGCTGTTGCCCAGCGTTTATAAGTTGACCTTAAGTCTGAAACGCTCTGTGCTGCTCTTTTAATAAACTACTTACTCTGCTGGCCTACTTTTGGAGGATTCTGCCCCATTTCCAGCCTGGACGGCTTCTTCGCCGGTCTGTGCAGCCCGGAGCTCAGATCAGGCACATGAAAAACCAGGATGCCACAGGAAGAATGCTACATGACTCAAGGTGTTACCATCTCGGTCCCCGGCTCTAAATCAGCTGCTTTCTTAAACCTGGTACCTTGCAATGAAAAGCGACCCCATGTAATTGTCTAATGAGCACATATACAGTATGTCTATAGTATTTCTCCCTCTTAGTGGAGAGAAAGGGGGGGGTGAGTATTTTTTGTAGATGATAACACCATAATATTGTTGGATAATGAAACATCTCTGCAGGAAATCGCCTGGCTCTTCTACGGATCCCCAAGGGTATCGCAAACCTCAGGTTGAAAACTCCTGCTATAAATAATAATAATAGACAACATACCAACAGTTAAAAATGAACCTAAGGACACAGTACACAGGCACCAATATCATGGCACTTAATCCCGGCGTTAATGGCATGAGACTCGGGTCGTGCGTCTGCTGGAAGTCCTCGATATTCTGCACATTGACCCGTCGCAAAGGAGTCATGTTAATGGTAGCGTGTGAGCCTGTTAAACTATAGAGCGCAGCTGCGATATTTAATGACAATCCCGGCTCCTTTTTCTCCATATACAGAGGGGGTCTTAGAGGTAACGGGGTCTTGGAGCCAAAAAAAGGAAAGGAAGCAAATGAGACGAAACCTCACACACCCCAGCAGGCCGCGCAATCACGTTCCTCCTTCCCTGTTCCTACAGCTGCTATTAGTCCAGCATGATAGACAGATGTACAGCTAATTTCCTTCCACAGCACATCCCTAAATATCCAGTTCCCCGGTGCCTCCTGCCTTGCCTAGATGAGCGTCATGTGACTCCCAGCTCCGGCTGTGAATCATCATAGCTGCCCCCTCGCACCCGTTGTGTACAACACTGAATTACTCCTTTGGTCCAATCTTCCCCCAAATCACCCATGAGTCAAAGCATTGTGAACAAGTGTCCGGCGTTCCTACATGAGAATGCAGGGCTCAGTGTGAACTTGCAAAGCCAGACGCAGCAGGCAGCCTGAGGGGGAGCAGGCAGTTTGGCAGAGCACGCACACACAGAGGTGTCATTTTATAAACACGGGGAAATGCTTTATCACACAATCCTTCCTCACCACCCGACCCATAAACTTAACGGTGTTTGCCCGGCATGATCCCACGCATCGTGGACTTTTGAAAGAACGACGGGAGCCTCGATGAGCTACCTTACCCATAATGCACCATTGTGCAATGTTTTTTTTTTTTTTTAGGCTGACAGATTTAGATTCAAATGCTTTCTATTTGGCAGCGCAGACTTGCCTGGAAAACCATCCGAACATTGACTCGTGTAGAGTGGAACCTGAGGTCAACCTGAAAGAACCGGTGTTTTCTGGAAAGATTACGGGGCCGCTTGTGTTTACACAGAATAAATATTAGAGATCTCAGACAGAAGGTCAGGACAGAAACACTCCAGAGACACACCGAAAGGAGTGTGCCCCTGATTTAATTAAAATGTGTGGACAGCAGTATGGCGACACACTTGAGCTGAATAACACTGACACAAACCAATATGCCCAAAAAATAAACAATTCTGTTTCACAAAATAAGTTTAAATATCCAAAAACACAACATATATACATGTGTAACACGCATCATCTATGGATGACACCAGTTCTTTGAAATATTATATTCTCCACTTATGACACATCGTTTTACAGTAAGACTTCATGTACATTAGATATCCTTTGTTCAAGGTAAACAGAAAGCAGATTGAACCTTAAGTTTCTATTTTAGTTGTATAAAATAAGGGTCTTGGTATTCAACGTCGAAAGCTTACAAAAAAAAAAAAACGAAAATAACTGTGACAACATTACAATTACTGTTCTGCTCTTAATGCCTTCCTCGTCCCCTGATTTCTGATGAAACGGTAAGGCCTTGATAAGACATGATTGCTAAAGCCATACATGTATTCTCTTTTTTAACTATATACAGTGTATAAAAGACAGAGTCCTTCGTTGTATGTGTTTATAAAAGATACTTAATGACTGGCTCTGTGGACTCCATCTAGATAAGCTCTGTTGTAGCTTTTATTTGCTTAGCAAACAGGCCCTATCCAAAGCGCCGTACACTGAATACATGTTTGACCATTTATAACGCTGAATATTTCACTGAAGTGAGTCAGGCTAAGTATCTTGCCCCGGGGTACCGCTGGCCCCTCGAACCCCACACAGCACAGCATGCCATCCCGGTACACCAAGGATATTTATGGCACCAGTCCACCTTGAGTCTTAATCTCCTTCTAGCTATGGTGCAGGTCTGAAAAACCAAAGGATGAAAGTGTGCTTTGGCTTTGGGAAGCTGTAACACAGAAAGTCCCCCAGCAAATAACGTCCACCAGTAAATAATGTCCACTAGCAAATAACGTCCACCAGCCAATAATGTCCCCAGCAAATAATGTCCACCAGCAAATAACGTCCACCAGCAAATATCACCAAGTCCCGGCCACTGGCTTTCTAAGGGACGCTGAGTTGAAGCCATCCGCCAGAGCTGCCGTCTTGTTGGCGACATGAGTTGGGTTTGGAGTGAGGAAGTTCCGCTGTCAGACAGTTAAGATCCCAAGGTCAGATTTGTACACTAATGGAAGCAGCATCAGGACAGATGATCACACCGCAGCCCACAGCACTCACAGGTGAAGGATCTACATTCCACCCACTTCCAGAAAAATGTCAAATAAACAAGGAGTAGTGCAAGATTTTTTTTTTTCGTGGGGGGGGTCCACCTCCCCACACATGATATCCTGTGGTCTAGGTCGACCTAAGAAGATGGCAGAATCAATGATGGGCAGAGACACAGACGGGGGGTGGGGTGGGGGGAGCACGTCTCACTGGCTGCTCATCCATACTGTGGTTTTTGAAGCTGGGGATGCTGGAAGCTGTGCTGTGGAGGACCCAGTGAGACATGTGATCCAGACCCTCGTGAACCGACACCCACATAGACAGATTCACGCCCTTCAAAGTTGCCCCCAGCTCCCAGACTGACGGCTCTGTTCCGACTGTCTTGTGTTATCTCGCCATTTATGTTTGCGCATGTGCTGCGTTTTGGGGGTGTGTGTGTGTGTGGGGGGGGGGGTCACGGTGCCTTCTCTGTATGGACGAGCTGCTGCAGTGAGTGGTAGCAGTGCAGTGCGCGTCTACTATTCAAAGCCTTGAAAGAGCACTCTTCCTCCGCATCAGGCAGCCCTCCGAAGGCTTGCAAAGGGAAACAAATAAATAAATAAAGGTTCTCAGTATTCATCAAAGGAAAGAACCAAAAACAAACCCAGGGCCCTGGGTTCGAGAGTAGACACCTGCTGGCCTCTGCGCTGCCTCCTTAGAAACGAGTGAAGAATCACTTGCGTTTTCTGAGCCGGCGTCTTTGGCAGCCTCGTTTTCCATCCTTCGCCGCTTTGCGTTGGGTCCAGCATCAAGGCCCCCTTGGATTTCACTCACAGAATCACTGACTGGGCCTTATCCACCATGGCACTAGGCCGCGGGGCGGCTCATGTTTAAAGTGCTGATTGTCTGAATGCATGCGGGTCCTCAGCTGACCGCGTCTGGGTGGCTGTCTTTCCGCATGCCTGTAATCACCGGTTTAACTTGTTTGTTAAATAATAGAGCAGGGCAGTGAATAACAGCAGAGTGCCTTCCACACTTAATGAATTAGATTGTGCATTTAATTGATCATAACTAAATAACGAATCCTGCTATATATACCTTTAAGTTCAGACAGACATGAGAGAGTTCCAGAGTTAAATTACATTGTTCCTTTGCTCCTGGAGAGATAGAAGTATAGAAAGCTCTAACACAACATCATCTCCTTTTGGGGAAAAAAACAGGTCTATATTTTTTAACTAAAAGAAAAAATTATCTAGCCTTTCTTTGAAAGCAGAGTTGAGTTGTTCCCTCCCTGAGCCAGAAAAGGGCTGGACTTGCAGAAATGAGATCTCCTTGTAACAAAATTTCAGATGAGGGTGTAATTCTTTTCCCTATCCAGAAGAGCATCATGGCTAGTTTACGGGAAGAACTTGACTGTCCAAAGGTGTCAGTGGCTGTAAACAGGCGAGACAGGCGTGGCACACTGTACTCATGTACACACCCAGCAACAATGGGGCAGGGGGGAGGATTTTTTTATGCTGCATGGGAGTCTGTTAAAAATATTCATTAGAACACAGTATAAAGCTGAGTGACTGGACTCAAAGCAAATAAGTCACAGGGTTAAAAACTGCAACAAGCAGAAGGTCAGTAAACGAATAATTAAAATATCAGAAATACTGGAAACAAAGTACTGTTACAATACAGTGTGGCACCAAAAAAGAAAATCTACACGAATGTTCTGGTTCGCAGCAGAAAATACAGGTAAGCTTTTCAAATAATTATAAAACACTACAGGCCGCTACAGCCCGGAAATGTCACCCGCTCTCCCAGTTTACGTGTGGCAGAGGTAAGAGGAGACTTCCTCCTTTTAGTTATTCAGGAGAGGCGTTTTAAATACTGCAAAGGAGTGTTGATTTTTCAGCTTTAGTACAAGTTTGTTTAGTACCAGGTTTAAAAATTGGCCCTAATATGGAGGGTGTTTCATACAGGTGTTGTCCTCTTATTGAGGGTGTCGTTGACATCTTTTGGGAAGCAGTTGTGGATGTGCAGGAAGTCAGAGTCGTGCTCGGGACTGTAGGAGGCGGCGGTGCCGGATTTGAGCGGGTCCCGGGTCAGGGTGTACATGGAGACGTCGCCCCCTGCAGGTGGAGCGGCTATCTTGATGCCCACGGGCGAGGGCTCCCGGGAGGGCTCGGTGGATCGGGAGCGGGAGGTGGAGCGGGAGCGAGAACGGGAGCGGGAGCGGCGCCGGCGGTAGCGGAAGCTGGGCATGCGGGAGTACGGCGAGGAGGACGAGGACGAGGCGGACTTGTGGGGGCGGTGGCGCCGCGTGCGGAAACGCAACTCCTTGTTGCGCTCAATGTAGATGTGGACGGCCAGCACAGCCATGGACTCGGCCAGAATAAAGGAGAGTGCGCCGAAGTAGAAGGACCAGCCGTAGTTATACTGGCTCTTCTTGTCTTCCTCGCGCTTGTCGCTGGGATCGCCGGTGTTACTGGAGATGTAGACGATGATGCCGATGATGTTGCTCAGACCTGCCGGGCAGAGCAGAAGAGAGGCGGGGTTAAAGGGAACCCAGACAGTCCAGTTTTTTGCTCCCTCCCAGCTCCTAATATTTTAGCCCAGTGTTTCCCAATCCGGTCCTCGGTGACCCACAGACGGTCCACATTTTTGCTCCTTCTTAGGTAGGGAGCTGGAAGAGAGTAAAAATGTGGACTGTTTGGCAGGGCACTGGGAGGGAGCAAAAATCTGGACTGTCTGCAGATTCCTGTGGACTGGATTGGGGAACACTGTCTACACGCTCCAGACTGTGTGGAAAAAGCTCCTTCCGGTCCTCAGCTGGCCGGAGAAATGCATGACCGGCACAGTATCTGTCACCGCCTTCAAACACTATCCGTTACATCACAGCTCGCCAGCGTTTGCGAGACGGATGCGATTTGTTCTGATGCTGGAGGTGACAATGAGGGGTCGTTAATCTCACGGTGAGTCAGGTTTGCTTCTGATGAGTATGAATACATTAAAGGCCATAGCTTGTTCTTTTTTAAAAATAAATTTTCCATGCAATGAAACAAAAAGGTCTTTTTTTCATATGAACACCAGCCTCCCCGGACACAGGATGCCGTGGTCTGTCATTTAATCAACCGGAATAATGTATGACTTTTTTGTGGCTGCGTTTATTTTTTTCTGACATGAACCTAACCTAATGGCTCAGTTATACCTGCTGCCACAAAGAGGATGCCAGCACAGAGCAGGATACTGTTCCTGTTGCCGTAGATACGACCCACTCCTACACACACGCCGCCCAGCAGCAGTAGGACGGTGCTGAGGATGGGAAACACGCTGGAGGCGCGAACAATACCTGGAAGGAAACGATGAAAGCGTTAGCACCGCGCTAAAAGGCATTAGCACAGGTTAACAGGTATTAGCGGCATATAGCATCATCACAAGCTAATTCTGCCAACGCCTGCACTGGCAGGACTTCAAAGAGGCTTTCAATCCGAGAGACCGGGGTTGTCGTTCTCACCCAGCCACACCGTTGCCTCTAAGCTAGTTCAGGTGTGTACCTTAGCAAAGGAAGAGCTACTCAACTCTGCTTGCGACGTAAGTACATGATGTGAGAAGTAACTGTACTGCTTAATTTGAAATTCAAATTTATTTACCTAGGTCACATTTTCACAAAATTACATTGTCTCAAAGCGCTTTGCATTATCCCCGACCAAAGCCCCCAATGAACAAGACAGAGGCAGAAGTGGCAAGGGAAAACTATATAGTAGGAAGAAACCTTGCGAGGAACCAGACTCAAGGGGGGAACCCATCCGCCTGGAAGTCCAAAATAGCAAATGCTTCACCAGGGGATTCGAGAAGCACTCACGTAGCAGGTACTCTGAGCTGTCCGTGTCATAGTCGTTGTCATCCGGGAAATGGTTGATCCGATAGCAGCTCCCCTTATTAATACCTACAACACACAAGTCATTGATAGAGAGTATTAGATGTAGTCTGGGCTGCGTGTTCAGTGAGGGGGTGGGGGGGCGAGGAAGGGTCTCTGAAAGGCAACTGGTAAAATGACGCCGCACGGCGTGACCCCTGACCTCCAGTCTCCGCAGGTCAGCAGCAGCACTCCAGGAAGGCGCCACCACCCCAGGCATCGTGGCTCCTCCTACCGCAGTGCCCCGCCCCCGTGCCCCTGGCTGACCCTTTCCACGACCGTCTGTCACACGTGTGAGTCGGGCTCATCGGAAGTCGCCGGGGACCCGCTGACATTTCGAAGACCCCAGGATCAAGTCTGGATCACGTGCCGCTCGCATTGTGCTGAGCAGCAAGGCTGTGCAGATAT
Source organism: Mormyrus hasselquistii (assembly GCA_026779605.1). NCBI lineage: Eukaryota > Metazoa > Chordata > Actinopteri > Osteoglossiformes > Mormyridae > Mormyrus > Mormyrus hasselquistii. The sequence goes on along the minus strand of JAODKE010000050.1, from coordinate 3,253,068 downwards.
GAAGACAGTCAGCCTTGAGGCCGAGCCGCCTATAAATATATATGACCGGAGTGAGTTTTTCCCCGTTATTCCTCATGGCAGTCGACACAATGCCGTGTATCTTAATGTTAAAAACAGGCACAAAAAAACATCAGGCTGAAATAAAGCTCATTGAAACCATGGAGACAAAAAACAGGATGAGACGTGTACAACAGCCACGGCCCAATTACACGGTGCAAATATATGAGAGCTTCAGCACCGCGGCGGAGCAGCGGACACGGCCTGTGTAATGCCACCGGGTTCATTTCTGACACAAGAGGAAGTGGCCTGTCTGACCCAGCCTGGCGATCCTTTCCCTCCTCCTCACTCTGCTCTGCGTGGACTAACTGCAAACTGCAAGGCAGCTCGCATCAGCAGCTAGCTGGATGGAGCGCACTGTGCCAGGCTACAGACGCTGCTGTGCAAATGTGGTTTGGTTACCGTTTCATGCACCGCGGTCTATCCGCCAGGCAGGACTGCGCAGACCCCGTGACCAATGTCATGGCGAATTTCGGCATCCTGTTTCAGCAGGAGCACATCTTAGTGAAGAGTCATCATCTCAGCAGACAGTCACCGTTCCCCTTAATGTGTCCAGGCATAATCAAATCACAAAATGTCCAGAGGCGCCTACAGATTCACGCGGTCTGCATCTCTAGAGCCCAGTCCTTCACATTTTGCCTTATCTGTGAAAGACACATTCCGTATCTAACCTTAAATAGCAGAACTTCTGGGGGGGAGAGGTTGGAATAAAGGTCTGCGGTAAAGGAACGCCAGAAAACACAAAACTGGCCCTTGCTCTATATCCGGGGTCCCGTCCTTCTTGAATCGTTACAGCAACACCTAATGTTGTCAGGCACCAAGCGACAAGTGTCGACCGCCGAATCCGTTATGTCACTCGATGAGGCTTACAGGGTGACAGAAAGTGGGGCAGTGGCAGCTATTGTGTGCTAGTCTTCATCGTTCTTGACAAGTGTTGAGGGAAGGATCTACGGCAGGATTTACTCCAGACTTGGTGAAAAATGGGGTGGAAAAAAAATAGCAAGCAGCAGAGCGAGAAAAAAACCCCAAACTGTCAATGGAAATTCAATTGTTTAACTTGGCAGGATACACTGTGGTCACTGAACATATGCGACAATTTCACTCTTAAGGCATGTTGGGAAATGCGTGGACTGGGTCACACGTCATGACCGTCGCCGCAGGTTGCACACCTTCGGGGTGGAACTGCGACTCATTCCCGCCATACGACAATGCCATCGTGTCACAGCAGGGTTTTAATTGGGTCTAGCATTTAATCAGGGACAGCCTATTAATTATAATTAAATAGGTCTCAAGAAGTGGGACACAAGTTTGGTCATTGTCAAAAAAAAAAGGACAACTATTTAAGGGGAGACTTATAGAAGAAGCATGCATCACCACGTCTAGATCAGAGGCTACAGGGTGTCAATCATTTGACAAGAGTGATGTTTTGCATCTTTGATGAGGATCACAGCTCCTGCAAGTCTTGGCTGCATGTTTCAGCATGAACACAAATATCACAGACAGCCAGCTACTCAAAGACGTAAAAAGCCCCTCGGAGTAGATTGTCTGCACTCAGGCTGGATCTACCCAAGTGTAGCTGATGTTATGGCATCCGGAAGAGCTGCTCTTCTCTTTTTTCTTCTAGGTCTCTTCTGACAGCTGCAGAACATCACAGCACCAAGAGATTAGTTCCAGCGAAAGGTCGCCGGTTCACATCCTGTACCCAGCAGACTGACGCCACCGTTGGACGCTTGAGTAGGGCCCTTATCCCTCCAGGGCTGCTGGATACGGACCAATCCTGTGAACTGACCCCAAAACTCACTCTTACCCATATAGAGAGAGGCTCATTGGGCTAAGTCACGGTGCCTGTGATTGGAAGATCACCAGTTCAAACCCTGGTAGAACATTCACATGTCAGTGGGCCCCTGAGCAAGGCCCTTAACTCCCAACTCCAGGGGGGCTGCATGTTGACTGACCTTGTGCTGTGACCCCCCCAAGCTATGGAGAACAACAATGTATCTGTTCTTGTGCAAATGGCAAATAAAAGAATTATGATTTATCATTTTTATACATGACAGAACAAGACTAGATGTGTGAAAAGTCTCCGTTTCCCTCATGGGGAAGCATAAAGTACAGCTACTATTAAAATTAGGGCCCTAAATTGTAATTTCTCGCCTGGTACTTTAACCTTTGGCACATTAAGATGCATCTGAGTGGAAGCGAATCTCCAAACAGGGCTGCTGCCAGACCCCCCCCCCCCCCCCCCCCCCCCATGGAGGGCTGTTTGGCCCACGGGTCTCGAAACAATTGCTAAAACTAGCCAACTGGCACGGAGTCGACCGCCACGCGATGGCCCATCATCCAACAGGGCCGCCGTCGCCGAGAGACCAGCGGCTCCTCTCCATGGCAACTGCGGCTCCGGACCAATAATCAGATTTCCAGAGCACCTCTGAGGATGCCTT
>JAODKE010000050.1:3239695-3250470 GCA_026779605.1 Mormyrus hasselquistii | reverse complement strand
CTTCGGAGGGTTCCTTTGCCATCTTTGTTGTCTTTCATGGACTCCCTTTGCCCAATCCTTCTTCCTCCTCCCCAAAACCCCGCGGGCCCCCCCCCCCCCCCCCATGACACCCTCTGTGGCTTCCCTCTGTCATTGCTGGTCAACTGCAGAAAGATGGTATGAAGGACTCCATGAAAATGTGAATAAATTAAGAGCATATCCAAGACAGAAAGACAGAACTGCCAACGAGGAAGCGTCTTACTCTCCCCCCGCCTTTTCCGGTTAACCCCCCCCCAGACGTGCAATATTTTTGGCATCATTTATTACGCCGCACTGGCCCAGTTAAATTTCAATACCTCCGGCATCATCGAGCCTCATGAAATGGCTGATTTCCTCCAGGATCGACAGCTAACTTGATTTCCTTCCCACCTTCTGATAAGCCAATCCGCTGGTGGCCGATGGGAGACCCTCTTGTTTCTACAAGCCAATAATTTGCCGGCCCCCTGTTCCCATCCCTCGTAAAACACGGACCAGTGATGCCTTCACCTTATAACCGTGGCCTTGCTGCCGTGTGATTGGGCTCAAACCACCAAGGTCGCAAAGAACACAGACGTATGTGGGTTTGAATCCCTGTTTAGACTTTTCATGTAAAATGGTTGCATGCATTAATATCTTTTGTAATTATGATACGTGCACATAGGTGAGTATCATTATACCTGACAGTAACAGCCTAGGACCCCCCTGCCACTGTGGGGTCATTACAGACCTTCGGGGAGAGGTGGGAATCACAGCCCCATCTGTGCATCATTCGCCGGCAAACGCTTTTGCCCAAAGTAATTTACACAGCCTTCGGCGCACAGCGCAACCCATTTGCACGCCTGGTTATTTTATTGAAGTAATTCAGCCTAAGGGCCTGGAGTGCAGCAAGGGTGCAACAGAAATTCCCTTGTTTGCAACTCCCTGATTACGCAGCGACAACCACCATTTACTAGTAAATAATAAAAGGAAATAAAAAATGGCTTCACGGCTGCGCATCTATTAAGGCAAAGCAGCGTGTGGTGTGATTATCTAAAACAAAAGCAAAATACGCAAATGCACATCACTCAGTTGAGCTGTGGTGCTTGAACACTTCTTAGAAAAAGCAGCCCCCACCAATGCATCGCCGTGTTTGTCTCAGAGAACCATGCATTTGATCAGGCCCCCATCAATCCGCACACCTATCTCCCCGCCTATCTGTGTCTCGCCAATTTGCATCTCCATGACAACGGGGCCATGCCGTCCTTCCATAGGTCATCCAGCAGGGACCAGGTAGTAAACAAATGGGAGAAAGTCAGAGCGATGGAAATCTGAAGAGCCCTAACATCTGCTTCCACCTAGCAATGTATGTCAAACACTCCTTCTCTTGGGGTAGATCCATTATGCAGCAAGACAGTAATATTTTAACAAAATCAGACAGTGACCATACTGGAACCAAGCATTTATCACAAGTTTATTCAGTACATTTGGCATTACAGTGAGTTTTTGCGCTGGAAAATTAGAGCAGCACCATCTTAATATTTCGGAGTACGTCTCATAGTATAGGAGTATCCAACTACTGACACTGTACCAGAAGTACCAGGGGAGACAAGCGAGTCTACCAATGCAAAAATGACCAATCACGTTTGAGAGACACAATACTTTAGTTGCATATAGTACACCTAAGACACTAAACAACGTTTTCATGTGCCTGAAAATTACACATATGGCCACAGGAATAGTCTAGTTACGCAAATTAATTATAACTTCTAAAATAATCATATAAAAATCCAGATTTATTAAACATCCCGATTTTAAATATTCGTTTTAATTTCTTACGTAAGAACTCACAGAAGCTCACTGTTTTTTTACTTAAGAACTCATAGATTCTCAGAGAATGAATAAATATATGAAAATATCGTTTCCGATTAGATTTGGACCCGTGTGAAAGGATGTATCACCTGAAATTCAAGAATTGTCTCCAAAAACAAAATGCGTTATAGATCTGCGATTCGGCAGCACATTGCCAGCCAACGCACCGCGATAAGCCCGCGAAGGCTGCAGCCCGAGGGGTCCGGCGGACCCCGAACCAGTGCCCTCCCCCTGGCGCGCTTTACATAAGCGGACGCTCGGTTTCAGAAATAGCGCGAAAAACCTCTCTTTTCATATACGAAACAGAAAACAAAAAAAGAATACGTCCGACCATGTAGTATAAAGCATATGAATGGAATATTCATTACCAGTATCAGATTCAAAGTTTTTAATGGCGAACCATCGATTAAACGAAGGCATCGTTCAATCGAAATATTTTTCGAATCGAGACAGATGCAAGTTACTTCAGTTTTAACACTCATTATCGGCAAAAGAGGAAGATATATAAATTATCCGTTACTGTAACTGGCGTGTATCTACATTATTACACACAAAATAATAAAGAAATGGAATTTAAATTCTGTGAGAACAGAGTACATAATCTAAAGGTACATATTTAAAAATGACCGTTATTCAGTTAAATTAAAGCTTTGTCCCGCGGTTAAAGGCGTCGGTAGCTAAAAGCAAAACCTGAACGGAAACATCAGTCCGCCGTTATATTAAAACTGAACAAGTAATGAACTCAAAATCTAGACTAAACACATGAAAACAGCAATCATTGTCACAGAACATAAGAAAGTAATTCCAAATATCATTCATAACGTTTTTTTTTGTTTTGTTTTTTCCTAAACAATGGCAAAAAGCTTACCAAATCATCTATTTTTAAATCGTATCTATGTTTCCATAGCAATTTCGGAGATGTGGTTGCCAAGCAACAGCATTAAATACAAAAAAAGACCTGAATGAAGGCAGAGTCGTGAATTGCATCTCCAGTCTGTGCTGGGTCAGTCTTTCCCAGAGTGCACTTTATTAAACAGGCCTGTCTAAGGGTTTAACACTTTTTTCACAAGTTACAATATCCCGATTTGAACCTAGAGAGATTTATACGATGATTGATACTTGAATAGTTATATACTTTTAGTTCTTTTTTTATATAAAACTGGGGCTTACCATCTAATCATATGACTGCTAGTGTTTTACAATTTATCTTATAAAGGCTACCCCGTAGGTTCATTTTGGATGTAGTTCTCCACCGGCGGCTTCATTGTTAATCAGGCATCAGTAGAACCCCTGTTAACTTTACTTTCCGTCATGGTACCTTGTTACTACCCTGTGTTGAATGGTACTTTTCTTCCTTCCGATTAGTGCCGCTCCCTCGCCATATAACGTTTCCCTGACTTCTCCAGTGCTTGACAGGAAATATTTTTGGGTAACGCTGACACTAAACTGGGACGGACAGACGCTCGCCATGTAATGCACATTATTGCACAGACTGCATTCGCCGCACGTTTCCTTTACGACGCTGAAAAAATAATTTAACTACTTTAAATCACTTTAACATATTTTAACGATAGGAAAAATATCGAACAGCGTGTCGGGTACCTTCGATACAACAGATTCTCCAAAGCCCGGAATGCGTAAGATCGCCTTTGGTTTTCTTTGGTTGCGTCTGGATGTCGTCCACGCTGGTGTTGGTGGTGTTACATATGTAGGCTCGGGAGTAAAGCCAGTAGTCCGTGCCTATAGCGATAGTCATCAGGCTGAAGGCTGTAAAAGCCCCCGCGGTCGCCAGAATCATCTGAACCCCAAGATCACGCCACGCCATGGCGCCTCATAACACTCCAAGCCGGTCTACACTCTGAGGAACATCACGGCAAGGAATCCCCGCTCATAGCGTCTACTCGGTCCGATTCGTTTGAAAGCATTTAGGTTTTTAGGTTATCCTCCTTCATGTTCCCCATGGAAGTTCCTGCGCTTTTCCTAGGCAGCGGCGACCTAGTCCTGCAATCGCTTATAATTCAGATAACTTATATAGTGGCATTGATTGCATTTCGTAGGTTTTCATTTTGCGAACCTTTATTATATTTGAAGCGATACTCTGTCGCTCCCTTGCAAACGGCATCAGCTTTAACAAACTCAGATGGTTTTCTTTTTTCAGAAAGCGCTCCAGAGGCGAGACTCAAACCCCACCTTCATCAATGCCAGCCAATGGGAAACAAACATGTAAATACTTGTCTGTGACAGACAAATAACAGACGTAGGGAATTTAATAATGCCGGCTGAATATAAGTATGGGGACATTTCGGTGCGTAAAAGTGCAAGATTGTATTCGTGCTTTGCTAGGTGCATTTTTTCGGCGTTATGCCTTGGGAAGAGTTAAATGATACCGCGCTCCTTGGAAACGAAACTGTATAATCGGTCCCCTACTGGTCTAAACATCTGGGAGCTGGTGTCTGTCCTACTGGTAAGAGCATCTCGGCCCGCCCATGCTGATGTCTGGCTCACCAATAGCCACGCTTAGCGTCCATCAATCCTAAGGAAAACTTCAAGGCATAAAAATTCCCACGAAATGTTCCTCTCAAGTCTGCAGACGTATTTTTTTCTCACTATACTGTAAATCAGTGTTGCATACCATGCTTTAATAGTGTACTTAGACATTAAACAAATACGAACTACTTTCCAATGTCAGTTAAATATGGTAGTGCGGGTAGTTTAAATGCACAGCTTCACATGGATGCCAGTATTCAACTCTCATTTTACGATGTCGACATTCATTCATGCCGGTGCCCAGAAAGCAGGGCACCTGCCCCCCCCCCCCGGAGACCGTCTCTGACCAGTCGATTGCTTTCTTTTTTCTTTTCACTCAACACTGTTGAGAGCCCAGATCACGCTCTCTCACGCAGCAGAGCTCGCGTTTGCAGCAGCCGGCAGCCTGCTTGCGCCCGACCTTGGGCAGAGGCTGCCGATGGCAGCGCTACAGATTGACATCATTCTGGGTGGGTGTCTCAGCGACTGACACGGAAATTAGCAAACTTTGCGCTCCCGGCAGCTTAGCGGCTGGTCTCTGCGGTGGACTTCAATCAAAAGACTGTTGTTTGCAGCCTTAATTCAAAGCATTCTCCTTTTGAAATATGACATGGGGGAAAAATATCAAGATCATAGTTTGCGAAAGACTTCAGCAGTCTGCACTGCAGGGCCGCCTTGGGGGGTGGGGGTGGGGGGATGTTTGGGACCAGACTTAAAGCAACTTTTTCTGAGAGGCCAAAATTAAATGTCCTGCTTAAATCACCCTGAAATAGCACAGCAATACCTGTGAGGATCCTGCAGGTATTTCATCCACCAACTCTAGCCGGGGGTACATTGTACATCACAGCTTAATGGTCAAACTCATGTAAAACACAATCCCCCCCACCCCCGCCACAATTTTTATTGAATTCTTCTATCTATCACACCTCCACCTCAACACTAGATACATCCCCCAAGCTGTCTGTCAGCTCTACACTTCACAGGCAATGTGGCATACAGCTTTTTGCTAAGAATCTGGCCGTCTCTCCCTAAGGCAACCCGTGGGCACCGCCGAGGTCTGTAAGAGGTCCGCAGAGAAAACATGGCCAACTTATCGCCAACGTTGGTCACGCTCAGACAATAATGAAGACTGTGCCCCTTTGCTGGGTAATGAAGGAGATGGGGCTTATAACCTGAGCCAAGAAAGCGGAAAAGGCTTCTGAACCGTGGAAATAGCTGAACAAATAAGCAATATGCAGGAAGCCGAAACTCTGCGTGGAAGAAGTAGATGCCTTTTACGAAACACCTCTGCTGCAGAGTAATGAAGAAGACTAACTGCTGAGAGGAGGCCCCGCAAATCGGAATCGTTTTCCTCCTCTGACTCATCGATTTAGAAAGATTAATTACAAAATACAAGCGTCAAAGGCCACGTGGCGTGGCAGCCGTCCATTTCATCTTCGCGGCGAATTGATTCAGGAGAGGAAACGTCGTCTGCCAGCGTAGGACATCTCAGGTTTGCTCTGTTACATCGCGTTTCCAGCCGCCTGATCACCTTGACTGCACTCTATTCAAATGTCAGGTTGGCTCTCGGAAAGGTTGGATTTGTGTTTTCTGCCACATTCCTGTTTTTTTTTTTTTTTTTTTTTTTTTTTTAACTCTGAACTCTTCCACACATGCCCAAAAGGTTCCTTAATCGCTAATCACAAGACAACACACTGTGGCAAGAACTATTAAACGCAGAAGCTGCAAATGTGCAACTCCCAAGTGAAGTAAGTAATGGCAGATTGACTGAAATTACTTATCATTATAGACTGGACAAGCGATATCAGAGTTAGAGTGGCCATCTATAGAGAAATACTTAGGCAACACCGATGGGATTTGAAGCTTATTAGCAAAACCGACACACCCACACGTGTATGCATCTGCGGGGGGGATTCCTCTGGAAAGATTGCATCAGTAAGTGGAAAAAGGGTGTAAGGCAGACAGGAGTTGATCTGATGAAGACGGGGTAGTTCAGCAGATAGGGGTAGAATCACCTGGACTGGTGATTTTCTGGAGGAAGAGCATGAGGGACCACAGATTGGGCTACACATGCTCACCTGACCCAAGGAGGGATCCTTCATTTTTTGAGAAACAGTCACAGCTTTGGTGTGTGTCACTGGTGAGGCATAAATCCTTGTTTGCACCATTTCTTGGCCTCCCTCCCTGATGGTGACCCCCCCTGCCATTTTGGCTGGCAGTCAGAAAGGCATGCAGGGGGAGGCCAGCACAAGCACCCACTCAAATTACACATTATTGGTCAAATAAAGTAACCAAATTATCTTGTTGTGGTTAAATTATAACACCAGTGGACCATAGTTTGCAATTATCATATTCAGACCGACTTTGAAGTCTTGAATTTTTGAAGTATGAAAGGACTGATTTGGTAATTCTAGTTATGGACTCCATCCGGTTTTCAAAAGCACCGGTGTTGATGAGACCATGGGGGGGGGGGGCAGGTTCTCTCAGACTTTAAGGCAGCATTTCAGCGCTGCCCCTTTTCATCCCACCCCCTGACTCACACTGATTCATCTCCCCGTCGCTGCAAACTCGTTCACTTCAGAGCTCAATCATGTGACGCTGGGTTTTTTCAGGACTGAATCATAGCGTTTTTCATTATTCTCGGGCAATCTGGCGCATCCTGAAGACATCTCCATATCTTTGCCTTCTTTTCTTCCACGCTCCTTCGATTACACGGTTTACGCTTCAGAGGAAGCCCTCCGGAGCGTCAAAGCGACGAGCCCGCAGGTACTTGTCACCAAACGCGCATCGACAAGCACCCTGCCTTTTTCACAGTTTCCCTTTCCCTGTGTTCTATTTCCTCTTATCTCCCATTTCCGCCTCGGTCGCCGAGGCCTGACATCCTGCGGAATTAGGTGTCCCAGGGGCCTGAATCATCACTGGGACTGGAAGGCGTACGTAGCGGCGCAGCAGTTCAGAAGGGCTAAAGAAAGACATCGCAACTGGCATTAACAGTCTGAAGTCTACAGTAATCTTTCCATCGACATGCAGCAGGTCGCACGGCCGTGGAGCGCATGGACTCGTAACCTGGAGGTTGCTGGGTCGAGTCCCAAATGGGGACAGGCTGCAATACCCAGCAGCAATGTACTTAACCTAAATTTCTGTAGTTAGTTTCTTTGGTTTAGAGTCAGCTAGCCAAATAAAGGGAGGCTGAGTGAAAGCTTACGATAAGCAGCTAGCTTTGGCTTGAGCTGATAGATACAGGCACTCAGTCTTCTATTTTTGTGAGAGCCAGTACAGAGGCACTGGTTACCATAGGGATGCCCAGGCTGCGCAAAGGTGGGTGCACACGGCACTCAATGCAGGGGGGGGAGGGGGTCATGAAGGTCACTTGAAATGGGAGCTAGGGACGCCTGTGAGGAATGTCCCACTATTTCCCCTTCCTCAGATAAGCCTGATTCTGTGAGCCAACCCCAGCTGGCTTTATAGTTCAGAGCGAGACTTCACTGACACAGAGGAAATGTGTGTCACAGGACTCAATGCCAGATAAAATGTCCGCCCCCTGAATGCATTAGAATGAGGGCAGGCATGGAGAGAGTCAGACCGGGAGAGATAAAGAGAGAGGCCATGATGAATGAGAGAAGGGGATGAGTGGCTGAAAGAAGGAGAGGTGAAGAAGGGATGCCGTCTGCTGGGGAAAGAATAGATGTACCTCGGGCAGGGCCGCAGGAGCGGAAGCGGTCATGGGCCGAGGCTCTATGTTGGGGGGGGGGGTGGCCTTCCTCGACATGGCAGCCAGAAGAGCAGGCAGTGAAGATAATGGCAAACGAGTAAGTGACACCCCGCCGGTCTGAGCATGCAGGCGGGGGCAGCAAATGAGAATTCTGCCGGGTGATGGTCACCCGTTTGCGCCGCGCCTCGGACGACGTGGACGCCATTCTGGGCGCTGAGGAGGCTCTCTGACGGCGCGACAGACACGGAGACGCTCCCTCAGAGGAGCAGTACAGCAGGGATAAGGCCCCAGGACAGCTCTAGTACAACAACCAGTTTGGCTTTTTCATGTCTTCCTGTCTTCTTGGTTACAACACACGGAACGGTAATCATCAAAGATGTGATGCGGGCCCTTGAACCAAGCTATGCTGTAGCCTGATTGGAAGAAGGGCACAGGAAATGACATCATGACCATTTGTGTAATAGCAGGCTTGGCAGCTTCAAAACTAAACGCCGGATATGGGGGAGAATGAAGGTCCAGGTGTATCTGGGTCCAGCAATCAGCGACGTCCAGGTAGCTGAGTGGTACTCGCTCACTTACAATCACCCAGACGACCTCGCATTTGGACTTTCATCACCGCTGTCATCGTCGCTGCCGTCATCGTCACCCTTTTGGTTGCACTAAAAAAATCCTGCACAGTCAAACAGATCATTTCAGCTGCGACTTTTTTTTTTTTCTTTGACTTGCTGCTGGTTACATTACACTTGCTGATTTGATGATGGGCTCTGCTCTTACGTGCCTTCTAACCGGCAGCGGTGAATGAGAGAGCTGTGTGCCGGTTTCACTTGCTGTCATGGTTACCAGCCACATGTAAATGCAAACATCTTTATACTCAAGAGGACTGGATCAGCCTAAAATAAAAATTTAGTATCAATATTAAACAGCGGCAGGATTCTGCTGTTAATCTACGATGCATAGTTAAGTGACTAACTGCTGGAAAATCTGCATTTGTTATAGCATTTACTTAAAAGAGCCTAGTGTACAGATTATAAAACCGTAACAGAACACATTTTTAAATCTCCTTTTAAGAGCAGTCATATAGATTGCAGTCTTTCTAGATGAAGGTATTTGATCGTCTGGCTACCAAAGCATTTAATCATTATGTGTGCTTAGGCATTACAGCCATCAAGACGTAGATTTCATAGGGGTAGTAACGATTCTAAATGAGTCTGTGCACGTACAGAACTTTGGCATCTTTTACAAAGTTATGGAAATACGAGCTAAAGGGAGAGGTTGGTGTTTTAGGGAAACAGCGCCACCTTATGGTAATAAGCAGCTACCCCCGCAATTCTGTTTAATACGCGTACAGATTTTTCACCTGGTTATAAAACACAAAGTTAATTTTTTATTAAATGCATATAATATATGCACAGATATAATATCATTTTGTGTACTCTTAAATGTTTACCAAAGTGCACAATCAGAATATATGTTGCGTTAATACCCGGAATCACACAGCAAATTAAATGATATATTACCAGAAAATCAAAAAAATAAATAAAAGTAAATAAAAATTAACTTTACAAGAAATAGATATATGGCAATTTATACTTTAAGGTCAAATGCTTGATGATCGTAAGGCAAATTATCGTTCCGCATTAATTCATGAAGACTTTTTTTTCACGACCTAAACATCGTGTTAAGAAGTAAAATTGAGGACAGACACTTTCGACAGTGAAAAAACTGTCAAAAAGCACTCCAGAAGGTTTGCATTTAATCACATTGTCCACACAAAAAATTATGAAAGAATACTAGGTCAAAGAGAAAACATGAGATGTGCTCAGACTGAGTGTGGGTGGATGATACAGAACCGAACAATGGGCCAAATTAAGAAAAGGCGCGACAATGGAAAGAAAATCAAACAATCGAACATAATGGGTTTTCGCCTCAGAAACGTTACTTACGCACGAAAGCAACATGTTTATCTATTCCGGGATTTCAGCCACGTTCATCATCTAAACCCTTCAGAAAAGCTGAAATATGCTTATGTGACATACTTTCGCACATATAGCATACATATACTTATGTCTTAAGATAATTACGATCTGCTACAATAATTGACAATTTGCGCTCCAGAACCTCCCACAAAGGTTCAGTAATGTTTATACCTGGTGAGTTGGGAGGGTCATGCATGGCGTTTGACTTCCTGGGGTTCATGAACCTAACCTTGAATTTGTGCAATGGTGCATGAGACATATTATCATCTCGGAATGCTGGAGGACCATGAGGGAAGGATGTTTGCACCATAGGCTGTGCCTGGTCCTGCAAAATGGCCTCATTTTCCTTGGCCATTACATGACCATCCAGAGCCATCATTGCACCTAATGACTGCCATAGGATTTCAGCTCATGCAATTATGGGTTCCCAGGAATGTGTATCAGCTTGAAAATAGACATTGTGGATTGCAGGCATTTCTAAGAACATAAACTCTTTCAGATATAGGGAAAAGGGTGAAAGTTGACTCATCAGGACATAGTACAATGATTTGTGATCCTTATACATGTAGCATGCCATGCATCTTTGCACACTGGATTTACATATAACAGAGTTCAAAATGGTGAGACCTCACCTAGAATACTGTGTGCAGGTTTGGTCACCATATCTTAAAAAGGACATTGCGGCCTTAGAAAAG
>JAODKE010000050.1:3200823-3239595 GCA_026779605.1 Mormyrus hasselquistii | reverse complement strand
CTATTAGTTAAGTTCTCCCCAAGCGAGCCTGATGGGCCGAATGGCCTCCTCTCGTTTGTATAGTTCTTATGTTCTTAAATGTTTCTGAACACTGGGTGCAAATTTAGTTCCGGGGCCTCACTACGACGGCAGATGAAAAAAACGACAAAACTGCCCCATAAAAGTGTCACAATGCTATTTATTTGACAACACAACACATCATTTTAATGTGTACAGCCTAACAACCAAAGATCATAACACGCGTCAAATCAATTTGCAGATTGCAGTGGCCGATGTGGTACCATTGGGGCCCTTGGCAGCTCCGTCAGCTGCCTCATGTTGGCTATCGGGCCTCTTCTTTAGGTGAAACACACTGCTGATTGACATTCCCTCCAAAATGCCTGCCTATTGTACTTGACTTTGTCATTATAATTTAGGTATTTCAAAGTTTGTTCTTTTTCACGAGGTATTTCCAATATTTTGCCCATATCCATTACCACATAAATATCAGACGAGCATAAAAACACAATTCTAAATAAAAACAACATAAAAATGAAAACAAAGTCATTCATTTACCCAATAAAAATACATACTTTGCTTGAAATTCTTGAAATTGTAACTGAGAATTGTAACTATGTATGTAGCATTTGTATAATGGTTTAATTATACGGTGGAGTGAACATACATTTTTGGATTAAGGAATTCCATTAAGGAAGTGTCCTTCCAAATAGAAGTGAGTCGTGAATCTTTCACCGAGTGTCTGAATGCCTCTGGTGGCTAGAAAAGAATATGTTGAATCTGAAGCCTAGTTTATCGTATCACAAAATACATTTTATAAAGCCTGTCTGTCATTTGTGCTGACTCAATGGTACCAAACTAATTAAAGTTAATAAGAATGTTAAAATACAGGAGCTTCAAATGCCTGATAAGTAACAAGCAAACAGAAGACCACTCTGGTAGAGACCGTGTTTATTTATTAATTAATTTTTTTTTTTTTAAATGATGGTTTGCTTCAGGGTCAGCCAGACAGGCAGGTCTATTATGATATATTATGTTCCGGCACAATGCCAGGGAGAACCCAACCACCGTGTCCCCTTAACATTTTCCAGATCCCACTCAAAATTAATTTCTGGCTACAGGCCTGATTAGAGGTACACGATGCATATTTTCCCACTCTTTAGACACGAATGTTTTACTAATGCCGAGATTACTAAGACTAACCACAAGGGGGGGCTGTTTGACAGCGCGTCACGGCAACCCGGCAGCTTGCGAACGTCACATTTCATGTCTTCTGACTCACATTTTACAGAAGTGTTTTTTTCAGGTTGTTGTTGACACAGGCCTTGTGTAACTCCTCTCATGAATTAATGGGGGTGGACATTATCAAATACACATAAGTGTCAGACAAGGTTGTTACCAGGGTTGCATGCTGTGGGTTGTAGCTACTCACCATGGTGGAGGTAAGTTTTGAGGGCAAGTATTACTTAAAATGCTGACAGAGCATCCTGTGGCCTTCTGGGTGTTTTATAGGCCTGACATTTTTGCTGGAAAAATATATTCTCTCATCTCTTGCAAGAAAGCAGAGATACATCAGCAATAACGTCAAACAGCTGAAGTGTGGTATGGGATTGACTCAATCTTACTGGCCTTGCTGGTATGGAAATGTTGGGCGTTCTGCTATCGCACTGATATATAATGCTGATGATGTCACGCACAACTCTTCAAAACCTACCTCGACTGTCCTGCTATACATACTCACCCCAACCGCAGGAGGCGCTGCTAGACTAATCTGGAACGAACTCAAACGGTTGTTTCAAATGAGCTGAAGAGCAAGGTACCTGCCACAAGAGATTCGTGGACTCTTACACCTTATAAAAAAACAGCAGTTCGCTAGGGTCACTCAAGATGTGACATCATCTCAACAAATCTCATGCGAAATTAACAAGGAAGAATTAAGGGTTTAAATCATTAAATGAACTTTATTAAGCATAAGCAAGATGTAACATTAAGAATTATTTAATGAAGTTATACTGAAAGACAGCAGTATAATTGTTATTGCGGCATTAAAAATAATATAATAATAATAATAATAACTGGCAACCCATCACAGGCACAGAGGCTTAGCCTTCGTAATTCTTACTGCTTCCAAAATGTGTTACATTCACAGTTTGCTTTGAATCCCATTAACCATTAACCATTAACCATGAATACGGGGCACCCTCCAGCTTCAATTCTGCCATTCCCTACTCTCCCATGGCCAAGCCTGTTTGTTTCCTGACATCATGTGGCCAACCAGCAGCCTCTAAAGCCTCCTAAGGAGGATGCCCCCATTTCCAGTCTGGACTGACAGCCTGGCCCGCCATTCACTCTGGCACCTGCGACCTGCGACCCCGTGCTGAACAACTTCTGTGTCATGTTCTGACTGCCCACTAGAGGACCCTCCCGAATAAATCTTCACACAATTCAAACACTACATAGAAATTTACAAAAAAGCTTGTTTTTTTAAAAAATATGGGTATGCCATTTTTAAAAAAAAAAAAAAAAAAACAAACAAACAAGATCTTACCAGCCTTCCCTATCAAATTTAGAATTTTTCCACGTTTTGTGAAAACCATACGTATTCATAAGGAGAGTGACGGACAAAAAGCTCATGAACCATTTGCTGTATTTCTTGACCCCACTAGATGGTGCTCTTGGTTTGTTTTGTGCCCTGTTTTAAACAGGGAATGCCATCTAGTGGGGTCAAAAATACAGCAAATGATTCATGAGACATCATTTTGTTCATCACTACATATTCACAAAATATTAATTCTAGTACTCACCTGAATCCATATGTGATTAAATACCTCGGAGACCATTAGAATACTTCTGAAGGATTATGACAAATCATGTCTGAAACATTAAGCAGACAGCTATGAAACACAGCATCATATTAACCCAGTAGTATTTCCTCCTCCACGACCCTGTCCAGGGAAAGCAGCTGAAAGATGAAAGGATGGATGGATGTATTTCAACAGACAGTTAATAAATGACAAATTGTCATAGTCTAAGGGTCGGGGGTAAAAAAAAAAAAAAAAAAAAAATTTAAAAATCAGACTTGCCGTATTTTTACCTTTTCTAACAAACTCAAACCCAGCATCAGCATTATTTAATGACATAAATGTCGCGGTATTAGAGGACTTGCAAAGGACCATCTAGCAGTTTTAATGCATTTGGAGTGATTAGAGAACATACAGCAATCCAAATGATCCCTGTGTGGATCTTCAAATATGAGTTTCCACCAAGCTAAGCCTACAGCTAGTGTTGCCTAGTGCCCTTTTATCATGAAAATGGAGGGATCATATGCAGTCTGTGATAAAATCCGTTCCATATTATAGCATCACATTAATTAACCTTCAGTCATCCTCCACCAATTAATAAAACTAATTTAGCCAATTGAGAACCAGGATCGTCCCACTGCGCAGACAGGTATTATGTCAAAAGGGTCTAATTCTCATTTTCCTGGCAATATCATTTTGTCAGACATTTTGACAGTAAAAAGCTCCTGGAATAGAGCGAGGCCAGAACTCCTGCAAGCTGAGCAATGAGAATCTGAGCATCATGCTGTACGCGGCTAATTCACTGGATCTCGTCCATTTACTAGCTGACAGTTCGTTTACTCCCACATGGATGGAGAGACACTAAACCGCACAGCGCAGGACAAAAGGATACGTCAAGACGATTCAGCACGGAGGTGCAGTGAAAGCAGCCTGGACACAGCAGATTAAAACGTCATACCTTTATTCGTACACAGTATCCTTCATACTACAAACGACAAAAAACAAACGGGTAGCATAACATGCGAAATGAAGGAGTACAGTGAATCAAACAGAAAGGCTGCTTTGATGCGAGCTGACAACAGTGAAAGTGCAGTGATCGGGGGGGGCTGTTTGACAGGGGGGCCAAGTAACCTCACCCAAATCAGTGTGTAGAAAAGTATATACTTCACGAGCGTGTTTATCATTTCCAACTCAACGTCATTCGTTCAACAACCTTGGGCTAAATGAAGACGGCGGGGCAGCCCCTGATCGGCGAGAATCCTGGTTCAGATTAGACCCAGAGGGCCGTCCCAAAGAGTGCGGCCTACCAAACCCGACACATCTAACGTTTTTGTAGAGGGACATGTCTTCTTGGAGGTGACCTTAGTCGATCTTATGCATGGGAGTCTTAACATGGGGGGAAAATACATCAAGTGCAAAATTACATGTAAGAATCGCTCTGAGAGAGGCGTCCCAATGGTATAAAATGCTCAGCGGGGTCGTCTAGGAAATCAACTGGGCACATTCCAGTCTGTCTAACCGCAGGAGCAATTGTCTGTTCACTGTCCCATTTTCCAACCAGGGTAGGACCTCTCAAAATATCAGAGCGAAATGACCCATTTGATGGAATACACAGTCAGCCGTGCTTCGTGAAGCAAGCATGTGATTATAATGACATAATGATATATTAGTGATAAAGAAAATATCCTATTCCCTCCGCTATTATAAAATTAGTTTAAATATAATTCTCCTTAAACAAAATGTGATATATAATATAGTCTCTTTTGACTTTGTGAACGACTATAAACTAAGAGGACAGTGGAAAATCAGGTTTCCTTGGGATGATTAAGACGCCAGTACAGTGGCAGTGTGATCTAGAGATTACTGTGACATTTCGCCTTCACGTACCGAATAAGACGCCCTTTCGCACTGCCAAAGGAAACAGTATCTAAGACAGTCCTGGGTGTATTCAGTCTACACCATTAACACTGCCTGACAGTACAGAAGGAAAAGGCTGACATTTGTTCCCTTAATGGCTTTAGTTACGTTAATGGTCCCACAGCTTATTTATGACGTGAACAATATGATGTCGAGGACAGCAGGAGACAGGATTGCTTCACCATCTACAACAACCCAACACATGACATATTGTCCAAATTTTCGTTTAAGAAGGAACACAAAAGATACCGTTATAAAAATCCCCCAAAAAAATCCAGCAGTTTCTACATAACAATTTCGACAAGCATTTTTTTTGTGGAATGTCTCCGCTCCCTTGATCATCGGGACCATCTACAGCCCCCCACAAACAGGATTTTGCTCAATGGAAATGGATAGCGTGATTCCATGCACATGACTGGAGTCAGAGCAAGCCCATCTTCAGCCAATAGGATGCAGAGAAAGCCCATCTTCAGCCAATAGGATGCAGAGAAAGCCCATCTTCAGCCAATAGGATGTAGCTTAAGCAAAATGTGTCCAAAAAAAGAGAAACCCCTCACCTCTTACCTGAACAACTGCACATCTGTAATGGGTTTATAGATCTTAGACTTAAACCACTCCAGATTACAGTCAGGGTGTTCTCTCATCCTGAGTTTCCTTACATGGACAGGTTTTACTATGCAGCGTAACAAAAGCATGTTTAACTCGATATAAAAACTACAAATTGCAGGACTTCCTGAAACAACCCGTATGTACAAAATATTTAACAGTATTAACTGGTAACATGGAAAAGGGCATGACAGATAAAGACAAACTTCATAAAAAAAAAAAATATGGAAAATAATGAATCACAACATTTTTTTGTTTAACATTATTAAAACAGGATTTTCATAAATAAGAACACAATATTGAGTAAAATGATGCGATGGCTGGTTTGTTTCAAGGTAAGTGTCATTCATGCCAGGAGGAATTGCGCATTAACTTGAAACACAAGCATGCAACAGGAACCTGCATGGCAAACGCACAGATACTCCATAGGAACACCTCTGTTCATTTTCAATGAAGCAGCACATTTTCAAGGGAAAGGAGCTGATTTTTTTTCAGTAATGCACAGAAAAATGAATTCTTGCCCTTTTTCTTACGCAACACATGGAGTCTCATCCAGTGAGTCTCAGTGGAACATAAAATCATCGCAGCAGCAAACACCCTAACAATACTAATAAACATATGTCAGCATACATATGGGGAATAAATAAAGCAAGATGGGGGGGGGATTAACAGTGGGAAAAAATCAGGTTTGATACATAAAAAGAAATACATTTGAAGTTAAATGATCAGTTTAAAAGGTTAGAATACTTTGTAGTATATTGGTAGGCATAACAATTAGAACTAATTGATTCCAGTACTTTAAAGGGTTCTGCTTAAATAAGCCCAACTCAATATGTGCGTGCGTGTGTGTGTGCGCGTGTGTGCTTGTGTGCGTGTGTGTACACTAATGGAAGGGGTTTTAGAAACCTAAGCCTAAATGAGTACAAAGAACACGTTTGCTTTTGTCCTACAGATGCACCATGCCAGGCAGACCAATAGGTGTCACTACTTTACGTGCTGAATAACCAAACCATCAGAGCTTTGGGCTGATGTAACACTGGAGAGGCAGTTTTAAAACAAATAATACTGAAGTCGCCTTCTGCCGATTCAAAACAAAAATGACAGGCGTCAAGACAATGAGAGAATTCCACCAGTGTGAGCGATGCTAAGTAGACGGATGGGTCATCAGTGATGCAACTGGTGGTGTGATTCAAACAGGCGGCGGGACAGACGTAACAGCAGCCAAGTAATCTCAAGTACTGGCCACTAAGCAAAGGTCTCAGGTGTCAGATTTGTCCAAATAAGATGAAAAATTTAGGTACATTTTAATTCTGTACTTTTTCCAGCTTGACTTGATGACCTTTCCGAAACCAGATTTGGCCACAATGCACATTAATAGCTAGAGTTCGCTCTCCCCAACTCTGGTCTAGATGTGTGCTGGATCAAAAGGACGTCAGAAGACACACCGGCCCTCATACCACACTATGGAGAGATGGGTGGACAAACTGCGGGTTGATGTAGGAGAAGCCGGCAAACTCGCTCTGGTCGATGTTAGAGATGACCACCTGGTCTGGTGGGGTCAGGACAGGTTGGGTGCGAGTGAAGAACCTGTCGAAGTTCTCCGCTCCTCTGCCGCACTGCAGAGAGAAAGGAGAGGTACCATCAACCAGAGGCAGCAGCAGCTTCCCGGGGATGACAGGAACCAGATCAGTCTGAATGTGGATCAGGGCAAAAACACAATGGCCAACTAAAACCATCCACACCATCCATGATATATTCAGTTTTGCTTTGCATCACTGAGTGTTGACCAAGAAGACTATGGAAAGTAGCACTGATTAGTAGTGATGGCCAAACAAAGCTTCATGAACCATTTACTCTATTTTCTGACCCCACTAGATGGTGCTCTGTTCATAAAAGTGCCCCCAAAGCAACCCAATAGCACCATCTAGTGGGGTCCGAAAATAGAGTACATGGTTCATGAGCATAACGGTAACTGCAGTTTTTGCCCCCCTGACTCTGAACATACAGACAAAAGTTAGTGTCAGACTGTAGTCTAGCTATACTTTTCATGATCATCTACTTTGTGCCACCATCTCCAAGCCAAAAGGTTTCATTCTTACCGATGCCATCGACTGGCCCACTTTGATGACAATGTTTATAGTCTACAAGACAATGGGTTGCCAACTCAAATGGAGAAAAGAATATTTATCAAAGAGTACCAATACTTAACACCAGTATCCTTTGAAAATGTATTCATGGTAACATTCAGACAACGTGGTCAGTGGCTGCCTCACGTTTAGAATGGCCTTACTATAGAATCCAACACTGAACGTACCACTTTGGGCTTGAAGGGAGGCTGGATCTCTCGGTTTTGGAGCCGATCCCAGTCAATTCGGCGGAAGAAGGCGTGGTCCCTGATGTCCCGCTCGCCCTCAGGGCCACAGCCCAGGCGCTTAGAAGGGTGCTTGGTCATCAGCTGTGAAGACAGATGAAGGGTGGATAGGCAAAGAAGAGGTTGCGTCAAAGATCACTACAGGCCCAGAGACTGTCGAAACACTGGGAAACACTACAGGCAGAGAGACTGTGGAATCATATCGGTCATATCAGTAGGGACCATTGCATTTTAATCAGTCAGCTTTTTTAATTGCTCTTCAGTGGTGTAAAACTTGGTTATCATCTGAGTTATCATCTAGTAGTACACCTACTGAAAAAGAATATCTATGATTTTTAGCTCAAAGCAGTTGAGACTGGCTCAGCTGTCCAAAACCTCTTGCGTAACTACTTCAAAATTATACTTTGATCCTACCGGAAATTAATTTCAAGATTTCTGTGAATTGCTCAGTCTAAAAACCATCACCACATATTTAATATTTTAATACTCATTTTAATACTACTGGCCGTAAAAAATTATAAGTATAAAAAGTTTAATATCTTAAGCCTACTTCTTTCCGCTGGAGTCAATCTCAGTAGTCTGTCTAATTTCTGTCATGGCAACATGAGCTAATCTGTTGCTAGGAGATGAGCTTCATCAGTCAGCCTTTGCAAAAGATGTTTCATATCGTTTCAAATTTATCAACAAAAAACATTGCCAACCTAAAATAACAGCACAATTACCATATAATGATCTCTCCTGCTCGGTTCCTTATCACTCCTAGAAAATTTCATGGAACCTGAACTTAGCACTCGGCTAAATAAACATGCATGAAGTCATGTTTATTTTTTAAGTGTTATAAGACTCACCAATATCTAAGCTAAAAATGAACAAGCTGCTCCGCCTATGACTGACATATCGCACTGAGCAGAAAATCCGAACTACAAACCACTAACAGAGGAATGTTCGAAAAGCCCCAAAGCTACGCCACACAACACAATCCAGTGGAAAATATTTACGAAACACTGAGTCTTATAATGCCATGGGCGATGCCTGGCTTAGACCTTCAGATAACCACCTACATTCGCACCCGTTTGGCATTCTCAGTGATTCACCGGCGGTCTTATGAAAATGAACCAGCAGATTTCTTACCCAAGTGGTGAAATTGTAAGTAAGTAGGTGTTGTAGGCTGTTGCTTGTTTTAGACTGGCCTGCATGTAGAGATTACTTGTAGGGCATGATACCTTGAGTGGACACTGATAATTACCGGTCAGTGAAGCAGGATAACAGGGCAGAAAGTCTGGTGAACTCGAGTCAACAGAAAGCAAGACAAGTAAACTGATTAGATGGCAACTTGAGTGGAGCTGAATTTGATAACCAGAGGCTTTCGAAGTAGTATGGCTGGCCACATAGGCATGGCGGAGGCGAGAAACACGTACACCTTTGCAGATGGATACAGCTTCTTTGGACATGGACTTGGGGTAGGACACGTTGTGCTCCATGATGGATTGGAAGAGCTCGTCCTCGTCCTCGCCGTCAAAGGGGGGCTACGAAAGCAGAAAAAGCCACTCAGTATACAACAGTCTTACATTCAAGGCCAGTATTTCCCACTCCAGTCCTCGGGGACCGACAGACAGTCCTCGTTTTTGCTCCCTCCCAGCTCCCAGGCAATCCATGTTTTTGCTCTGCTTTTTAGCTCACCATTTTGTTGCTATACCCATAAAATGCATGTACTGCAGAGAGCCAGGTGGGAGCAAAAACATGGACTGCATGCGGATCCCCAAGGACCAGATTGGGAAACACTGGAGTAGATGATCGTTGTCACAGTGCAGGGCCCGGGGGCGGGGCTTACCTGTCCCGCGAGCATCTCGTACAGCAGCACCCCGTAGGCCCACCAATCCACCGAACGGCCATAGGGCTGGTATGCAATGATCTGCCAAGGGTCACCATAGAGACAATGTCAGAAAACACAGCTCCACCACCAGAGGTGTTACATAGGGGGCGCTGTGTGGCTGAGTGGTATGGATGCCAGTTCAAATCTCACCAGTAGCAGAGTGTTACCACAGTTGGCCTCCCAATTACTTTAGGGACTGGCTGACCCTGTTTTCCCAAAAATGTACCTCGCTTTGGATGAAAGTGGCTGCTAAATAAATAAGATGCACATTTCAGCCAGTCCGACACACGCCTGGACTCACGATGACTAAACGCATCATAGCCTGAGCAGTTACTGTTGTGAGGCCTTCAGCTTCCTGTACTGCAGCCAGAAGAAGAGGTGTACTGGCCAGCAGGTGGCATAACAGATAAGAAGATGGAGAAAGAACAGGGCCAAATGGGTAGCAGTACCGCAATTTAAAATTGCTACTGTATGGCTGAAAAACACAATTAATATTAGCAAAGGCAAAACAGCGATTCCAACTAAGTGTGCTAATTTAGACCGAAAAAAAAAGTGATTGTGTCCCTCCTACACACACCTAAAGTTGTGAAAATCTAGCGAACGCGCTGTCCTGATGAGAGAATTAACCGGGGAGCGTTTGGTCTCTCGCTTCACCATGTGTGAGAGCTCCCAGCCCGCCTCATCAGCCATGCTAACAGGGATGGGGCTTCCTGTCTGTTCATCAGACGCGCTGGACACTCCTTAGCACATGCAGCGAGCGCCCATGCAGGCTGGCTCACCGAGGACTCAGACGAGCCGCACGCCCACACCCAACAGATATCTGCAGACGGACTAATGTATTTCTTGGGAAAACTGAAGGGTAGCTCCTCTCCTCGGGGTCACATTTGCCCTTGGTGCTGGGACCTCGGACAGGCTACCTCTGGCCATCTGGTAGATGTGATTTTCACGTCCCCCCGGGGGAAACACAATTACAGATGGGGTGTGGGCAGCAGGGGGCTCACAGAACAGGAAGGGGTATGTAAGTGCGTGAGTGTGATTTTCAAGCTCACGACTAGGTAAGGAGCCGTCAGTCATCTGCTAGCAGTTGACACAAGGCCTAGCAGACCCTGCACTGCAGATGTGCCACGTTGCCCCCCCGACTCTCGCCGGCAGGAACAGGCTGCGCACCTCAGGGGCGATGTAATCCGGGGTTCCACAGAAGGTCCGTGTCATGACCCCTTCGTAGATGTTCTCCTTGCACATGCCGAAGTCTGCAATCTTTATGTGGCCCTCTGAGTCGAGCATGACGTTGTCCAGCTTCAGGTCCCTTAGCAAGGTCAGGGTGCGGGTATGGACAAGGTGGTAAGTGTGGGGACAGGATGACAGTCGCATTCCACACGACCCAAAAATGGCTTCTGTTATATGCATAAGCATAAAATATGCACTTAAGTACAACCACAGCTAACATTGCAAGAAGTGTTTTTTTCTGGTAAATCAGATGTGCTCCTTGGAATCTGGTTGTCTTCCTTGAGAGACAACCATCTAGGCAAAGCGCCCATCTCACGCCTACCTGTAAATGATGCCTTTCCTGTGTAGGAAAAACAGCCCAATAGCGACCTCTGCTGCATAAAACCTAGAACAACAAGCAGGATTCACACTGACTGTCTGAACAGGAGAGTAGAGGATGGACTCAAGTAATTCAAATCTACACAGATCAAAACATTTCCTTCGGGGCAGTCCACTAAGAGTACAGGCAGAAAACACTATGTTAACCATATATTATTTAGGGTGGCCGTTCCCCAATGTGGGTTTGGCATGACGCTGCAGAATGCAGAGGGGGATTCTGGGACAATGCCGCTCTCTTACACAGCCTGTGGCTCCTTGAATTTCCCCACTTGCTGAATGTGGTACATCAAGTCTCCCCCATTGATGTACTCCATGACAAAGTACAGACGGTCCTGGCGGGGACAAAAGACGGGTTAGCCTCTCACACACACTCCCCCTGACACTCTCACACACACTCCCTGACACTCTCATACACACTCTCACACACACACTCTCTGACACTCTCGCACACACTCCCTGACACTCTCACACACACTCCCTGACACTCTCATACACACTCTTACAGACACACTCTCTGACACTCTCACACACCTTCTCACACACATTCTCTGACACATTCACACTCCATAACAAAGTACAGACGGTCTTCGAGGGGACAAAAGATGGATCCGCCACTCACACATTGACACATTCACACACTCTCTCTCACACACTCAGACGCTCACTCGCAGACGCTCTCTGCCACACACTCTGAAACACACACTCATACACACTCTCACGGACACGAGCGCTCACTCACACGCACTTTCTGACTCACACGCTCTCTTGGACACACTCACCACAGTCTGGAAGCAGGAGTGCAGCTGCGTCAGAAAGGGTGGCTTGTCCCTAAGTGCCAGCACCCTCTTCTCCACCATGGTACACTCCACATCGTCATCCTGGATCACCACGTCCTTCTTCAGGATCTTGATGGCGTACAGCTCGTCTGTGGACTTCAGTTCTGCTAACATGACCTGCACGTGCAAACAGCAGGGAGGAGGGGACAAAACGCCCGTCACACACGCAACTGATAGAACGATGACGGGCTCAGCAAAACAGCCAATAAGAATCACTGAGCTATTCTGCCCCACAAAGACAAAACACAGTAACTACACCAACGCAAAAAATGACATAAAGGGCCTTTTTTTGACTGTCCACCCATCTGTATAGTTGGTAGGTAAATGGGAGTATTAAAGCATGGCTGATCTAAGATACTTTTTCAAGAGATAAAACTAAAAAAAAACAAGTTTTGATAAATTGTGCAGTTACCGTGTTTTGCCCTCGTGTGGTAGCGTTGTGGACCTTGTCCTGGGCAAAAATGTCTGGCTTTTTAAGAAATGCGGGTGCAGCTGCAGCAGCACTATGAGAAGGGCATCTGAGTAATGTAAGAGGTCAGGTGGGGGAGTGGGGGGGGATGGGGGGCGGCTGGTTACCTTTCCAAAGCTACCCTTCCCCAGCAGTGCCAGGAAGTGGAAGTCGGAGAGGGAGACGCGGTCGAGGTTGTTGTAGGCCTGGTTGTACCTCCTGTCTTCCAAAGGCGTGATCATCTTCTTGCCAGGGCCGAGCTTGGCCTTCTGTGACGAGGCAGGCAGGCAGGCACAAGTCAGGAGAGGCAGTGCGACACGGCACAATGGCACCTCGCATGGCACGGCGCCCGAGAGCGGCCGGGGACGAGGACCCGAAATGATAACAGCGGCATTCAGTCACACCCGGGTGAATGGACACGACTTAAGCTCTCACAAGGTGCCGCATGTGTTCCAGAACCAGGAGGTCCAATAACCTGAATAAGCTTCTTTTGAGGTTTAGAAAAGACCATCGCCAAAGGGATTGTGCCAAATGGGGTGACAACCTTATCTTTATATATGTTAACCTTGTTACAAGACTGTCCACCTTTTTGCTCCCTCCCAGCTCCCAGTCTGCGAGTCCCCAAGGACCAGATTAGGAAACACTGTATTAACCAATCACACGGAATCTGACTGGCTGGTAACCTAGACTATTGCATCTGACTGGATGATAACCTAGACTATTGCCCCCTGCTGCCCACATTCACTGTCACTGTCCCGCGTCACAGGTCACCACGGCAACAGTTCTAGTGTGAGCACTCTGGCTCTTACTCATCACTGTCAGATACACGTGGTCCACGCGCCAACACCAGCTCGTAATAAGTAATAAACTCACACACACATACGTCTACACTTGGATCTCTCGAGAAGCTTTTAGTCGGGTCTAATTTGAGTCATTTTCCATCTTCTAACCGCTTCCCCTGGTCAGCTTCACGGGACGCCTGGAACCAATCCCAGGAAGCCGAGGGCAGAAGGCTGGGGACGCCCCAGACGAGACGCAACACACACACACACACACACATGCACAGTCATACTCTGCGGGCAACTCGGTGATGTCAACTGGCCTGAACGCACGTCTTTGCACTGCTCGGGGCATTCCGGCAAAAGTAGCAGAACAAGCAAATACCGATAAACCAGGAAAATATCTGGCACACAACAGGAAAAGTCATCAAAAAGGTTCTTTTGTGGGGATTTTTTCAGGAATATCTGTCTTTGTGAGGACATATTCTCAAATATCTGAGCCTCAGTACATACACAAGCACACCAAGAGAGCAGAAGACAGAACACTAGCTAGAAATCCTAGACCCTCTAGCAATGTGTCACCCACACCCAATTTTATGCATAATTTTACATATTTGCGGGCCCCTGTAAGGTGCGGGGCCCCTGAATTTAGAGGGAATCTGTGCCTCTCGTTCTATCACCTGAACATGCGCTGTTTCTGGTTATATAATAAATAATCATAATGCCATCATGAATTATAAATAAAGCGTATAACAAGCAGGACAGCTGGCTGACCAGAGGCACCTCCTTCCTGCCCAGCCCCGTCATCAGAGGGCTCTCTCTCTCTCGCTCAGGGGAGCCAATTAGCCTGGCCTGGGATCGCACATGTAACGTAGGGCAGAGGCGGCAGCCTGACACGCAAACAAGCTCGCCTCCCGGGCCGAAAGCACCAATTACCCTCCAGTCCAGGAACCGCGCGGCGCGCCCGCCATGCGTCACAGCCAGAAACCCGGCTGAGCGACCGGCAAACGGGCCGTCGCGGCGGTAACGGAGAATGTAAACCGCGAAGCCGGCAATCAGCCAAGCGTAAAAACCTGTTCGTCCACACGTCCAAAGACAAGAGCGCTTGGCACGTACGTAGTGTGTGGAGCGGGGACCGCAAAACAGACTCACGTGGGAGAAAAGGCGTGAGGAACAATCAGAACCGTTAAAAAACGCCAAAGCTGGGAGGCTAACTGTACAGAGGATACAGGGTGACAGATGCTGGCGAAAAGCAGCGCGATAATTTGAAACATTGTTACTGACTCCCCCTAACTGACATCTGGGGGCCCCCCAGCAGCCGCTGCTCTCCCGCTACCGACACGCAGCCTCTCGGGAGACATTCTAAAATGCCCCCCACGCATTTTTTTTCATTACAGACACGTGACACCAGATAGAAAGAGGCTCTCTGAAAGTGCCAAGGCCAGTCAAGCCAAAGTCTTTACTCCTGGTCTCAATCTCATTGCGGATGTTTCAGGAGATTGAATTAAAGGGCGCCCGGTCAGTGATGACATCACCAATGGTATTAAAAGACAGTTACTGATACTCTTTGAGCGTGACTCAGTATTTGTTCAATGTAAATTTTTGTGGGTCTAGTGGATTAGTGAGACGAATCTCAGCCTAGTGCTGCCCCCTTGTGGACACTTTAGAACCACTACTGATAAAGAGAGCAAAAGTTGTTGCACCCAGAGCTGTTCTCTTTCCTTTGGCCAATTCTGGTACTAGTTGGTTCTTCTTTCTGTAAACCCAACCCACGCACAGCATCTATTTGTTAAGGTGGTCACTCAAAGCAATCAAGTTGAGGCATTCTGGGACTGAACACATGGCTTTCTATAGTCCAGACTTGCAATGGACTTATAGAAGCTTAAGACATGGCACCAACATGGACGCTCCTCAGAATTATGGGTAATGCCCCCAAGGGGACATGCCACACCCCCTGGAGCACATGCCACGCCTCCCAGGAGCACAGGCCACACCCCCTGGAGCACAGGTCACGCCTCTGAGGAGCACAGGCCCCCGAGGGCGATAAAATACCATGCACGTTGTGCTTTTGTTACCTGGATACACCAGTGGGTGCTGGTGCACATGCCGATCTGTGAGTGTGCACGTGCCTGCAAGTTTTCACGTGCACACGCACAACTTTCCTATAGTTGATCTACAGTCAGTCTGAGTGTCATTAAGATGCAAGAAATTTTAAAGCTTTATCCAAGTTAAGCCGTTCATCGTTTGTAGAATGGTTCAGCTGGCTGTAGTCAGGAACCACGATGAGACATTAAACAGACAGGAGGAGGAACGAGAGAAAGGAAGAGATGAATTAGAAGACAGGAAAGAGGAACCCCTGGAATGAGGCAGGGAAATATAGACGAGACTTTGTAGACAGAAGGAAGAAGAAGGGCTAGAGAGAGATGGAAACAGATAGAGTGGGGAGGACGATAGAGAGTGTGATCGGGGGGATTGATAGACAGTGCTACCTTGAGGAACTGGAGAGTGTTTTGGCATGCCTAAAAGAGACAGAGAGAGAAACTGAAGGGTTAGGGACATGTGGAGGAAAGCAGGACACCAGCAGGGCCTTCGGGGAAGAGGGACACGTCACGGCCCATGTGCGCTGAAGAGAGACCTATCACTTCTGGTTCAGGGATGTTACACCCACGGCGCCTGTGACAGCACAGGGCTTCCCGTGTCCCGCCGGTCATTAATATATTCCGTCGGCGTTCACACAGTCTGGTTCCCATGGTTACAAAGGCATTCCCTGAATGGCACGACACTTCGATATCGCGTGGACATCCGGCGAGCGCGGAGGTGAAAATATTAATAAACTGGCAAAGCCGCTGATGTGTAGATGAGCAGGTGGTATCCTTGAGGGGGGAGAGGAATATCAGACCCCCAGGCCCAAACCATGGGCTCGAGTTCACAGCGTTGCTTCGTTTTATGTGCTCTGATCGCTATTCAGTCAGCCATTCTGGTGCCAGGAACGCCGAAGAACCTGTTTGGGTTCTTCGCTTAATGGTAACCCCGCCCACAAACGTCAAGGCGGGGAAACGTCCCTAGTTCTCACGATACAGCAAGTTTCCATGTGACATTTGACATAGACTCTGCCACTCAGAATTCTGGGACAGAAATTTGTAGCGTAAATCACCAGCAACCAACACACGAGGGTGCCTGTTACTTATACAAACAGAAATACATCGTGCCATATTACTTAGTGTCAAAAAAAGTTATATAAGAAATTACAGTGGCAGAAAAATTCGTAGCAAAACCAAAAAATCACTAAGACACTGTAACATCCGTCTCTCTTCAGGCAACACACAGGGGTGGAGATGCTCACCTCAAACTTCTGCTTCAACTCGAGGTTCCCTCCGCTCACGTCCGGGATGGGTACGTTGTAGTACTCTCCCTCCTCCTGGTTCAGCATCTTGTACCTGAGGCAAAGACAGACAGTGTTTCACCTTCATTCATGCTGCTTTGCTCCTTGGCTAAGACACAAAGCTGACTGCTTCAAACCAACTCGTCCCGCCCCCCCTGAGATGATGCATGTGAGGTTTCCATGATGCCATAAAACTGGCATTTGGTACATCTGAAATAACTAAAATCAAGGTTTAGCTTTAGAGCTGGACAGACCAAAACTGGACAGTATGTCTATTTAAAACATGTATCTGCAGTCTGCTCACTGGATACACAAGCAGGATGAATAGAATAATGAAAAACTCACTACTCCTGTAGGATGCACCTTATCTGTTAGCTTACTGACTGCACAACTTAAAAGCCAATGAGAAAAGGGCCATACTCCTAATTAGCTCTGTGATAGGACAGCTTAAGAACCATTGAGACAAGGAGCTAGAAGCCTAGTACCAGAACAGGGATATGCTTTTCATTTATTTCACTTACTTCTTGTCCCCAGCAGACACTTCTTTTACAAAATCCAAATATTTTTATTCAGCGATCCAAGCACTACCCTGCTCTCCAAAAACCAATATGCTAGACTATCATCACCAAACAAAGGCTTCATGTCATTTGCTGAGGCGTTTTGCGCCTAAGCCGGGATTTTCCACTGAAATGTGCCTAAGAAGGCCCCTGGGCTCAGCTATACTCTCATTATAAAGCAATCCACATCCCACAAGCTGAGACCCTCAGAGATCACTCTCCACATCCCACTAACAGAGACCCTCAGAGATCACTCTCCACATCCCACAAGCTGAGACCCTCAGAGATCACTCTCCACATCCCACAAGCTGAGACCCTCAAAGATCACTCTCCACATCCCACAAGCTGAGACCCTCAAAGATCACTCTCCACATCCCACTGACAGGGACCCTCAGAGATTATTCTCCATATCCTATAGGCAGAGATCCTCAGAGATTACTCTCCACATCCTTCAGGCAGAGACCCTCAGAGATCACTCTCCACATCCCACAAGC
This sequence comes from Mormyrus hasselquistii, assembly GCA_026779605.1. Classification (NCBI taxonomy): domain Eukaryota; kingdom Metazoa; phylum Chordata; class Actinopteri; order Osteoglossiformes; family Mormyridae; genus Mormyrus; species Mormyrus hasselquistii. Next base: position 3,221,929 of record JAODKE010000050.1, on the reverse strand, counting down.
AGACACCTTGAGAGATCACTCTCCACACTTCAAGGGCTCCCTCCCAAAAACGCTGCAGAGAAACATCCACTCATAAATACTAAATCTGACAGAGAACCTAGAACAAGAAATGAATCAGTGATAATTAATTGATAACACAGCAGTCAGATGGGGAAAAAAACTTGCTTTCTAACTTTGGGGATGAAGACCACAGGTGGTGGAGTAGTGTAGTTATATTTTAAAAAATCTGGTCATGATTGAATACGAATGTTTAGTAAATTTCAGTAGAAATTTTGTAAACTGATGTTCATAAATAGAAGCAAGTGTGGAAAGAGATAATGTCATTAATTAGGGCATGGTGTCATCCTGGGTGTTAGGCTCACCAGCCGCACACGGGAGATTTGATGAGCTCCGACACGCCAAAGGACAGAGAGCCCATGAAGTCGTTCCTGGTGGTCCGGTCCCAGTCCCACACCTCCACAGACAGGCGGCGTTCCTTATCAGAGGGCTTTAGCTTGCTGCATGTGCGCACGCAAACACACACACACACACACGCACACACACAAAATCCTTAATCATTATTATTGCAGTGGAACTAGAGGATTTTTAATTAATGAGAAATAAGCCTGTCATAACACAATTATGAGCACAATTATGATATTCTGCATTAAAAACATGGTGGTTCTCTTAGGCCTCTAGGGCCAGCCAGTGGTTGCAGTACTCTGTACATGTTTCCCCTTTTACATGTGGATTATAGCCATCAGAGGCCACACCCACTAGCCATCAGAGGCCACACCCACTAGCCATCAGAGGCCACACCCACTAGCCATCACAGGACACGCCCGCTAGCCATCAGAGGCCACACCCACTCACAAGGTGAAGGATTCATTCCAGGTGGGGTTCAGTGAGGAGCGTATCGTTCTGGTCTTCTGCTTGGTCTCGTTCTTGGGGTCAGGAATGAGCTTTAGCTTGACATAGGGGTCCGACAGCCCGTTTGGATCCATGGGAATGAGATTTCTGGCCTCTCCCACTTCATAAGAAAGAAAATAACCACAATTAAGCATCCCTGGGTGTTACTTGCTGCTGTGCACCCTGTGTCATTTATTTTTAATAAATATGTTACAGATTAAACAAGCTATTACAACCCTTACAAAATGAAAACACTCTCAGATCAAAGAAATAATATCCTATGTTAAATATAAATTGAAAGGGCATCCTGTCCTATCTTGTGCCCTGTGTCGTTTAGGCTAAACTCCAGGCCCACCAAGCCTTAATCCAGATAACTGGATGGACAGATGGATGGACGGACAGTCGGATGGATAGATGGCGTTTACAGTTCACAGTCCAATGTTATTGTCTCAAGATTCCCAATGTAGTGTTTCTCTCGTAGCATGTACTTGTAATAATGGCCATGACCAGTAGAGGGAGCCCGTTGCCTTTGCTGTGGATACAGCAGGTTTTTGCCATATCCCCGGGCAGAATGGTTTTTCGGTTAAGGTACAGCAACGTTACTCAGGGATCCATATATTGCATAGTCTAAACGAAACGACATCCCTGACGCCAACAGGCAATGCTAATGTAGCTGCAAGGGTCCTCTGACCAGTCGTTCCTTTTTACTCCAAACGTTGAATTTCAAATCCAACATCGTGTGGATGAGTACATTTTCGTTCGGCCTTTTGTTGTCGCCATGTGGGAAACAGGGCGCGTGGGCTCTTAGTAAATGAGGAGTCCCCTCCCAATGCAATCCAGTCCATGTCATCCCACAGTGCGATCTGGGAAACAAAAACAAGAATTTTCTCCCCACAACCGTTGCTTAGATACAAGGTCTGAGAGAGCCCCTCCTTTCGTTTCCAAAGATTTGGCTTGAGACAACAAAATAGTTTTCTGATCTGGCTCTCATTCAAAGAAATTTCTTTCAGCCAATTACAAAAAAACATTGTCGGAACAAAATATTGCTTTAGACTTCATTGCTTAATTGCTACAATTTAGCTCTTTTGCTGAAGTAATTCTCCGCTCACTTATCACAGTAGAGGAAATTTCTGGGATTTGAACATGCAGCCTTCGAGCCACAAGCAAATTTTTAAACAGTTTTCACTGAATTCAAAGCCGCTTCGGATAAAAAGAAGTTATAAGTACCGTGAGTTATCACATACAATTAAGAGTACAGTTGTTTGCTGAGCCGGGAGTCCATTAGATTATATTTACTTGGCATTTCTAATAATGTAATTGTAAGACATATCACATCATTAATGAATCACTCATTGTAAACTTTGACGTATTCTTTGGAAACGTGACCTTGTCTCATGTGTGATAAATAATAACCACGCTGGAATTTTACGCTGTGATATTTACTGTTATTGTTCATTTTTCTGCCTGTAACACGTACTCCCTGCGCGCCCAGCAGCAGGGTCACAGAGATTCATCTCGTCTAATTATCCGCGGTGTTCTCTGGCCGCAAATTACTCAGTCGCTTCCGAAGTGGAATTCGTCAATTACCGAGCCTGAGTCAGTCGCCAATGACCCGTCAATCATTTGCGGAGTGGGCGGGACCTTTGAATTTCTGCACCAATCATCTGTCCCGCACTTCTGCGTAAAGGATTAGTTTTTCTCTTCATTTTCACTTTGCGAAAATGCGTTTCTAACTAGTGGTGGGAAGTTCGATTCCATATACAGAATCGATATTACCAAACCATTCGATTCAATGAATCAGTTTTGGAGGGAGAGTACGTGCTGCTGCACTTTGTTCCATTACGTTTAGTGAAACAACATGTTTATTAAAATCACGTTTTTATTAAAATATCGATCAGCTCTCATGATTGTATAACGATCACTTCGGGTCTAATTCAAATGAAAAACAATCATGTAAGTAGGCTTTAGTGTGTTACATATAAACGAACAGTCCGCCTCCAAAAGCCTGAAAAAATCTTGAGTACCTTTTTGCAAAAATATCTAAAATGCTTTCAATACAGGATAAAACCCAATATCAAAGCCACAACATGCAGAATAGAACTCTCGGGCAGACTTTCAATAAAATCAGAACCGGTCACTCTGTGAGTTTTGGGTTTCTCAAAAATCTCAAACCGACCTTGCCAAAATACCGAAAAAGTCGAAGAGTCACAGTGAACCGTTTCAACCAAATGTGCCGAACTGGCTGACGTCGGGAGTTAGTGAGCCACTACCACCATGTGGCCGGGCATGAGCACAGCACAAAATACAACAGATTACGTAATGCGGAGGGGCACTGAACGCACATGGCTATAGACAGTCTACGTAAAGCAAATGTAAGTGAATTTAAAAAGGTCGCTATGTGTTTTATATGTTAATTTGTCAAATACTTTTAGATTTTTAGAATCTAAGATGTGTACCTGTACAACGCGTGGATCTACAGGAAGGTCGATTCTTTCAGATTTGAAAACCGATTTGATCGATTCACTGAAAAGAACCGGTTCAAAAGAACGATTCGTCGGACATCACGATTTTTTACTCCCCCCACTACGGCTCACAAAGCCACGCACTTATGAATAACCCCAGTCAAACGGTCACCTAACTTCGCTCGTGAAAAGCTGCTATTCAGTGTATTTTGTCAAGGACGCCAACTCTCCCACATCTGGCGTGACGCTGACGCTTTAAGACTCTCACGCTCACGCAAGAAACATTACGGCAAATCTATATTATTCCATTATAAACCCAATTAGCTACGTCAATAGTTGGTGTAGTCTGCAAACCCTAAAGGCTATTTACAAGACAAAAATTGTTACATCCAAATGCGCAGTTGCTCAGCTACCAGAAGGGTGGCTTTGACCGCAAGGTTTAATGGGTTAAAAATGAATAAACAAACCGATTACCAACTCTCTGGCTGTAATTGCAGGTTAAATTCTGTTTCGATTTTCAAGTAATGAGCAGAGTCAGATGATGTCCGCTCACATACAGCTTTACTGAAACTCTGCACTGAAACGCACATGGAAAATATATATTTTACACTGGGGATAACAAAAATTCTGTGGTTCATGAGAAAATGCCACAAGGACATTTCTTCTGTGAATATAATTAGGACTCTACAGCGCAGAGTCTAACACAGAACCTGGCAAGTCCGACACTTGAATGCTAGTTTATCTTCCAGTTCATCCATCATGCAGAACTGCTTATCCAGCACAGGACCATGGTGATCTTGGAGCCATTCCCAGTCAGCATAGGGCACCAGTCAGAGGGACACCCTAGAAGGGGTTTCACCTCAAACAGCTAATCCTCAGTGCCACACGTTCTTTCGGGTCAGCTCTCAGCAAATACCATCTGATAGACCTTTTGATTAATGTAATCACACACGGCTTATCGTCATGGCACCCCACCTACCCAGAATCCCTTCTCAATAACATCAGTGCAGGCATCCCTGTGAGGGCTTGCCTTAGAACTCAGGAGTAATGTGATTAATGACCTCGCTGAGCGTTCGCTGATTAATCTGATTAATGAGCGTGTTCCACATTAGCTACGGCAAGTTTATATGCTGGGTTTCTCCACACGCCGCCTGACGTCTTTTGTTGGGAAGACAAACATCCTTATCTTACATCTCTCATTCTCTTTCACACAAACACACGCACGCATATATCCAGCAGGCTTCTGTTGGGGAAAAAGGAATTTCTTTCACTGCTGACCAGCGCTGATATGCTATGGACCCAATTAGAGTGATGTGTCCGAGGCTCACGTCCCATAGCTTCAGGTCAGCAGCAACCTGCAGCTCCCTGACAGACCACCACGCCCACGAGGTGCCCCCACCCACCTGTCACATGCAGCTTGTCGCCGCTGACCTCCGCCTTGAGGAAGAGCCGCCCCCGTCGCTCTGTGTGGTCCGTCCCACACAGGCTGGGCACGTTGGTCACGCACTGCTTGTGCACATTCATGTCGCAGGCTTTGTGGAAGCAGGACACAGACAGACAGAGACAGACAGAAAGACACGAACGCTTCATTATGACAGGCCTTTCACAGGGTCGTATAAATGCTTATTGTCATTTTTAAAGAGCATCTCCTGTACCGATAATTAGCGGTAATTACTGGTGGTACTTCTGTTATTTCTGTCTACCCATGGTGCTCTGCTCCAAAAACACCCTCCGGCAAAACAAGACGTTTATTAAGCATCCGCCCCGGAGGAGAGAAAACCTGCAGATACCACCTCACGGCGATAAAGCGGCAGTCAGTAACGCCGCGGTGCACCGTGCCCAGTGCCATGCCAGCTGAGCTGGCAGAAAATCCCCACCGACCCCCCTGTGTGCGGTAAACGAGACTGGTGCATTTCAGTCACGGTGACAGCATCTGCCCCTGGATCACTGAGGCCGCTAACATCACCAAGATGTTAGTTCTCGGTCATGGAACCATCCTGTCTACAAAACCTGTGCATCCTGTATGAAATGTGGTCCCGGAACCAGGGTGTGAACCAATATCCTACTAATGCCCCACCCCAACCCTGGGATCAGAAAATGGTTATAAGCCCCTGAGTGCTTGGTCAAGGTGGAGATGGAGGGCGTAGATTGCATGAGTCAGAGCGCGGGGCACTGCGTGAGTCAGAGCACAGAGTCCGAGTCATTAATGGCTGTCAGGTTGTAATAGCTTTTGTTTGTCATCTGTTATTTGTGTAATTAACAGCTTCACTCGGGTTTCTTATATGCATAATTCCATCAGAACTGCATGAGCTGTTAATCCAGAAGGATGGAAGAACGTCCAGAAACACACTGTTAGGATTTCAGGCTGCTGTTCCATTACGAAGTGCATCTGGCGAGTGTCTGCTGCACATCTGATGGCGAAGCGTCAAGTGGGAAGGGAAGCGGATCAGATGAGGCTCCTGCTGGGCCACATTATGACAGTGTGCTCCAGATCCTCGACCAGCGCAACACTAATAATCTGGTCATAACCTAAAGCTTCTGCGTTACACATGTTGGCGTCTTGAGATCAACTTACCAGCTACTTACAACGGTTATAAATTATTCATGGCCTGGCAGAGGTAGCTAGAGTTCACCTATATGCCCACGCCAAAATACTAAAGGCTGAAATTTGCTGACTGGCAGTCAGTGGTACGAAAGCGTTTTACAGCATCTTGGGTTATTTCTGATGCTTTTCTCAAACACCTACCTGAAAAAGGCTACGCTGGAAGAATCCACCTTAAAGGGACCCCAGTCGAAAAATTTTAACCTGTTCCTTCGATTTTGATCCATGTTATTTATACCCACATTCATCGCAACATTTCCAATATGTCAGAGGGAGGTCTGTGTCTGCATTGTAGGTGCGGCTCTGATGATGAAAATGCTGACAGGAGACTGAGGAAATCCTACTCAAAGAACTCTGATCAAAGTGACAGACTCCAAGCGCAACTTTGTTCACATCTATCCGGAAATGTGTTGCAGGAATGAAAACGCAGCTCTGAGCTTCGCCAGCCGTGACGGCGGAGCCTCACTCACGTTCACATTTCATGCCCTGGTGGATGAGCCCGTAGAGCAGTGAGCCGCAGTGGTCGCAGAACGTCGGGCTGCCGTAGGTGTGGATCTTGAACTTGTGCTTGCTCCGGGGGTCCTGCAGAGGCAACAGGGGTGGGACAACAGATCTGAGACAATCTGGAGTCGCACAGTGAGAGAACCGTGCCAAACCACTACCGGTCCAGTAGGTCTTTAGATCTAAACATAATGGATGAAGAACAGCACAACTGCTGAGGCAGCGAGCATTCAGCAGGATGGCAAGACCCACTCCCTCGCTTCAACCTGAAACTTTCTGACAGCAAGCTAAGCTCTCTGCTGCGGTCACCACATTTCATCAGGCTGTCGGGATCTTTCAACCATCACCTCCTCCAAGTTACAATAAAAAAAAAAAAAACCCTGAATTTATTTATAATATTTCTCTGCTAATGGTTGACTACATGAAGAATTAAAATAGCTAAAAGAGACAGAGTGTAGCTCAGAGTGGGATGGTAAGTTGATCTGGTATCGGTGGTCGGTGGGGACATGCCCAGTTAGTTAGCTAATCTGGCGTACTAGCAGCCGCCTCGCACCGCCGCGTCAAACACACGTCGTTCCCCTTCAGCAGCAAGTTCTCACTGCTCCCTGACAGGAAGGTGGGGGAAAAAAAATGTCAGAAATAATGCAACCCTGAATCCCCACCGGGTCTGGAACGGGCCTGACTGGAAGAGTGGAGACAACTTTCTGTAAACCGCATTAACGTAGGTGATGGAGAGACACGGGAAGTATAAATAAATATGTCAGCTGGGTTCCAACAAATAACATCCTTTCCATTTTTCGATTTTTTTTTTTTAATCCAGCTGTAGTTACTCTGAATGCGGGGGCAATTATCAGGGTCTGTTATTCACCACAGCACTAAAAAAAAATCACACAAAGGAAAGGGAAAGCTGTTAGCGATGTCCTACTTACCCCCCTCCAACCCCCACCCCCACCAAGGAACTGACAGAAAGTGTACAAAAAAAAATTCAGTAAATCTCTGAGTTCAACTCCCAGTTGCACCTCCTGCTAAAGCGAATTCATGTCTTTGTTGGGTCCTTTTGGGTGTTAGACAATGCATTCAGGCAGTAAGGAGGACACCCAAACATGCCTAGAATCATGTGAACCCATAATTTAATTGTTATTTTCGGTCCTTAAAGTCATGATCAACACACAGCCAGGAATCTGCTACAGTGAGGTACATGTCGTACGCCGTGACATTTTTATTTTCGGTTGCAGGAAGTTCCCAGTGGAGCGGGTCTCGGTGATGGTGGGGGGAGATGCTGCAGGTGTCGGCCTTCCTCCGCGGTTCACAGCGCACGTGGCTCCATGCATAGCACACGCCCACTCGGCATCCCTGCAGACGCAGGTGTCAAAGCAGCATTCAGGTCACTCGGCGAAAGACAGCTAATGTGTGTGATCGCTGACAGAACTCCAGGCTCCTCCCAGCATGCACTGCACTTCTCAGAGCTGCTCACGGAGGTTCCATTCCTACAAACTGGCTTGTACTGGATTGCTCTGCCATAGTGATAACGGCTGTCCAGAAAAGCCAACAAGCTTTAATACACAGGATGACACATATCACCTAATGCTGACAGCAGCGCTGAAGACAGACAGGATACTGAGATCAGACCCACCAAACACCATTACAAGCTTACAGACTCTTAACTCTCTTGCTATAATGTTTGCCTTGGAAAAGCTCTGGGAAGAAAACACAAAGTGCCTTTTGAACATTCATTCCTTTCATCACATTTTTGTTTACGCATCTACGGCGTTCGGCTTGTCCTCATTTGCCATCTTCCCAGCGACAGCAGCACCACGTAGGCAAGACGTCATGCTTTTGACACCTTCAGCCACCCAGTGAATATATATTTTTAATCACTTACGCTCATGATTTGCACATCTCTGCAATGCATTAATTAGCACAATCTCTAAAGGCACATCAGCACTGAAAAAAGTCCTTGTTTGCTTTACAGGTTTCCTCTCAGATAAACCATCTTAAGATAAAAAAAAAAAGAGTGTAAATTCAGGAAATGAATATTATCAATTCAGCGATGTGATAAACTACAGCTGTGTTTCTCAAAACAGATCCTCAAGGACCCTGAAGCGGTCCACATTTTTGCTCTCTCCCATTTCATTGGGAGTAGGGAAGGAGCAAAAGTGTGGACCGTCTGGGGATTCCAGAGGACTGGTTTGAGAAACACTTGCACTACTGTGTGTGTGTGTGTGTGTGTGTGTGTGTGTGTGTGCCACTCATTTTAATCGCAGGAAAATATATTGGGAGGAAAACACAAGACAAGTTGGTCGAAAAGTATATAAATAGGCCAATACTCAAACAAAAAATAGATGTAGGAGGTTTGCATTGGATAAATCAGTTTGGGGAAAAAACTGCTCCACTCAAGCTCACGACATAACCGAGTCTTGCCGATCCGCTAACCCCTACGACTCGCGTGCGGGAAGAGAACGTTACTCAGCAGCATCTCGCGGACACGGAACGCAGCGCCAGCCTGGTGCAGTGGGCGGGGCGGCGGGCTATCAGATCCCGACGGCTCGCGGACACTGCACCTACACGACTCTTTGTCACGCGGCGAATAAAAGCGCTTTAAAGGGGGAGGACGGCATGAAAAAATATGTTTGAACAATAAAGCAAGGCGCTATTAATTGGACTGGGTGGCTTTTGTCAGCAGACACAAAGAAAGTTCTGTGGCATCGACAACACGGGGGAACCACGCCATTTCAGCACCTGAGAGACGGAACAGGATGGACACCCACTATAATTACACACGTCTCCTATTCATTCCGCTCCAGGTTTTTAATTCCAGCCTGCATTGCTATTCTCTGTTTGCACTGTTGCTTAATTATCATTAAACAAATAAACTCAAAGCCTCGAAAATACATACAAACAATTAAAAAGTTTTGTTTCTAAACGAAATTTAGGAAGCCTGCGCACCCAATTTTTGAGTTGTGAAAGAAATGAAAAAACAAAAAAACAGTTAAGATGGAAATACTCTTTCAATCCTCTGGTTGTGGCTATTTTTCTTGTGAGATACACAAATAACAGTTTTACTGAGTTTCCAGACTTACCTCTGTATTGTTAGTTTAGAACTAACCACGCAAAAGAATTCGAGTTACTGACCGAAACACGTTTTAATCAGTAACTTTTAAATACACTACACAAACATTTAAATATTGAATTACTTTAAAACTGAAAGTTTTTTCAGTTTTTGAAATGTACATTTTTTGAGGTAGCAGCCTATTATGAAAATATGATAATCCCTCCGAGTTAATGTACGTGGAACCGTATAATTCCTAAAAATCGTGACAATGTTGTCATGGTGATGAAAGTTTGAACCACTTACTGTAGCTGCAAGCTTGAGACTGAGTTCTGAGAGTATAAACGTGATGAAAATGTAAGCTGACAGTTTTTCTTTAATAAGAGAACTGGTACAGACTATCGTAACGAACCCGACACTTTAACACAGATGAATAATAATAATAATAATAATAATAATATTTAAAAAGTAATTTTCAGTTTTGTATCACTGGTGCTCATGCGAGGCAGACGGCTGATTGTGGAGAGAGACATTCACACACAGCTGATACCTCAGAACTGAGGGGCAACTGTGTCCTACCCCCCCCAGGTAAATTATTACAAAACAGTTACTATTCTAAAGGAAATAGTCATGTCCTTCAGAAAGAACACTTATTAAAAAAATAATTAACTTAGCCGACATGCTGTTCTTTAAGGTATGTACTTGAAATGCAGCCATTTAGAAAAGTAATACCCATAAAGAGAAATGATAGCTATATTTCTATAAGGAGAAACAAAAATAATGAAACTTATTATTTAAATGCAAAAGCTAACAAAGATGACAGAGAGAACCAGAGGCATTTCATTAGAGGCACATTATCAATCACGTATACGAGGGGAATGATGAGTGGGAGTGCCAGGCCGTAGTGGGTTCATGGCCCCAGCATCATAGCTCAGGGTCAGTCAGCCTACGGGACGAGCTCCGTGCTTCCAGCTGTCCATGGCGGGGGGGTTTAGTACCGGCACGGCGCTGCCGTCAGGGCCTTACAGAGCGAAGGCGGCTACAAAGGACTCGACGGGGGCACCTTATGAGGGCGATGCTGCCTCGGGGAGAGCGGCACAGAGGATCTGGTTCATGGCGCTTGTTGTTCGGGGGCCGCGAAAGCGCTCTCCGTGAAATAAACATCAAAAGGCGGCGGGCATTAGCAAATCAAACACTTCGGGTGCTGCTGGAGGTGCAGAGCATCTCCTGCACCATCCAAAGCGGGAACTCTAATTAGAGGACATCTTCTCCGGCTGTGCATAATTAATGGCTGGCAAACACTGAGACCTCCAATTATAGCCTGGATCGTCTTAGCCGAAGTCCAAGGGTGTAGATTTGGGTATGGACGGTAGGGACATGTCTCTACCAAGTCTGAGGGAGATCCATGTGCGTTTGGGGGGTGGGGGAAGTTCGGGGATGATCTCTACCAATGTTGACCCCAAGCCTGTGCCCTGTGTCTAATCCTTGTATCTAATAAAAGGCAACGGGAGCAGGAGATTGCGTAATAACCTGCGCTAACTGAGGTCACACCTCTGACTGGACGAAAACGTGCTGGACCATAAGCCACAACATGGCTCATTCAGCGTATCATCGACCCAGTCTGTGGGAGGGGCCTAGGACACAACCTCAAGCCGGTCTTTGGGAGGACCGAGAAAATGGAGGAGAGGAAGATGGGGCCAAAGCAACGTATCTTAAAATAAGGAGAGAAGCAAGGGAGCGCAAGCTATTTCACAGAGAAGAGTAGAATTACACCTTCCGGATCACTCTAACGGACATTTATGCCAAATGTAGGTCAACAGTACATAACCACCATAAAAAACAGGGTTTTATTCACTTATATCCTTGACTGTGTCCCGTGACATTTAGCAAAATAGGATAATTGAAGTTCAGATAACACTGCTTCAGTCCTGGAGAAGGTGAGAGAAACTATGTATCTCTCTGCCAGGGACAGACGGGGGCTTCAACTGCTGCTGTTACTCCATTAAAATTCATTAAATTAATTTAATTCATTTAATTATTAATAAGTAAACCTGGGACGCTACAAGAGCACAGTCCACTGCTCACCCTCTGGTCTGCAGCTCCGCTGATCTCGCGGCAGACTGACGGGTTAAACGGAATTAACACCGCCGTCACCATGACGACGGCCAAATAGAATTCAGGTACTGTGTTTTTTTTTTTTTAACCTCTGCGGCTCTCCCTTGAGATGGAACAATGCTCCGGGTCATCTGTAGAGCGTGGGTTACCCAGCAGACATACCCAGTAAATCCTAAACAGGAGTAATGTGAGAACCTGAAGGTGTATGTGGTCATGCAGGCGATGCCCGTCTCTGTATGTGTACGACAGACTAAAACGGACTGTCTTAAAGCTGTAGGAGCTGGATTATGGAAAAGCATCTCCATTTCTCACTGTGATACATAGTATTACTGCATCTTGTCCTTATACAACTATTTTCTTAAGCACAAATATATTGCTTCTCCAAAAGGATATGAGATTCGAAACGATGGGTATTATTTCAAAAATGCTCCACCTAAGATTGACTGTAGGTGGTCAATACTCTAATACTACACTATACTACATTCACTCAGCAATACTGCAATACTCTTTACTATCCACACAAATTCCAATCACTTATTTAACACAGGTTCACAAGGGAACCAGCGTAGGGCACAAGACAGGAACAGGCTGGATGGAATGTCAGTCAATCACAGGATACACCACCACATTCACACACTGTAGGCCCCCCCTATTCAAATCTGACCCTCGATTCCAAATCCAGGTCTTGTTTTCAAGTCTCCCAGGTAGTTAGCTCAATAATTTCTGACTCTAATTGGCCAGAGGCTTCACAACTGGCTCTCAGGTAAACGAAAGCCGGAAAAACAGCAGTGCTCAGCCCTTGAGGACCGTGATTTGAATAACCCTGCTATAGGCAATTTAAATACACCGGTTAACCTAACTGCATGTATTAGGATTTTGAAAAGAAATTGACACAACATGCAAAAGACATACAAACTCGCTGGAGGTATGAAACAGTGGTACTCACTCAGCCACTGTCATGACCCTCATCACGGTCTACAAACTAAGAAGTCAGAGATAAACTTACCAGAAGATACCACAACCCTCGTAGCTCACTAACAGTATCTGTGGCGGTTTACGGTTAATTGAGAAGAATAGTGTCATTTCCCAGGTTAGCAACCTAAACCTCGAGTAGCCTAAAGGTCATTGTCTGCGTTTTAGGAAACAGACTGAACATGATCGCATTAGGTCACTCTGCAGATCGGGGATCCCAGAGCACACATCCTGCTCAGGGACATCCAGGCATACACTCCTGTATCCAGTGTCAAGGGACATGCCACTTAGCCCTATGATACTTATTATGCGGAGACCTGAGAGACGAGGTGGTCATGGAGTCCAACCAGCCCCGGCTTGGCCGTTTATCCCCGGCCGGCGTGTCTGCGGCCGCTTGCTTGTTCGGAGCTGTCAGACACTCCCACGAGGGCGGGAGGCTGGTGAGATTTGTGATGATTGCAGCCAGGCCCCTTATCGACCAAAGGTAGCTCACACAACTCGTAACAGCTGTTTTTGCCCATTGCTGTGCGCTGAGTGGAGAGAAAGCGAAGCAGCTGCACTGGAGGCAAAGTTTAGCCTTTGAATTTGAACTATGACCCTGGACAGCAGGGGGGGGGGGGGGGGCAAAAAAAAGTCCAAGTCCTGGTTTGCTGTGAGGCCAAAGTAAATGAGCAGTCGCTATGCACAGAAATAATTCCCAGTGGGAATTCTCTCCTAACTATACAACCAATTTAGTTACAAAGTATAATTCACAGACAGAACAACTAATCCTTTGGGAATTCCTCTTTGTAATAGAATGAAATCGTAAGAACGATATATAACTTGTGTGTATATATAATCATTTTAACAAAAAATGTATCAGCAATCTCAGCGCAACTGAGGGGAGGGGAGGGTTAACGCATCCTTATATCCCCCCACCATCTCTGCTCTAAATCAGATACGGTGGGAGGGAGCGTTCCCAGGGGAACCTGTCAGATGACTGGATGGCGTGAGATTTGCCCACATCTAGTTCCATGCAGTCACTGTGGGGACGGTACACATCTGGGACGGGCTACATGCATCACTCTCTTACCCCACTGCTTATGCGTCTTAAACAAATCACATAGCTCAGCATGAATCTTATGGTACCATAACGACTAACATTCGGGTCTCTTCTCACCCCAAGGTCAGGTAACTTCCTGGATTCTGCTTCTCAATAGTCACAGTGGTTGTATTTCAAACGGCAATTTTGTTATTCTATCTCCTCAACCACTGCGCCCCCTGCTGCCAAAGCAGATCTTATACAAAATGAGGAACTCTAGTTGGCATCCTACTCCAGATCGAAAAATAGCTCGAAAAACATCATCTCTCCATCAAATTTCTCCTCCGCTGTTGAAAATCAGATGTCTGCCTCTTCCTCTGCAGGGAGGACGGTTGTTCCTCCCCAGGGTTCAAATGAGGAGACTTCATGGATTTTATGGTTATTTTAGAAAAGGCCACAGGTGTACTTGGCTCCAAAGCCAAATGGACCATTCCCAGACTACCCTCATTAAGCAGAGCAGTCTTCTTCTGCAGGAACACCCCGCACCAATTTAGCTAAGCTACTCATTTACATCTCCATGGACCCACTGCTGGCTGTCAGGAACCAGAACTGCCAGCTGTTGTGGACCAGACTCCCTTAGAGTGGAGCTGCAGGGCAGGCCAACGGTTCAACTCCTGGCTGAAACCATCCAAGTTGGGTCCACAAGAGCTTAAAAGCCAGAATCAGTTATTGCTGGACAGGATCCGATGTTTGTAGCTCTTTACTGAGGCCCTCGCTGTACCACCCATACAACCTCCTTTGATGCACCCTGATAGACACAATCCAGTCGCTCCAAAGAACAAGAGAACATGCATATATAGGACATCTCCATAGTCTCCAGCTGATAAAATAATTAGACGTCTCTTAATTTCAAGTCGTGGAGGATTTTGTTACATTGTGGTTTTTTTTTCGTCTTAATTTTGCTTTTCTATTCATCAGCTCATTTGCATGAGTATTAAATGAAGGCTTATCATGTAACCAAAATTCCCAGGTATTAAATTTTGGCTCCACTCAAGCTGCTAATATGCAAGTCTGCATAATTGGTATCAAGTTAGCAGAGTGGGGGGGGGGGGTGACATACATATGTATTTTCCAGTGCACTGTTTACTTTTTTAGCACTAAGATTTCATCAAAATGAGGGGAGGGGCTCCCTTTTATTGCTAATGTCACAGTTTAGTTTCAGAGGTAAACATACTGTGTTTACGCTACACAATATGGAAGAAGGGATTCCTCATCAGGAGAATCGCCTCGCACAATCACATTTCATACGTAGTGCCGAGTCCTGATTGTGCATCCTTGCATGATTCTAGATCATCGATCCAAAAACGGTACCAAACATGACCTGGGTGGGCACTGACTAATCGTAGTGCGGAGGACTCAGTCTGTCAGGAGCCAGAGGAACATTAATGCAGAAATGTGGCAAGCGAGACAGAGTGATGTATTTATACCGAAGCATCTCAGCCCTGCACATTCCGGTCACTCTACACATCCTAACCATACAACAATGTGCAACTACACGCTGCTCTCACCCACAGATCGGTTCCTCTCTGAGATATGTCAACACATCTCAGATGACTTCCCTCATTGTACGCATCCCAATGTCAAGAAAAGATGTGGCCTTTTCATCTGCATCTTTGAGATCAGAACATGACAGGCAACTTTCTGTGCTTGTGCCCAAAAGTGCAGGTAAACTTCAGCATGGCTTCTCATAGCAGGGAAACAGGAAGTGACATCAGTACAAACAGGAAGTGGTTTTCTTTAAAGTCATAATAATGTGCAGACTCTTGTTTCAGTTTGTTGGGGCCTGCTTCTATTTTCAATGGATGGTATGGTTGTCATTTTCCGTTCAATGATGAGCAAACAAAATTAATAAATAAAGATGATGGACTGCAGGCTAATTTACAGTCTGGCCACATTTCAAGATCTGTTACACAAATGGGCTGTTGAACGGGAGTCTTTGGAGGTGTTTGAGGACAGACTTTGCATCGCCAACCAGGCCCATCTGTCGCTCCCCCCGCCTCCCCTTTACAACCAGCTAGGCCGACCAGTACTCGTCTGTCGGCAGAAAGAGAAGTCATCGGAGGTGACGGCCAGCAGAGGTGACGTCCTGGAGCTTCTCTGCACGTTACCGCTCAGCCATCAAGAAAACCTTTCCACCTCAAGACAGACATTCATGTGCCTTTATACTCCCAAAACCACGTTTTGCATTCGATTTGAGCTTCGAGTAATTTCTACTAGTGTTAAGAAGCTGAGCTCACAGAAAACCTCAACGGCACTATGGCTCTGTGCTCTTTCAGCTCTTTAAACAAAAACTCACTGTTTTCCCTTTAAAGTATTTCTGGCATGGTCAAAAACAAAACAAAAAAAAAACCCAACAAATTCTCACAAAAATGCTCTATTCCCTCCTGTCAAATATTCTAAGAATTCAGATGGCGTCCGGGTTCATCGGAAACTAAACAAACAGCAAACGACCCTTTGAAGCCGCTCCACAGAGATGTAAAAAAGCGATTCGCCCAATTCTATTAATGGTGGATGAGACCAACTTTAGCTCTGACTAATAATGTTTCACCTCGTGATATGGGATGGGATGAATGTGAGACAGGCTGGCAGACAGACAGACAGGCAGACAGACATATAGAGAAACACCAAGTCTTAAATTTTAAGCTACGATTGGCTCACAAACATGTCTTCTTGTAGTGCCAGCACTGACCACCCCACCCATAGTAAAGCAGGTTCCTATTGGACATCTGAAGGTGGTGGTGGTGGTGGTGGTGGTGGTGGGGGGGGGGGGGGTTCCCAAAGATTAGCCTATGGTTTTCTCATACGTGCTGTTTTTCCGTTGCTGGTCATGTGACCTTGTCAAACGTGCTATTCTTTTATGTCCCAGAGGCACGGCATTCTCCCAGGCAGCTTCACAAAGAAGCAGTCATCATTCGAGTCCCTCTGTTAAAAACCACCCAAAGCACGACTGATGTTCTGATGCTTCAACATCAGGGCTTAAAAGGGGACCTCAGGTCTTTCCGTTCTCCGGGGAACCTTTAGAAAATCTCCAAACAGTTCCTCTGTAAACATTTTTTTATCTATCTGTGCTTTGAGGAGGACTAGATAATTAAATATGTGGATTAAGTACATTAAGTGGTGAGTGTAGCGGAATTGTTCAGTGCTTGATATTAGATATGTGCATGTGTGCTGAGGGGGGGGGGTGTGTTCCCTGTCATGCTGTCCACCTCCTTAAACATGGTGCCTTCTGCCGGTGGGGCAGGAGGAGGCGCCGTAGAGCGGGTAGGCGCAGCGTGTGGCTCTGCCCAGTGGGCACAGTAAACGGTCTCATGGTGGCCATGTGTCACTTTCGCTCGGCTCCGCAGTGTGAGGGAGACTTTGGCTCTTATGTAACGCTGCTCCCGTCCCCCCCCCCCCCCCACTCCCCCCATTCCCACCACCTGCTCTCCAGCCACGTCGTCTTCATCTCTCCAAAACGACGGCAAATCATAAAAACAAGCGTAATGGAAACCTCTACGCATCCTCCGATATCGGCAGTCGGGCTGATGGACGCCGGCCCTCTTCCAAGCGGCGTCATGCGAGTACGCTCACGTCCGGCAGAACCGGGCGAAAATAAAATGGAGATCTAAAAAAAGAATCTGAGATATTTCGGGGTTTTTCGCTCATAGTGTGACGATCTGTCGGTTTACCGTTAAAACAGTTGGCGGTACGGAGAAAACAGACCTTTCGGGTACCTCTGTGTGCCATTCCTTTTAGCATCTCTGCAGCACGTGAACACATGGCACCCGGGACTGTGAGCCCAAGCCGCTCTCGGGGAGCGGCTACTCCCATCGGCCGTGGTGCCCTTTAGGCCGCTGAAGTGTGCGATGAGAGACAGCGGCTCTACCTACCTACCTACATAACAAACAAACAAACACTACTCTATGCAGTACGTAACTCACTCCTAGGAATAGAAATCCCCACTTCATTAATGCTTCAGAGGAATTCAAAACTGGATACGTAATGCATTTGTGATGTTGTGTGTTGTGTTGTGGTCATTTCGTTACTTATGACATCCTGCAGTCAGCATGAAAGCATGTATGCAAGGATGTTTCCATAGAAATTAGTGTATGTCAGCATAACAGAATAGAATATCATCATTGTTATTGCACGTGTAAAGATAATCTGTAAATATGTACATCTGGATGCTGTACTAAACATTTCTTAAAGTATTAAGAAATAACAGGCATACTTACTAAACAGTAAGGCCCTAATACGTACGTATTAGTAAAAAGTCAGTTTCCGTTCGCCCATGTACTCTCACCGCAGATGTAAACCCCCACATTCCAAAGCCGCGCATTAAATGGGCTGCGTTACACGCTGGTCGCGGCAGATTAATTTAAGTCTGGTAATTTTGACCAGATGGCTTGAACAATTAGCAGCATCCATGTACCTGATGAAATTAACTTTTCTGCGTTGAATTAACTGTGCGTGCGTGACCAAGACGCAAAAAGCTAGCATCATAACAATGGCAGAGCGGACGCAGGAAATGAGGGAAACACGGGCAAGGAGCAGAAAGTGAGCTTGAGCTCCGACAACAAGCGCTCTTTTGGTATGAGAATTATATTAAACTGCTCACGTAACCTCAAATATCAACCATGAGATATTAATAATCCCGACAATTTCTTGCATTTAATTAAAGGAAGATTAACCTTTGCTGCTAATTAGCTTTTAATGCTTAATTATATATCAGATATAGTGAATAAATCTTAAGAGGAAACGGCGTATCTTTGGCGGCACGGAGGCTCGCGGGTGATGAATTCATGCTCCCTGGCTTCTGCCGGGCAGGTGACAGTAAAAGCGGATTTATTTATCAACGCCTCCTGATCTCTCGCCACAGGCGCTCGCAGCGGAGAGCGGGGCAGGCGCGGCGGGCGGGGCTGACACTCGGTGTCGGCTATCGTAACCCCCCCCCCTCCTTCCCGCCGGAGGCCTCGCGGCCGCCCATCTGCCACCGGCTCTCGCGGGTGGAGGAGCCTTGAAGCCAGTGCCATTGGCCGGATAGCTGAATGGATGCTGCCCATTGGCCGGATAGCTGAATGGATGCTGCCCATTGGCCCTCCATATACAGACAAAGAACCAGAGGGGATTCGCCCAGGAAACAAGGTTGTATGGCATGAGGAACCAAGTACAAATCATTTGGTGTTCTACGTACTCGGGGCTACAGAATGGTCCTCTTGGGATCTAGTAGGTTTTAGGGCCAAGCACCTTGCAGGAAGTATCTGCATAGGGAAGCGATTTAATGTCCACAGCTGGGCCATTCTCAGAAGGGGGGAGCGAGGGGGGGGAAGGACCTCAAGACAAAAACAAGGCTGGCTTTTATACAAAGTGTGTTTCATGCCTGCATTGTGTTCCTATCTTTGTCTGTCTGTCTGTTTAATGAAGGAACTCGTGTATGTGTGCGCATGATTGGCCCTGACAGATGGGCGTGTCACACGAGGTGACGTGATGCAGGGGGCGGAGCCCAATGACAGCAGTGGCAGTGACTCAGAGCCGTGCGGCCAGCAATGGGTGACTCATGGTCACAGACAGGAGGCCTGGGCAGGGGGTGGTGCCATCTGGACCCCTCCCTCAGTGTATGTCCCCAGTGCTGGCATCTTCATGGCTGCGTGTGCGTGGAGCAGAGGGGGTAAGACCAGTCCATGAAAATTAAACCAGGACTGATTGTCATCTCCGGAGCACATTGTTCCTAACCCATCACCCACAGAGATAAGGGAAATTAACTCGGTAACCCACGGACTCGTGGGGGCAGAGTCAGACCCTGTCACATGTTCCCTCACGCAGTAAAGCCAATAGACCAGCCGGTGGTGCAGTTGTTCAGGCTGCAGACTGTAACCAGAAGGATGCAGGTTCAAGTCCAGGGCATACTGGGTTTAGATGAGCAAACACACTATATGTCTCGGAAGTTGTGCCAAACCACGGGGGAAGTTAAAATTACTGTGAGTGTACAAATGTATCAGACATGTATCTCACGGGAGTCACGCGTTGAGGCGTCACCACGTTATGCAGCTACGAGATTCTCAGGGAAAGTGAGGGGAAGAGTTACTCACATCTGTGTCAGGACCTTTGTCTGCTCCAGGGCAGGAGAATGTGACGAACTCGTGGCATCGCTTGTGGACCACAAAACAGCAGACTGCAGGGGATGAGACGGAGCAAGAGCAAATTACAATCATGTTGCTCAGAAAACACGAACAAGTGCCTTCACTAAGTTGACATTTTTAACCATTTCTGCTGGACTCATTGACGAGACTCGGCGGTTCAGCTCCTCAACCACTACGCCCCCTGGTGCTCTGATGGTGCAGTTAGTGGACCTCCTCTTGATCAGAGCATCGTCGTGGACAGAACTCTGGGCAGCAGGTACAAATCACTATCTAGAGGTGAGGGGCAGAAGGAGCCGGTCCTGCGTGGAATCCGTCTCGCCGAGCTGCGATGGAAAGGGACAGCTGAGAACAGCCAGCAGGGTAAATCCCCCAGTAACGGGAAGGTCCGGCCCAGCCTGTTCCATGGTGCCCCCAAGCCGTAACTCATGACACCCGCACCTAGCGAGCGCCTCGGCTGTAAATAATGATTCAGAACTTCAAGCACCAGGCGGCCCAGAAAATTCATCTCCCCCCAGACAGATTCCCGCAAGCCGCTGCCAAGAGGAACCGCTTCCATTAGATAGCTCTTAAAGATATGTTTGCTTTTGAAACACGAGGCCAGAGCACGGAAGGCACGGTGTTGGCAGTCAGCGCGGCTCACCTGTGGGGCCGTCCTGGGAAACAGTGAGCAGAGACCCTCGGAATAACATCGACGGTGACAGGAAAGCACCGAGGCACAAACTTTTGGTCACGCTGTCCGGAATATTAATAATGTTCAGCATTTCTCTGTGGGATATGGGTCTCTGTGACGATTAATGTTTTTTCAGAGTCCACATTGACCCAATGCTTCAAATAATGAGTGAGAGGCGTAGATAAACAAGAACCAGGAAACGAAATCGAAACCCAGAGGGATGGATGTGAGGGGAACTGAGTTCAAGCGTACGAGAAGCGTGAAAAGCGTAGCTGGCAGTGAGATGTCACTCAGGCCCTCGCAACACAGCATACGCTGCATTTTCGAACTTCAGTGTCAAGGAAGCGGTGAAAGGAAAAGGTCGGTGCTCTTTGGAGAACCTGCACGTGGTCCTCGCTCAGCAGCATCGCCAAACACGGCTGCCCTCACTCCACCTTCAGCTGGACCCCTCCTACAGTCTCCATGCTGCATCTGACGGGGAATAAAATCTCCCGGTGTTCTACCCACAGAATAAGCACTGATTAGACTGCTGGGTAACAGAGCTGCACAGTTATCTGATGGTGTCTGGAGACACACACACACACACACACACACACACACAGCTCCATGTCACAGTGACCCCACACCTTTCATGTACAGCAGTGAAT
>JAODKE010000050.1:3188221-3199310 GCA_026779605.1 Mormyrus hasselquistii | reverse complement strand
AGAGAGAGAGAGAGAGAGAGAGAGAGAGAGAGAGAGAAACCGTAGCTCAGCTGTGGTATCCTCCAGGAAATTTCTGTGTACTGTTTTACATGGAGGACGTAAACTAATAAATGGCATGACTAAATTAATTTGGAAACGCCGCAGGGATGATCTGGGAAAGGCCTCAAGTCCTACTACAGTGAATAAAAGGAGTCTGTGATTATGCAAAGCTCTCCAGACGGCCTCTTACACAGCCCGCTTAAGTAAAGCACGAGTCTTAGGTAAACTTACTTAAGAGAACCACAATTCAATTCTTAGTAGTTATACAGCCGGAAGATCTCACAAGCGGCCCGGCCTTGATAGATACTCTCTTAATCTTTCATTAAGACAACAACCCTGAGGAAGGCCGGCTTGTGGCAAGCTCTCCATCCTCTGCCTGTGCAAACAGCTGCGTGTCGTACAAACCAAGCAGAAACAGCCCAACAATACCATTGACATAACGGCCGCACCGAAAGTCCTCGGTGTGATTAATATCGTTTCACACTTAGTCACACACAATCACCACCCACGTTTGTCTTTTTTGGAAAAAAAAAAGTCATAATATGGATAAAAAAGAGCAGGGGGGGGTCGTTCTTAGAGCTGTCCATTAAAGGTAACAGCCTCTCGCTGCATCCTACTCAAACAGGGGACCTTTAGGGGAGTCGAAATACGTCCATCTGGGTAATTTAACAAGAAACTCTGCGGAGGAGGGGGGGGCGACACCAAAGACAAGAATTTGGATGCTGGAGGGGCCTTGGATTCTGATACTCCTATGATCACATGATCACCCTCATGTTCCCCCCCCCCATCTACCCGCCCGCTCAATAGCATCAGCCAGCAATCAGGCGAAGACCAGACCGCATCAGCAAAGGACAAAGCATTTTCTGATACGTCGACAGCGAGACAACAGGTCAACTGGAAAAAGTAACAATTCGACCTGGGTCAGCATACCACTATATCGACAAAATGATTCCTTCCTAAGACAAACAACTACTGACAGAGGGATATAAAATTTTGAGAGGACCTTCAAATTTACACAGGTGAGGCGTTACGCTTGCATTCGCACTGAAATGGTTTGTGGCCCACAAAAGCACAACAAAATCGTGTCGGAAAACGGGCCCAGTGCACATAACACGTTGGATCAGTTCCTGGAATGTGCAATTTATTTCTTGCCCAAATCAGAGGAATGGACTTTCAGGCGATTAACTGAATTAAGCTTCCGTACCAAAACAAACACACTACGCCGTGGACAGTCATTTCTTAACAATTTCGTAACGATTCTTCATTAATTGCTTGTGGGAATTCTGCGAGGCAGGGTGCGCGTACATACAGGCGTGCAAACCCCAAACCCGCATTATTCATACGCATTCGCCGAATGCCAGATGGCCTAACTCAGTGCGATTTAGGGAAACTTACACCGCGGGGCGCTTCCTGAATGCTCCCCGAACCCGCGTCCTGGAGCGGCTTTACCGGCGGGCGCTGAAGCCACGTCACCTGAATGGCGGGTTCGCGCTAAACGGGAGGCGGCAGGTGGGCGCTTCAGGGCGTCAAAGCCATGCAGAAAGAGCAGATGAGTCACGCCATGGAAGAGGGGAAGGAGTGCTTGGATGCAACAAAGCTTCTCCTTGGAATTTCCCACGATGCACGGCTCCCTGAACAGGCCTCTCTCAGCACTGTCATTATTATTATTTTACTAATGTGGATAATCTTTCCTTTAATCTTTATTTAATCCCATGTGATTTACGCAGTTTACTACTCCATGTGACAACCCATTAATTACAGAGGGTTTTATTTTGCCAGGATTATTAAAGCACTTCGCTTAGGTGCAGACAAACAGTTGTCCGTTCCCATGATACCTGCTGCCCGCCATTTTCCCTTTCCCCCGTTTCACGATTCTGTGGCATGTCCTCAAAGCCCCGATATGAAGGAAACGCCACCACAGCCTTCATCGTTGGAAAGTAGGCTATCTGGCTACATGTCAAACAGTTTATTGACAAATCATCTTTCGTTCTCAAGGAAAAGACTCTCCACTCTCTATCAGTGCACTAATGCTGCTGTACGGCAACAAATTAATTCGGTACGTCAAACTAAATCAATACTCAACATCTTCATATATGTTGCCAGAAAACGGTCTAAGGCAGATTTACTCCAAAAAAAAAAAACAGTCAGTTCGGATTAAACTGAAAGATTTACCATGACCCCATCAAAGATGTCAATCTATTCTTCTGGAAAATTATACAAAATGTCTGCGTCATGTAATTGTTACAATAGATGGGAACATTTCAGAGATTATTGGTAAGGGGCGGCAGTGATAATGGTTGGATGATTCATGTGGGCAGATCATGTCACAGTTAGGCGTAGGAAACCTGAATCGACACTGAGCATGATGGGGATGGAGAAAACACTACCAGTGCACCACTACTAAAGAAGGTTCTCCTCTCAGCAGGGACGCACCACGCTACCTCATGAGATATAACACATTCCTGGGGATTACCCAGCCCAGTTTAAGCAGCTTGCAAATCTCTAGTTACAGTTAACTGGATTACAATCGACCTCCTTCAAACCACAGCACAAACATGGGTGAATCAGCACAGCTGAGGGAAAAACCCAACATGGCTTGGGCAGGGACCCTCCATCACAGCTCTACTACAGCAGGGCCGAGTCATCGAATCACTCCGGGCAAAGCACTCCAGGTAAATCACACCGGGAAAAGCACTCCGGGTAAATCACACCGGGAAAAGCACTCCGGGTACATCACACCGGGAAAAGCACTCCAAGTAAACCACACCGGGAAAAGCACTCTGAACAGGAGTCTCTGCACCCAGACATGCCTGGCAACTCGCCAGAAAGCCTGAAATTCTGGGAGATTTATTACCCTGCCAATGCTAAACTAGGAGCTACATTATAAACATCTTAGGGTCAACCTGCAAGTCAGGCTGGGGTAACTGATTGCACCTACATATGAGTAAAATCACAATTATTTCTATGCGAGATCAATAAATAATGAGACATCTTTGAGTTCTGCAAGATGTCCGCCTGCACTTCTGAGGCTGCTTTCATGAACCTCCTCGGTGACTCGCAGAAGCCTGTTTTTTCCTAGTGATTCATATTCACATTTTCCGAGTAGCCCAGAGGACCAGGATCTGTCACGACGTGGTCCTGGCCTGATGTGCTCTCCAGCTTCAGTGCGGTTAATAAATGCTCAGGCATCTGCACGGTGGCGAGACAGGAGAACAAGCCCCAATTTACTTGCAACCGCAGACTAAATAGCAGGGCGCAGCAATGTTTTGCTGTATTAATGCAAATATATAGGAGTAGCACAAAACAGCTCAATCTTTCATGCCAAAGACTTCAAAGGCTGTTTTTTTGACATCAAGCGATAATAATGGCAAAGACCCAAAGTGGTGGAGGAATAAGTGATTTACGCCAAAATGAGCACAATGCATCTACTTCATACAGATAGCACAGAAACCTTTCAGCTGTTACTGACCAGGGATTTGGGTCCTTAGCCATCTCTGCTATTAAACCAAACAAGGAAAGGCAAGTAACACAACGAGGCAAAGACAGGCAATTGCAAAATGAGCATGAACCTGGAAGCAATGGATGTCTCGTGGTGGATTCAAAATCATTTATCGTCATTCAAACCACTTGACACGATAGCCGTTTCACTAACTGTTAATGCTAACGCTAATGCTGAGAGATAGCAAAGCCGCTGCGCTGCTGTGCGCCGCCATCTTAGCTTGGCCTTGGGTTGGCCTTCCTGTTGTGGGTTCTCTGTCTTTCTATATGGCAATGTCAATCACCTCATGGGATAAGGGCTTGTAATCCTGCCTGGTGAAATTAAATATTTCTTTATCCAAAATCCCAGACAAACATGTCTGGCAGGGGTGACCGGGGCTAGCATGCTAAAATGCTACATGCTAACAGGCACGTGTATGTGTGGGATTTGAGTCATCGGCCAGTCAGTTGGGAGCTCTCACATGGCGCCGCCACCTGGAGAGTGTTAGCCGTTCCAGTTAGCGCCCCACACTTCTGATCCTCCAGCAGAGAGAGACATTAGCTGCTCTACTGTTGACCGTCAGCCTCTCTTCCCTTGTTATTTTCACGCACTACACTTTCACTGAGACTCGCGCCTCTGCTCTGTTACTCAAAGATAGGTCGGCCAGGGCACGCTGTCACATGCAGACATCTTAAGGGCCGGTGGCCGCTCTGACACCAGTATCTCACTCCTTAGCCAACAATTCGCTTTCAGCGGCCCACGCACCTTGCAAAGAAGGGTTCTTTGGTGTGTCTCTTCCAACTAGACCCCACCTGAGGCTCTGCAAATAAGATGTTTATTTATAGATGATTGGAACAGGCCCGGGTGCCCGGGGGGCTCTTTGTAAAAAAGGTTCACATCGGGACAACACCTGACCATTGAGCCAAACAGTGGCGTTCTCACAAAAAAAAAAAAAGATTTCCAGAGACATACTTTAGCATACTGCAGAAAGACTGTGCTTTTTGGCCCGGATTGATAACAGCAGCAACAAAAAAAAGGATGCAGTTTCTTGGCAAAATGACTAGCTGGTGTTTATTGTTTCAACACTTTTAAGTGTGCTCAGAGCAATGTCCTCGTGCATCGAGGTGCGCTGAGGCTTCACAAGGGGATGCAAACTCAACAGGTGGGCCTACCGCTAGAGGGTCTTTCACATCCCTATACTGGGCTACAAACCTTTTCAGAAAGCTTTAGGCGAAACCGCACCCATCCAAAACTGCTGGGACATGCAACAGCAGGACCCCTGAGAGGAGTGTGCCCTGTCAAACTGGCCGGGCGGTACCCCGGTCCAGGTGTGACCAGTGGCACTGCCAAGCAATCAGTTGGCCAATCAGAGATCGCTGTTACTTTCTGGCAGAGTTAAAATTACGAGAGCAAGCATGGAGGGACGAGCAAGTAATTTATGAACCGCGCTACTGCTCATCTTTCGGGGCGAGAAAGGCATGTAGTGAAGGAGCAGCGGACAGACCCAAGCTTAACCGGCAAAAAAGACAATGGCGCAAAATTCTCACCAAGTTTTCATGCAACAGCATCCTCTCCATTTAATGGTGCTCTGTAAGCTGAGAAAACGTGACATTTTTTTTTACAGCTCTCATAAAGATACCTAATCACCTTAAAATCTGCCAAAAAAATAAAAAATCCCAGTTGCATTTTTATCACCTTACAGGGCTTTTACCGCAGAGACCGAAATACGAACGGGTAGTGCTTGAGACAGGCTTTCTCCAACTGCCTACTCATGAAAACATAATGGAAACATAATTCTCCCCCCTGACAGTGAGGAGGATCAGTGGAGAAGCGGCCACTGGGTCAGATGAGGGCCAATGTTTACGGAAACAACGAATAAACCCTCCAATGAAGGCTGAGCCTCCGATCCTGCATACGGACCCCTAGGGGTCAAAAGGCGCGATAAGCATCGTCTACATCAGCTCTGATATGAAAGCAAATGAGTTTATCCTCTGTTACACAGTACATGCAGTATCATTACAGTTACACATCTTCAGTATCATTACTGGGGGGAATAAACATGGTTGACTGACAATTTGAGTCTGCATACATGAGCAACATGTATACCTGTAAATGGAAGATCTTTGCCACATATGGGCCCTTGAGCAAGGCCCTTAACCCCAGCTTCATGGTGCCATTGCAGGTGACTGGTCTTTGTCCCCAAGATTGGGCTCACCTTTGTGCGTCATTAAGAATCTCCCCACATAGGCGGCCGCCTAGGGCACCAACTTCTATGGGGGCGCCTACTTCCCAGGCAGTTTCACTTTGGCTCCGAGGAGGGCGCCGGCGGTGATTATCGCTTAAGGCCATACTGGGGTCCGACAGGGTGAACTGAGGGGAGACGAGATTTCTCGTGCAAAAGCAGAAAGACAAAGACAGCGAGCTGCTGAGAAGCCTCCAGAGGAGATCATGCTTGCTCAGAGAGCCACAAGGACACACACATGCATACACGCACACACACGCACACACGCACAGGGAGACGCACCAACGTAGAAGGGGCATCTTAGGGTGGAGAACACTGATGCTCGTGGAAGCTGGTGATCCGTGGGACCATATGCTTCCCCGGCAGGCCAGGAACAGGGGCACCACAGAGAGAACTACTCTACCGACACCATCACCACCATCTTCGTCATCAACGCTATTTTTATTATCGTTATATCGCTGGTGCCGTCCAGCACAGCTGGATCCTATAGACCATCTCATCAGTGATTCCCTTCCTGGGATTTGAGGCCCAAAATTTTTATCCTGAATGACTTTTAGGACAGTTTTCTTAACCGTACGTCCTGGCTGTATCTAGAAGGGCACCACATACAAACGGGCACACTGCGGTTAGTCAACGTCTATGTTTGATAGCAGCTCTATTTTAATCACAGCACTGAGATCCTGTAATTATGTCTGACTGGGACTCGGCCTCCTTAGCAACTGAAGACGAAGAAGCCGGTGACGTCCACTCGCATGCGCTGATAAACATTTCGGCACGACATAGCGAGAGCGTGAAGCCGGAGGGAGAGACACCGTGGATATTCCCACAACACAAAGCTCGTTAAAGTAAATGCGCTATATTTAGCGCGTTGCATAACCGCACATAACCGCCCATTGCACCTTAAAAAATAAGCGCGAGCAACAGCGCAGAGGTATCCCACGTTTATGCTGCATTTCAGCTGCGACTACATGTAGCACAGGAAGAGCTGCGGGGGGGTAGGGTGCGGCTCAGAACCTGCGTCTGCTGTGCTCCCATTCAGGATGGATTCGTGGCACTGAATGACAGCGTGGCCCCGCCTACACTTACCAAATGACTATCCACCCGACACCAGGTTAGTAGGAGGCACACATACATACATAAGGTTTGTGAGGACTAGTGGCTGCCACAAACCTCCATTGCACTAACCTCGACTCACAGGAAAGTAAAAAAAAAAGTTTGTCTTGTAGGGACATGTTCATCAGTTCACACAAACATACACACACATATGCACAATCATGTCTTTGTGGGGACGGTCCATTCATTTCTGTAGGAAAAGACCTAACACTAGAAATGGCAACCTTAACCCCTACCCAGCCTTAACCTTAACCATAAGCAACCAAAGACTTTTTGACATTTTCTAGTTTTTTTGATTGCATTGTTTTGATAAAATTGAGTTTCCCCTTGTGGGTATTGAAAAAATGTCCCCACAAGGTCAAAATAGCAAATGTTCCCACAATGTAATATATACATACCCCACACAAATACACACACACAGACACCACCCGACAATACACAGAAAACCATTCCAGAATGCACCTGCTCTGTAAATTAGAAAGAGGAGATGACACAGTAAATGGCTTCCTCGAGCGGGCACGGCTGTACAAAAAGCATACATGGATGTGCCCCCTCCCCACTGCAAGGGGGTGTATCAGACAAAAGGACACACTCCAGGACAGAACTCTTGGCAGATAAAATGGCCTAATTCAGCCTCTGCGCAGTTCAAAAGCTGCGATCAAAGAGCTGGGAAGGCGCAACGTTGACGTCCTGAGCAAGAGCGATGAAGAGTGAAACGGGGGGGGGGGGAGAGCAGCTCGTCTGCCGGGTACCGGGTCGCCAGTCAAAGTGGTCAGCTGGCTCACACCTGCCCCCCCCCCTCCAGAAAAAGGAACCTCCCATCAACCAACCAACAGACACGGCATTAGACGTGGCAGCTTTGGTTTTCCTTTTTTTAAAAAAACGCTTCTGGATTGTCAGCTCGGTGAACACCGAACACCTTCAAAGTGAGGGAATGGAGGTTCAAGTCATCCTGGGCACGGGGACGGGCGCATGAAGCACTAGTGCCATTTATAGACGCCTGGCGCATGAGCAAAACCTCACCGTGGTGACGGGCTTATTTATGGAGGCTTCTCCCGGGTACGCACCACGACCTGGCCGCTAAAAACCTTCCAAAAAAAGCAGAGGTAACGGTCACTATTTGTCAATTTTCAGCGTAAATCTACAGAAACAAAACTGGAATTACACAAGAGCATTTCACAGCTTCAATAAGACCGGGGACACGCAGTCGGGATTCTGGGAATCAGTGCCTCAGAGTGAGTCCCGTGACCTTGCAGACCGTGCCCGCTCACCTTTTGGCCGACTGAGCCGCACGGCAGCTCCCACGCTGGCACTGTGATAAGGAAGCCTCAGTAAAGCGCAAGGTCGCCGCGATGTCGCCGCCGCGATCTAATTACACTTCGATGAAGGTGCCAGGGCTGTTCCACTGAAGCTCATGTTCGCCGCTGCCATTGTTCAGTATGTCGACACGAGGGTTGCCAGCGAAGATCACAGCAGCAGGTGAACCCATTATCCAGCAGAGAAAGTGACAGGGCCTTAGACCAGTGTTTTCCAACCCGCTCCTCAGGGACCCTGAGGCCATCCATGTTTTTGCTCCCTCCCAGCTCCCTTTCAAACAGTCCACATCTTGGGGGGCCCTAGGGTCCCTGAGGACCGCCTTGACAAACACGGCCTTAGGTAAATCAGTTCATGCATGCTCTCCTCATTCATCCATTGGAAACAGGAAAACAATCTCGAAATTATCATAAAGCCATTACGTAATTTTAGTATCGAGTACGCCCCCCCGCCCAGTGCCTCCACTCAGCTCGCATAAATTAAACGATATTAATCACATCAAATCGTTTCCACTGTCAGTAAAATGAATGGAGGAACCTATGCTCATCCCCGTATACTCCAGGGAGGGGATCTCAAACGACGTCAATAAAAAACAAACATAAATAAACAAACAAACAAACAGTAAATAATAACAATGAGCAAGTGCCCAAATGATCTATGCAGAAAGGTCTGGTTTTTAACTACAAAAATATAAAAAGTGTGGTTTTAACAAACCGTTTTGCATAGCTACCCATGATTCAGAGGAGGCGCCTTAGGGTGGCTACGTCCACATCATTTTTTAATGTCTACCAAAGAGGCTGTTCCGCATTCTGAAATTCCCCAATTCTCACCATGAATACATATTCTTAATTACTCATTCATTTCATGTCCAAGGTAAGTTACAGTCTATGGTGCTCTATGGTACAGCAGAAGAACCCCGACTGGGGTTTGACACAACCTGCTGGTTGCCCTCAAAAAAATAAAGAGCCGTCTTCCGCTTAGTAGTGTAACAGAACAGTGCTAAAAAACCAAAAAAAAAAAAAAAATAGCTAAATAAAATAATATCCCCGTATCCAGATTCAGTATTGTGCAGTACAGTGTTAAGCATGGCTTAATTCCCTTAATGTTGTGAATCAGAGGCAAACATTTTCTCCCGTTTATTTATTTTTTTGCTGGCACGATGCTTAACAAACAAAGTCATCTTTCAACGCCTACATCCGATTAAACCATGAGATTAACACAAGTCAGCAGTCAAGGGAGATCCACGCAGAAAATCGGCTGGCCACGAAAATCCACAAGCAGGATGTTTCTGTAGAACCTCAAACTAGGGCTTGAAATGGGACTCTTGCGCTGACCACCAGGACAGAACGCACGGCCGCAGAGGGACGTCTGGGAAGGGTCCGTAGCGGCCTCGCCGAGGTACCGGACAGTCTGGTGGGACGGAGAATGGCAGATCACCACGGTTTGGAGGGACGGAGAGCCGAACACGGACGCGGTGGGATGGTCACATGGAGCCTGGCGGGGGCTGTGCTAAGATTAGCGGTCGCTTTTAGTCCTTAGCGAGGGGCTGCTCAGCTTCCAGCGAAGGCACGCCTATTCATGCTGCTTCACCATGATGGCGCCAAGGTCGGCTTCTCTGGCCAACAGCCTCGCACGCGTCGCCCCCTGTGGCCTTTAGACGGTAATGCTACAGCAACATGTCACCCGGCTTGGAATTCCTGAGCTGTATCATGCCTGGCTTCAAAACAGGGTGCATATGCAAAGCAGGACTCACACACAGGCCAGCCTGGGCTGTATCCCAGGGGCCCGAGTTGTACTCAACCCAAGGTGATTTTTCTGGTGGTTACAGCAGCATTTTATGCTGTAGGGAGGGCCCCGACAATGACTTTAGCCCAGAGCCCCCCCTCTTCTACCCTCTGCGGGTAGATATGAATTTTTATGTCAAGTGTTTATCATTGCATATTCTAGCAATTGCAGTTGTATTTTCTTCGCAGAAAAAAAACCTTCTTTAACCACTGATGTTACTAAAACATTATCTGGGCAAAGAAATAAATGACACAACCTCACAGACATAATGTAATTATGAATATTTAGCACTCGGCATGCAATCTGCATTATGTCCATAGCCCGCTTTAAATCTTAACCAATGTAGAGCCAAACCTGAAAAAAAATCTCATTA
Source organism: Mormyrus hasselquistii (assembly GCA_026779605.1). Taxonomy (NCBI): domain Eukaryota; kingdom Metazoa; phylum Chordata; class Actinopteri; order Osteoglossiformes; family Mormyridae; genus Mormyrus; species Mormyrus hasselquistii. The sequence continues at coordinate 3,188,966 of JAODKE010000050.1, read as the reverse complement.
TCCTTTGGAAAACAAATTAGGCAACAGACCAGCAAAACAGAGGAGGAGACAATGACTCAACTCCACCTGCATCCACACTCAAACACTCAAATCCACACTGCCTTAATGGAAATCTCAGCACAATAAATACAAAGCTTTCAACCAAAACCTGAAAGGCACGTCCATGACATCAAGTGGAAAAAGAAGGCAGAGAGGGAAAAAAAATCATCACATTAATAAATAATAACAATAAACCTTTTTTTGGTGCTCCTCTGTACTTCGAGAGGTGATCAGAGAGCAGGGCCTCCGGCTTTCACAGCAGGAAAGGAGGGCTCACGTGCTCATTACGCTATCTTTACAGCATCACTTAGATTTAGTGTCACAAACCAGGGAAAGAGGGACACTCATAGTGAGAGTCCAGCTAACTCACGGCGAGAGCATGCCCTGCTAACTCATAGTGAGCAAACGCGGAGAGTGCACCCTGCTTACTCACAGCAGGTTACCTTGTGGAGGGCGTGTGTTAACTCACAGTGAGCGTGCCCTGTTAATTCATTGAGACAGTGCATCCTGCCAACTCACAGGGAGTTAACTCACAGCGAGAGCGCGCCCTGCCAACTCACACCGGGCTAACTCACAGCGAGAGCGTGCCCTGCCAACTCACACCGGGCTAACTCACAGCGAGAGCGTGCCCTGCCAACTCACACCGGGCTAACTCACAGCGAGAGCGTGTCCTGCCAACTCACACCGGGCTAACTCACAGCGAGAG
>JAODKE010000050.1:3173864-3188121 GCA_026779605.1 Mormyrus hasselquistii | reverse complement strand
CCTGCCAACTCACACCGGGCTAACTCACAGCGAGAGCGTGTCCTGCCAACTCACACCGGGCTAACTCACAGCGAGAGCACCCTGTTAATTCATTGAGACAGTGCATCCTGCTAACTCACACCAGGCTAACTCACAGAGAAAGCGCGCCCTACTAATTCACACCTGGCTAACTCACAGAGAGGGTGCCCTGTTAATTCATTAAAACAGTGCATCTAGCTAACTCACAGCGAGGCAACTCATACTGAGAGTACGCCCTGCTAAGTCACACCAGGCTAACTCACAGCGAGAGCGCGCCCTGCTAACTCACACCAGGCTAACTCACAGCGAGAGCGCGCCCTGCTAACTCACACCAGGCTAACTCACAACGAGAGTGCGCCCTGCTAACTCACACCAGGCTAACTCACAGTGAGAGTGCGCCCTGCTGAGTCACACCAGGCTTACAGCGAGAGTGCACCCAGCTAACTCACAGCGCGATGGCTCTACGAAATCACACCTTGGCTTCCTTCCACAAATGTGGATCATTAACTGTTAGACACCTTCAGAATAAAAGCCAAAATTTTTACCTCGCTGGCATTTTGATCTTCAAAAGATTTTGGGGCACGGGGTTTCTTTTCTCTGCACAGGCAGTATACAGTTTGACCAGTTCACGCCAGAAGCATTGGGCTGTCGCACCTCAGTAGCTGGATGAAAACAGCCCAGGTTGATTCAGCATACAAACAATTAATGACCTTCCATGATGGCGGCATGGAGGCTCAGCAGGTTACACTGCAGCCTCACACCTCCGGATTTCTGAATTCATGTCACCTCTGCGTGTGCAGAGCGCTTGGCCTCTTTGTTTGTGCGGATTTCTTTGTCTGTGCATTCATCCCGTGACAGACCATAATCCCTTTCAGAGCCTTCCTGAGGAAGTATTTTTAGCCAGAATGTCTACAATTTTTAGAATTTCAACCACAGCACCTTCAAAAAGCCAAAATTTGTCACTGGACGTCAGCAGTAAAATGCATATCTTTATCATGCTAACACTAAGGGGAGCGCTCATGCTACATAAACACTGAAACGCTCACTCTTACCCATGCTAATGCCACGGCCTGCCATTACTATGGTAACAATAACGAGCCCCTTCTTACTACAGGGACACTGTATTCTGAAAAAATTCAGCTGCTTCAGAACTAAGATCAGTCTTGACGAAGCTGCTGCCTACAGCCCGAACACACAGTCTGGGTCATTATTCCTGAAATTTCACCTTCATGGTAATTGCGAAACTGTTTATTTGGTTTGTGACACACCACCTGCGTCAGCTAACCAGCACAAAATAGGCGACATGTAGCTTTTCCCTGGGCCTCGTCATCCAAGGCTCACAGCGTGTAACATGACAACCGTAGACAACCTGACGCCCGTAGCGTGTAGAACGACAAGGAACACGTGTAAAAGGCAACGCGGCGTGGCAGACACGGTCTGGGAGGATCCGTGCAAGTCCAGGAATTGCAGCAAGTCCAGCTCGCTGCTAACAAACTTAAGCGAGACACAAAAGCCCGGAAACACGGCAGGAGCCGACCCCAAAAGACTGAGTGCCGTCACGCTGGCAACACATGACATTAAACCTCACTGCATGCATGTCCCCCCCCCCTCCCAACTCCCCGCTTCCTGGCAGAAGGACAAACACCACACGAGCGGTCAGAGCCGAACAGATACTTTCATGAGCAATTTTTTTGAAAAGGGGGGGGGGGGGGGCAAATGCATGCGTATTTCGCTTCCCCCAGCAGCTTCGCTCCATGAGCTGACACCTCGCAGACTCGCTTTGGCTGCCCGGCCCAAACAGACTTTCCAGCCCTGGTACTTCACTTCAAAGGCCAGGGAGCGGAGAAGACAGAACATGAGGATCGGCTGGACCCTCCATCTCGCTCATGGTGCTACACGGACAGGAACCTTTAACGAACGTCCGCGGGGGGCGCAGGGGCCAGGGGGCCTCCGTCAACGCTGGGATACACAACGGTACTGCGCCGCTTTACTGACGCCAAAGCTACACTCTCCATCTGTGTCTCCACCACAACGGACAGTGAAAGCTTTCCATCTCTGGTTCGTTTGGGCTAACCGGGCATCAGGAACACAAATGGTACCTGCTGAATGTTTCCACATCATAGCGGCTCCATCGCCGTGTGGAATGCTCGAGTATGAACCGGGGGCACGTTTAGGGCTATGACTGGTAACTGTCACCTCCCCCCACCCTGGGATACCCTAAGAATAACATCCACTCCTGTCCTTATACAGTCCCTGACCATACAGAAGGGAAAAAAAACGCGAGAAAGGAACAGAAAAACAAAGCCATTTTTGGACTGCAGAAGTTCATCGTCAACAACTACAAGTTCATTGGAAGTATGTCAGCTAGACATTTATTAATAATAATAATAATAATAATCAATACTATATCGATCCCCGTGGGGAAATTGTCTTTACGCCTCCCTCAGCTTGCTCTTTCGTGTAGAGTAAGTTCTCCTCATTAGTCTACTTAGTTTAGCATGGTTGAAATGCGTCAACCTGAACTGAAGTGGACATCCCTCTTCATGAGGTCATGAAGCAGGCAAAAGAATGACATCAGCCACAAGTGAGAGCATGGTCAGCTGGGGGCCGTTCCCCTCCTTAAGACTCGGGCTCCGCTATGGTCACTGAGCAGCTTGGCATTAAGCACCATGAGTCCGGATGGACCAGCAGGAGGCGTCTCAGGCTCCAATCTGGAACGGGACCATTCCGGCATGTTGATTTGCCAGCCCTGGCTAACGGGAGAAAACCCACTGACAACAGACAGTGTTATTTACGGGCAGAATTAAGACGGGAAGTAAGACGTCAACTGTGTCCAATCACTGTGTTCCAGACCACAGCTGCGCTGACACCTGCAGTCTGTTACCAGCGCATCTATCATCTATCGCCGGCGACAACGTCTTATATGGCTGTGCGAGAGCAGGGACACTGGCATGGTGAGGTGTTCCATGCACTGGAGGAAAACAGGCTGCCCTCACCCCTCCAGCTCCTCCCAACCGGACTGAGGGGAGCACACTTCCTCGGGGGCTTAGCAGAGCATGTCACGGAAGTGATCAGAGGGCACATCTACAAACGCCAACGCCAGAGCGGCCCGGAGCAGGAGTGACTATTCGCGACGCATGCGTACGCTGCCGTGGCCGCGTCTCCGAGCCGCGCGGTGGGATCCTCCCACACAGCTTCACACCACGATGAAGGCAGCCCCTGCTCCTTCGAGACTGGGACAACACAGCGCGGGATCTAGTTATGGAGGGAGGGAAAATATATCAAAACCAAAGGAAGCTCCCTGCAGCAGAAAACAACAGCTAGATACAAAGGACAAAGCAAGACACTGAAATTAAACACACAAGAAATGTAGAAGTGAATTTTGTTTTTCAGTAACAGGGATGGAAGCTTTGTGGCTAAGAGCGATCAACAGGAAGTAATCTGGCAGTTTTTATTATGTTTGCACACTCACTTCCTATGGTGAAATTGCTAACATCACGATCACACACACAAGTTCAGCACAATGACCCCTGCAGCCACGTCGGCAGGGTATCTTAGCCCAGATCAAACCTTCCCAGAATTCCCTGGGACTGTACATAATGCATATCTCACACAGGCCTGAGCGGAAGTCAGTAAGTGGTTCTCTTTGCGTTCCTGGGTTTGATAACCCGAAATATCTGGGGGCATCGTGTTCAGAACATGGAGTGTGACAAACACAATTATTCCCCTCAGTGACCCACACCAAGCACCTCCATGGGGAGCGAACAGTGACAATCAGCTTGTCAGCTGTGCCCAGAACCTACAGTATCTGGGAGGTGTTGGGGTGACAGCGGGGAGGCATCCTTCACTGTATGTGGAGAAGTATGTTTTTGAAAAGTTAGGAAGATCCTGGTACAATCCCCAGCTGGTCATGTTAGTTGGGTGGGTCAGGTGACTTAGATCCTCACATATTGTTCTTAAGCTTTGTTTGCTATGATTTGGGCCCCTGCTGGGCTGTGGGTGGAATCGAGTGCATTCTCCTCAAATGGAAGTCCAGCAAGCATAATGGGATTAAGCTCGCGTTTTGCCGAGGTATTATCATGACCGTTATTTAGCTAACGTGCTACATGCACCGCTAAGATCCACATACTTCAGAAACAAAACAGCGGGCTTTTCACAAATTATGAGAGTGAAGCACTAGTCATTGTCAGTGTCACACTAAAGGTATGAAGCCGATAAATGCAGACATTACCGACAGAACAAAAGTTACCTTGGCATTGGAATCCTTGCTTTCCAAAACCCCTGCAAAAAATGGCAGAGAATACAGTTCAGTTAAACGCTCATTATCGTTATGTATAGTACAAGTATGTAAATCAATTTTCATCCTGCTCTTTAACCAAAGCTGATTTACCACTTAAAAACCACGGAGAGATCCTCGATCGCATAATTTGATTAATATTTTCTCTTGACTCCCCAGGGATAATATTACGTTCCAAATAAAACAATTAATTAAATAAATAATAGAGGACAAATAACAGCGGAGAATGTTCTGCTGCCTCAGGAGCCAGACTGTGATTTGTGTCTTGTTTGGACAAGCCCACTTTGGGACTCCAAGCACAGCTAAACGGAACAGCTCAAGCGCCGTGCGAGAACTAAACAGAAACCTTTTTATATTACACTCCTACTGGAAAGGCGGAACAAGGCGGCCTTAAAACTGGATGCGACATCGGGCACTGTTAACAGAAAGTACTAATTAGGTTGCTAATTGCGTTTGGACAGAACTTCTGTCTCATAATAAACAAACAAACAAATGATAATAAACTTTCCTACAACGGACACAGAAGTTTTTCCCCTCACTGACAAATAATCCTTTTTGTCAGAAGACTCTTTATTATGGGATTTATGGGATATATATATATATATATAAATATATATATATAAATCCATTTATGTATTCCAGCTCCGTGTGCACTCAGTACACCTCAGTCTGGCGGAAGACGATATGCTGGTACCATACTTCACATTTTCCTACATTCCAAGCAGCGCAGTAACGCTGTACATTATGTACGGCCTTACACCTCATACAAGAACAACAGTAAATTATCTTTTGTTATAATGCAACTATCTAATTTTCATCATAAAATATTATAATAAATATATCAAAGATGATAAGCTTATTTTTTTCGTGCATTTTATAGTTTTATACTGCACTACCAACTTGTTTCTGAAGGAATTCCTTTTATGCTTCTAAAACCATTTTAGGACCTTCTTTGGTGCTGTGAAAATGGGCAGCTGGCTGGAATACGACAAACATTTAAAAACATTGTCATCAATTCTATGGAATTTCCTTGTCAGCTGCAGGAAATCTAGAAAAAAGGTGCAGCACATCAACATAGACTGTAGAATACTATGTCCACTTCAACGGTAATAATGTTGTAATAAGAGACATGACTTTCTGTTATAAGTACATTCCTTATTTAATGGTCCAGATATAGTGGGTTAGTAATTCATTGCGTTCTTTAAAGACAGGTAGCCTAATAATGCAGATTTAGCATTTCATCAACAGTTTTTGAAGAGCGCAGCGGAGACACTTTTACATACACGTTTCCATTGTCGACACACATAAAAGCATTTATGGTATGTTTATATTAACTCATTAACAAGATATTTTAAAGTTTCTGAAGCGTTTAGAAAATGACACGTTATTTTTGATCACACTTGCAAGTGAGACAGTCAAACATGCCTCTTACCAGATGAAGTCCGTGCAGTGGCTACAGAAAGTCGGCTGCTTGAAAAACCTGGCAGTAAATTTGTGGTTCTTAACTTCGTGGATGTTTTTCTGCCTTAGAGCACCTTTGCGGGCAAACCGGTTCGCAATTCCACCTGAAGACGCCTCGTTAAAATGTATGACATCGGCCATATCCAAAGAGAAGTAGTGTCCTCGGTCCTCGCTCTGTGCGATGCGCTTTCCGCCGATTTTCAAGCTGTCTCTGTTATTAGCGCGACTGAAGGTGCGCTCCTAATTAGTCCACAGGCTTCCCCTCTCTGTCGCCTCTACACAGCGATCCTTCTTTCACTCCGTGTGACGTCAATACGCTTCATTCCCTCAAAGGATCACCGTCCCCTTCAAAAACCTGTCAGTAAGGCACGCCACCATGCGGCATAGCGGGGAAGCGCCGAAATACTGGCTTTCTGAACTTTGCGCAGGGTTTCACATGATCAACAACATATGTAATCATTTTAAAGGAATCATTTTGACACGGTGAAGTAATGTGTTTCTGCCCCATGTGTAAGCCTATAATCCTTTGTGACATATTGAAAGCTGATCTAGGTAAATAGATTACAAAATAATTAAGTTACGAGACACATCCTTCAAATAAACATTAATAAATCAAACCTAAGAAAACATGATACCGTAGCTAAATGTCTTAATGGCAGCCAACAGCAGGGATCCGTATGTGATGAAACGTATTCTTCACAAATCATAGAATACACTGCCTTCCCCTCAATGTGCCATAACGGGGAGACAAACATTTTTAAAAAGATCGGTTTCAACTGTATATTATGCAGCGAGAAATCAGAATAAATCAATAAACGCGGAAATACATGTGGTCTTTAACGAAGGCTGTGGTCTGTGAAAATGTGTGTCCGCTAAAAATGTTAATATATATATATGTGTGTGTCTGTGTGAATCTTAAATGCAATAACAGAGCTGCGGCATGCATTGATTACATTTTTAATTGGCCTCTTTTAAGCAAACCATTATCAATGTTCTGAAAATGTTGGCTGACTATTCAATTTCCCATTAATTAAAATACGATTATACATCAGAATAGGTGCCTTGTTTATCATCACAATAGTACTCAAATCTACCGATTGGTGGAGACAGCAGGTTTATTTCTAGGACTATTGCTATGGAGATTTCAGACGCTTTCCCTGGTGGAAGCGGAAGTGACGTAAGGTCTATGCCAGTCGAAGATTGAACCGTTTAAATCTGACAACAGAGGAAATCCGCGCTCTGAAGTAACTGTTTATTATTAATGTCATTTAATTTTATAATAAATATGTTATGTCAAATGTTGTATCAGTATTATCGTTTTCATTATTTTGTATAATTAACTGAAATTGACATTTAAGTTAACTAAATGCAAAGGTAGCTAATTAGCTATACATTTTAGCTAAATGTAGTTAGCGTGATATACTTCTTTACGACACCTACTAACATGGTAATATGTTTTTAAAAATTAGGTTTATGTACTATTTTAAATGTAGCTATCTGTTAAATGCACAATGAAGTTAACGAAGTTTTTGTTTGCGTTTGTTTGTTTCAGGGGCTAGGCAACCAGGACTTTATCGGAAGTTCACTTTGAGTCGAATATAAATGGTTTATATATAGGAAAAAAGTTTACCATGTTCGCCTTTTATTAGGACAGAAACAATTCAGACGCTGTCCTGAGTATTTTAATTATTGTAGGTGACAATGAGCAGATTAGTGGAGGATACCTACGAGAAACTGGACTCGGAATTTGATCATCACCTCGTCGATGTGAAACCGTATGTCCTGAAACTGCCTCACAAATCAGGTAATGTATTAATCGTGGTCATGTAATCTCTATAGCTGTAGTATGAATGTACGCTGTTTGTATTAAATTCCTTTTCTGTGTCTAATGCTCGACGTTTTCTCTGCATTGAATTGCTCACATTCCAGACACTGCTTGTCACCTATTTTCCCCCAAAAATCGAAGTATTGATTTGTAATTTTGTTGTTGTACTGGTTGATATGTGAATGGGCGGGGACAAAAAGACCGGCAGCGCTGTGCCTTGTGGATCAAAAAGCTGTGCGATCCCTTGCTGATTGGTTCTGGCACGACGGGACGGAAGAATCGGAACATATACGCCAAACTGCTGCTGCACATGCTGAGAAGGGGACTTCTGGAGGGACCGTTTGCTCACAAACCGGAGCCTGGTGCTCTTAAGACGCTGCCGACGTACATGGTGAGTGACGTTTCTGTATTTGACATTGACAGCCATTATGCGTATCAGATAACATCTGTAGAAATAATCGCACGGTGGAGTTTATTTTGGCTGGTCTTCAGTTGCAACACAGCTTCAAAGATTTTTTTAAGCAAGTAGAGGATAAACGGATATAGACATAGCAAAAATATGACATGCCACGACAGTATAGGACTCAAAAGCATGTAATGCAGTGTAGAAAAAGCTGGTAGAATTGCAGAGTAAGGCATTGTTACATACACTTGAAATGTAATTATGATGCCGTGACTTTTTTTTTAAGTTTAAAAAAACCTCACAGTATCTTTATCTTTTTAAAGCCAGTAAGCAAAGATAAGATGGGTCAGACCTGCTCCTATCAACAGATAAACTCACTTTGACATCTTTGTATCGACTCAATAGAATCGACGCGTTAACGACTTATTCGCATTTGTGAGGCATTTGTATGAGTTTCCAGCTTCCTTTCTACTCATAAAACAGTTTGGCCACCAGAACATTTAGGAGGACGTTCATCATCTTTGATCTGTTTCCAGTCCATCTACTTTGATGAGCCTCTTCGAGGGGAATCTCAGGAGCAGAGTGTGACAGAGCTGCCCTCATGGGTGTCTGGTGAGCTGGGCCTCACTGATAGCCCCTGGACCTTCCAGGCTAAGGAGAGACCTCTCCCTTCCACATCATCCCCACGCCTGCACAGGTAGATGTCCACTCATTTGTTTCTGTGGAACTGGAAATTCACATGAGTGCTGTCATGTCCCTGGTGTGGCTGGTTGTGTTGTGGCTTGAAGGATTCATTTCAGCGCTTTATAAGAAGGGCTTATCACATTTGGCAACCTGTTTTTTTTTTTGTCACATTTAATCTAACAGCGAAATTGTTCTTCAACCCATCCATCCATATTGTGGCCTCACATCGAGTACAGATGAGGATCTGGGATGTGGTTCTGGAATGTGTCCCAGGCCATAAGACACTCTGACACACCCTGGACAGCACATCACAAGGGGCGCACACACATTCACACACCATGAGCAGTTTAGAAAGGAAGGGAGCCAGTAATACAGGCTTTGAATTCCCCAGCCCAGAGGTGAGGTAATTGAGCTACCCTCCAAGTTACTCAGATGAAGAAACTGTTACACACTGGAGCTGTCCGTTTAAAAGGAACTGTTTAGTATTGAAGTGATGACCTAACATGTCCAAATTGCTTCTACTTTTAAGTGGTTAAGGAAAGGAAAAAAAAATCACAGCTTGCCGTTTTTAGGATTTAACACCAGATGGCGCTTTTTCCTTGTCTTGGGCATTCTATGCCTCTTGGGGATTGTGGGTAAAGTGTAGTCTGGAAAAATCAGTGAAACTACTGGGTCAATGCAATCACTCAGTGCGACTTTGGCAAAGCATATGTGCTGGATCTAAGTGCTTACGTGCCACTTAAGGGCTAAACATAAATATGCATTATTCTGGTTTGACAGATTGTTTGTTTTGCCTGGCATGCGGCTCCATGTAGGAAGAAAAGTCACTGAAAGTCACAGGAAGTACTTCAGTGGTATCTCACCATCTACTGGGTTCACTGGAAAAGAACAGTAGATTTTAAAGCCATCATAACCCCCTCTCCCAAAAGGTGGGCAGTTGAATCTGTGGTTTGGATACTACTGTTCCAAATCAAAACCCCACGTTTTCTTATCTTGATTTTTGTGTCAGTCTGCATGCTTGGGTCTGATGAGTGACTGCCCGGTGTCATTCTCCTGGGGCTTGAGGTGGGCTGGCTTTCAGCTGCTGAAAGGTACTAAAGACTGGTACTAAGGACGATGGTAATTCATCTGATACCGTGGCTCTGAATTTGTGCGTTTAAATTGCTGTCAATCCGGGATTGCCTTCCTTAATCCAGCGTGCCTCTCGGTCGGATGGACACTGTGCCTGTGATCGGAAGGCCGCTGTTTCAGTCCGAGAGTTGGCGGAGTGATTTCACTATTAGGCTCGTGAGCAAAGCTCTCTTACCGCTAAATTACTCCGGGGACGGGCTGATCCTGACTCAAAAAAGTCTTAGATGATATTCCGCATGTGTCTGCTTACAGGAGAAGACACACGTACGGAGACAAGCTGACATCCCGGGCACAGACCACAGCACCTCCGATGCACACCAGCAACGGGGAAGAGCGCAGAGTGAGACCTTTTTCCAGCATTTGGCGGGGGGGGGGGTAGTCCTGGTGGTGGTTGTGTTGTGTATAAGGAACAGGACAGTTTGTTGTATTGATGAAAGGAAAGGCAGGGTTTGTACGAAAAGTCCCTGATGATCACGGTCTAAAGGACTCTCACTAATCAGCTGCATCCTTTCAGAGCTACACACTCAGACCTGGAGTCTTCTGGGAGCAGCAGTCAGCTCTTTGACAGGCCTCCCCCATCCATTTTACATTCAGCGCACCCCTAGATTATCTCCCAGGCCCAGGCAGGACTGAGCCCCTCTCAGACCCCCAGCCGACCTAGCGGGAGCCTGGCGGGGGGGGGGGGTTGAGGAGCTAGACCTGTGACCAGAAGCTTTTGGAATTACGTGCCGGAGGGTGTCACATGCGTTCGGTCTTTCCCCAGAGTCACGGACACCGAAATCCGGGGGTGTCGTCCGAGGACAGTGACCTTGAAGCACGCCTCAACAGCTGGAATCTTGGGGTATGTTGGGGTATGTTGGGGTATTATGGGAGGCTTCATAATTTTAAACACTGGACAGCGGATGCAATAAATGCAGTGGTATTAGTGAGTTAGCTATTTGGGCTAACAGCTACTGCAGAAGTGGAGACCTTATGTGTGGAGGAACATATTCATTCACTGGTCATTCTGTTGGGGATTCTTCTCCCTGCGTGACGCTGCTGACCAGCTGCGGAGTCACAGATCATCTGGCTGGTAGTATTGTCATTGTCTGTCATTGCACCATTAAGCACCACAAAATAACACAAAATCAGCTTCTGAAGTTTCATTCAATAATTGATCAGTTTTTTTTCAGCTACATCGGTGGTACTGGAATAGCTGTAGTCGCACGTCTCGGAAGTGTCATGTCGTCCCTTGGCATATGTCATTAGGCTCTTTGTGAGCTGGCGGTGTCACTAAAGAACTGGGTCCGCATCATCTGGTGTCTGTAGCGGCAGGCTAACGTGTAAACTGGCTCCTTGGACGGTTGTTCAGACATTGTTTGTAAATGTGGGCCTTGGAAAAGAACTGACACCGTTTTGCTTTGTTCCCTTTACTCTTTGTGTTTGGCTTTATGGTCGAGTGGAGAGATCGCTTTCCCTAAAAGCTCATTTCACTCAGATAGAAACAGTAAATAAGGGTGCATAGGGGTATCCCCACAGAACCAGCCTGGATCAGAACTTGTGAATGGATTGTTCTCTGTTGTTTATGTAAACTGATCTAGGCGATCCTAAGTACTGGAAATGAGACGTACAGGACAACACTGTGTTGGTTTCTGTTTCACAGTCAGATTTCCTCGTTTGGATACACTTGATGTTTGAAAAATTCTATGCCGAAGGACTTAATTTGATTTATACATGTATACATAATATATAGCGTATATGCTTTTGAACAGCACGCAGGGCTGCAAGCAGCTATATACACACACGCACACACATATGCAAGAATGAACTGGCAAGACATGTCACATTTTCCTGTCAGCCGTGTCGTATAGCACACATGGTGAGAAGGCCCAGAGTGAACCACAGTGAGCGTGAGCGTCGTATGGCTTGTGTTAGAAACACAGATGTGTGAAACTGTGACAGTACAAGTCTGTCCTCTTCGCAGTCAGTTTAACTCCAACAGATGATGTGTTGCATGTAAATAATTTTAATAATGTGCATGTGTGTGTGAGCTGTAAGCTGTTTTCTTTCCCGTTTTGGATATTATGTCATGCATGACTAGGAAAGGCCGTATCTTTGGACGCATGAGACATTTGCCCGATTTGTTTAGCAATAAAATACTATCATTTTTAAGTGTAATTTTACATTGATCACTTTTATTTGTTTGTATGCGGTTGGGGTGTGGTTTGCAACAGGGTGTGGCTTGCAGTGGGCGTGGTTTGCAACAGGGTGTGGCTTGCAGTGGGGGTGGTTTGCAGAAGGGTGTGGCTTGCAATGGGCGTGGTTTGCAACAGGGTGTGGCTTGCAGTGGGTGTGGTTTGCAGAAGGGTGTGGCTTGCAGTGGGTGTGGTTTGTCATGGGTGTAGCTTATAGTTGGTATGGTTTGCAGCAGGGTGTGTCTTAAAGTGGGTGTGACTTGCAATGGGTGTGGTTTGCAGCAGGGTGTGTCTTAAAGTGGGTGCAGCTTGCAGTGGGTGTGGTTTTATTGGGCACAATTTATGGGGTATCATTTCTAGAATAGGGTGTGGATAATACTTGAACATGCTGTATATTTGTGGTATAGCCACTGCATGCCATGAAGGACATAAATGAACAGGTTTTTCATTTTTATTTTTAGATTGAAAACCCAAGGTATTTGCGTGAGACCCCAATCCCCCTTTCGCCAGTAAGTATGGAGCCGCACTGTGGCTGGCGACTCGGGGGCAGCTGGGCATATCAAGATAATTTTTTTGGCTACTTATTTAGATTTTGTCCATCTACAGATTTACCTGAAGTCCAGCCTAGGGAAAAGTGGCACCTTCTGTGATGACACACCCCGGGCTCACACACATGAGAGGGAGGTAAGCATTGGAAATCTGACCTCAGCTGTGTGGGGTTGGGGCTTGGGGCAGTGTGGGTAAAGACAAGGCGCAGTGGACTCGCCCAGTGTGATCGCTCACTGGATGCACACATTGAGGAATGAGAGAGTCGCTCTAGACTGTTTAGGCTGTGCAAGGCTCCCGCCCCTGGAATCTTCATGGCCTTTTTTCTTGTCAGCATAAGTAAAACCTGACTCAGCATGCCCAGTAAAACTGGAATTTAGTGTGTGTTTTCACTGGTTCAAAGCGGAAGAGCTACGGGCCCACGCGGGCAGGGGAGGGGCGGGTGCACATTTCTGTCGGAATGCACTGGAAGACACCGGCTTCTCTTTTCTGGGCGGGTGTCTCAGGTGATGCAGAACGCTGTGAGGCAGAACTCGGCCATTGACCCAGTTAGAACCCGGGTTCCCACTCTAGGGCACACCTTACTTCGACTGCCACCGTTTTCACATGCCATTAGGAATTAAATTCAGGGACACTCGCAACTTTAAAAAAAAAAAACAATTTCCGCCATAAGTTCCCAGTGTGGGTGTTTGTCGGATTTTCCCATCCTGACCGAGCCAGTTAAACACAGCGCATGACTTGGCATGATCACCATTCGATTCAAGTCCCTTTGAGGGCGTGTTGCGCTCAGTTCAGCAGAAGGGCAGGCCTTTACTCATCCTGACTCAAGGATAATGCTGACGTTGCATCACAGAATGGTGGGGCGCTTGATTTTAATTATTCTCTTGAAGTTTAATAGTCGTCTAGTGTGAAGGAGGAGTGCTGAGTGAGGGCAAGTGACAGATGATGAAAGAGCAGACTTGTCTTGCTTATAGTTTTGGGGTGTTGGCAGTAGGGTGGGGTGCTGCTTTGCTGCCATGGGACCCGCCCTGCCCCATCGTCCTCTCCCTCAGGTAGTAAAGCCCCATCTCTCTCCATGATATCCTAGGATTCTTACCTATCTCCTTCTACCTTTTACGTATCACATAACGCCTTTTGTCTCGGGGAAGCTCTGCTCCTCCCACGATGGGTGTCTCACTCTGTGTGTAGTCTTGCGTTTTGTTTTTTTCTTTTTTTGTTTGTTTGTTTTTATTATTTTGCTGCTTAAAACGAGGGTCTGAGCTTTCAAACGAATGCCTTTGTTCAGAGTCACCAAAATGTTTAAAATGAGAAGGGAATCTGCTCTACCATGTCTGACTATTTTGTTTGCAAATCCAGTTTGTTGGTCTGTGGCTGTTGGACTTTCAAACACGCGTTTGCATTTGTTGGGCATCTCCTAACTCTCAAAATTTAAACTAGACCATGTTCTGGCGTGTTATATGGGTGTATATACATGTGTTTTAAGCGTTTTATTTTAGGATGGTCAGATCTCTCATGCTAATGTAGAAAGGGCGTGCAGTTTAACTCTGGTGAACCCAGACTACCTTATCATAAAAGGAAAAATGTCTCTCTTGACTAAAATGATCATACAGACCCAGTGAACTCAAAAACAGGTGTTTTGTAAAAAAAGAACCCTTTCCCAGTCCATGTTATGAATGTGCCACATACGACCCACTGGACTGTTCATGCTGTTCCAACTT
>JAODKE010000050.1:3153486-3168104 GCA_026779605.1 Mormyrus hasselquistii | reverse complement strand
CCCTCCTCCCCCACCCCCCACCCCGCAACCACAAGGCATGTGGGTGTGTGTGGAATCCACGGCACGCCGACCCGATCGTTATCAAGCTTTGACCTGAATAGGATATGAGTGACAGGCTCTGCAAGTCTGCAGCCAGCTTGTGAAAGCCGATTGGCTGCAAGCAAGAAACCCTATTTGGCTGTTTTTTTTTTTTTTTTTTTAATATCCAAAAAGCTGATGTCATAATTTACATATAATTGTGCAAAATCTCAAATTCAGTGCAGCCTCACACAGTGGGGTCACTAAATGGGATGGAGGTGGGGGCTGCCCTGCCCTGTTCCGTACCTTTCAGCGTTATTTCACATAAAACGAGACGATAACTGGAAGGTGCTTGCAGGCGTCCAAAGTCATGGAGGAGCTGGAGCAGTGTGTCACTCGGCTGCGGGACAGCGAACAGGCGCGGCAGAAGCAGCTGCGGGTGAGCCCACTCCCCGGGGCCTTCGGGTCGCAGGCCGGATGCCCACATAGACTGCATCCCCTTGTATTACCTAGGGCCAGTTATGGGGCAGTTATGGGGCAGTTGTCCTTAAGCCGTCGTGTAGCATCAACATGCCAAAGGTTGTTGCACTTTTCGAACAGTGACGTTTGTCTCAAGTGCCGGTTCCCTTCTAGGACCAGGAGAATGCGTTTCTGCAGGAGAAGTCGGACATTCAACAGGCCAGTGAGAAAAAAGTAAGATTTGGATGTTTATTCAGGTCTTTTTAACCCCCAGAACTATTTTTTCTCCTCTAAATCCTGAAGTTAAAAATGTCTCCTCTGGATGTCTGGAGTTTGTTACGTAGTATTTACTTTGAGTTTCTTGTGTTAATATTTGAGGGTTTTTTTTTCTTTTTCTAATAAAGCAGAACAAAGTTTGAGATAAAAGCATTTACCCTTCACAAGCCCCAAGAGCTGTGGGCCCCCCTGACAGGTACACTGCAGAACAGGTGTTTCGCTCCATTTGTGTTTGTGGTCAGATAAACAGGGCTGGGCAAAGTGGTTTCCTGGGCAGGGATGCCATTGCCCATTAAAATCAAACAGCAAGGGGCTACTTCACAGCCACGGTGCGCTATTAACCAGGGCCTGTAAGAGCCTAATGAATTGGCTCTGATCTGCCAAACCAGGAGAAGGTGTGCAGCTGCCTTTAATAGGTCAGGTGAATGTCTGGGCCGGCTTGTAAAGTCTGTCGTCCACACGTGTGCAGGCAGAGTCCGCAGAAGCACAGGCGGCCCCTCCTGCTCCTGACCTGCTTTTGCGGGCTCAACTACAGATGGAGGGGTCACGATTCGGTTCAGGGAAACGTCTGTTCGCACAGGCCGAACCCCTGGGGGTGCGAGGAAGAAAGCAGACGGAGGTGCTCCGGACAGGGGGAGCCCGAGACAGGAGGAGGTCAGACCAGGAGGTGCTGGCAGCCGACCTCACTGCTTCTCCTAATGGCCTGCGGATGTTCTGTTCTATAGGTACAGTCACTGAAGTGCGAGATGGAGAGAGAGGATGTGGAGGCCAAGAAGAAGATCTCCATGCTGGAGGACGCCCTGAGGTGAGGATGTCCTCCAGACGAGAGAAGGGGGCTTTAATCTGCAACCCCGCCCGCCATGCGGCTCGCACCCCCGACACTGTCTGGCCCTCCCTTCAAACATATGACAGTGGGATTGGGTTTCCCCTTTGATGTCAACATGGCAACGACACAAAGAATCGCTAAAACCCAAACTTCTCTGAATCCCCTTGTGGCTCAGAGCGCTGGAGGAGATTAGCATAGCATTGTGGAGAGCCCAGTATGTAAATAAGCTGATTAATAAATGACATGCCTTCACTGGGGGTGGGGGACCGTCAGCGGTTTGTCTTCAGTGTGAAGCTCGCCATGCCCCCTTTTTCCTTCAGTATCACTACATTACCCACAATTCCCAGTCACTCAGCCATTTCTTTTTTATCTTTGCTGTAGTAAGACAGTATGGAATTGTTCGTGAAATTTTTTACCACTTTCAATCCTAACTGTCTGTAGTCTCATCACCAGAGCTTAGAGTCAGCCGGCCTCCCCATCCGAGCCTGTTCCAGATGGGGGCTTTACCCCCGCAGTCTCTTTGCTTCCCAGTTCCCAGGCTCTTCCCCACACAATCATATGCATGACATACCATAATATGATAATATAATATTCTTAGCGTCACGCTTGCTCTCTGTCCTTGCTGATTGTTCTGTGGAAAAGGTCTCACTTGACCCTTTGGGATGTATTTGCTTGTACCCACTTGTTCCTCTTGGTTATCTATTTGAATGACTTTTCTGATGTTTTATTATTGAATACCTCTCACTCGTGACTGGTCACTCACTGTAAGCTCAGTCTCGTAGCACTTTACTCCTTGGCAGCTTGGCAGATGTGTAATCTGACCCGGTCACACGTCACTCTCTCCTGAATTAAAAAAAAAAAAATGTACCCCGGTGTGCTGTATTTTCGTACACGTAGCCACATGTGTAAAACGTGTGTAATATACAGTAATGCACCTCCTCACGTATGTAAAGTGCTATGATGTGATACAGACATGTGTAAAATGTGCGCATATCTTATAGAGCGACCCCCCCCGAGCATGGGTAATCTTTGTCAGGGAGAGTCGGCAGGTGAAAGGGTTCCCTCCTCTCCTTCTCTGCTTACTTGGACTCTTTCTGCCCCGTCAGCTGTTGAAAGCCACTTGGGTAAACATTGGCAGGCTGCCCGCTCTCTGGCTCTTCGGCGTGAAAGCGAGGGTCCATGCGGCTGTACTGTAGGGCTCCTCGGCCGCCCGCCTGTTTGCCTGATTTTTCAGTTTTCCGGAAAGCGTAAGCCTGGATCCCATACAGACAGATTCCTGTCTTTGAGCTTTGTAACACTTTTTTTTTTTTTTTTTTTTTTTTTTTGTTCTTGCCCACTTTTCGGACTTCTGAAGCTCTTGTCGGAGCCGGTGCGGTGTGCCTATTTCTGTGTGCGGTTCCTCTCGCCGGCGCTCTTTTCTTCTGCGTGTGTTCCTCCACATCGTGTCTCCCTCTCCAGGTCCCTTTGTGTCTGCGGCCGCCCCGGGGACAGGCATGTGCAGAGGCAGCCTAATAATTACAAAGGGCACGACGTCGGAGAAAACATTTTCTCCATCTTTGATGTGCAACATGAGAGAGACCAAAATTACAAAGACAAAATGTGGTATAGAGAGAAAGGCCTTACATGTTCCCTCCTTATTTAGTCCGGCTGTATTTCCTGTTATTGTTGCCGGCTGTTTAGCAGAGCCATAAAAAAAGGTAATTAAATGGTGGGGAGTGCAGTTTTTTAATGGCTGCGCCCCCTGTTGCCAAACACTGTGTGTTACAGGGAGAAAGAGGAGCAGCTGTTGCACGTGTGGGAGAGGCAGAAGCAGCAGGCCCTTCAGGCAGAGGAAGCCCTGGAGCAGCTGAAGAGGCAGGCGGAGCTGAGCTCGGAAAAGGCCTACGCAGACATGAGACGGCAGGTTGGTAAGGGGTAGGGGGTCGATGGGGGGTCAGGAGAGCCCACTGTGAAGAACAGTCATCATGGAGGGCAAGCAACTCCCGTTAACGTGCCGCCTGTCAGATGGAGGAGGTGGAGGCCGACCTGAGCCGGTGCAGAGCACTCCGGGAGAAGCAGGCCGGGGAGTTTGCCTGTCAGCAGGAGGAGCTCAAGCGGAGATACGACTCGCAGGTGTGTGTGTATGTGTGTGTGTGTGTGTCTCTCTCTCTGTATGTGTGTGTGTATGTGTCTGTCTGTCTAATGTGTGTGTGTGTGTGCGTCTGTCTGTATTTGTGTGTGTGTGCGTCTGTCTGTATATGTGTGTGTGTGTGCGTTTGTCTGTATGTGTGTGTGTGTCTGTCTGTCTGTCTGTCTGTCTAATGTGTGTGTGTGCGCGTCTGTCTGTATATGTGTGTGTGTGCGTCTGTCTGCATGTGTCTGTGTCTTGTCATAATTTGTGTCACCAGTCTGTCTGCTTCTGTCGGTCTCACTTTACTCTTCAAACAAAATCATCCATAAATTACCCTGTCAATGTATTTGCTCACTCATACACTCTGTCATGTAACAAAATGACAGTTTCATTGGTAACAAGACAAGAACATTTTCCCATTTTTTTCCACCCACATATATCAAACTGCCTTCATCCGGCCCCATCTGACAAAAGGTACAGAAAGACTGATAATGATATCCAGATTGAGGGGCTTGGCACGGCCTTGAGCATGATGCCTGAACCTCAGCTGGATTGCTTCCTGTTACGTATCGCTTCCTGTTATGGATCACTTCCTGTTTGGGGAGTTCAGGGCAGCGGGTGTCTAACCAGGCGGTCGGTGTCAGCTTCCCCATGCAGGATAGTCAGCATCATTTTCATTTTACGGTAGTCGGTAACAATCTTCTGTAACTGGATTTGCCGTTCCCTCGCAGCCCTGTGTATGAATAACATGCCATCACCCTGAAAATGTGTTGCTTACAGAGCATAAGATGTTAAACTTCAGGTCCTTTGGACAGTCGCTGTCAAAGCTCAGTATAACGGGAGAAAGCTGGCTTTGGAAGCTCGTTTTCGTTCTGCGTAGATATACATGCCTGTGACGCATATGCGTGTTTACAAGCTACTCATTGTCTGATCTATCGTTGGTGGCTTGGGGATGTTTGGCGTGGGGGGGGGGGCTTTACCCCAACTGGAGGCTGTTTGGAGAAGCGTCTGCCGAGAGTGATGCCCCCCGGCCCCCCATCCATCTCAGAGAGCCCCACTGACCACCTGCCACCCTCAGCATGCAGCAGGTAGGGTGCCGCAGGCAACAATGGCGGGAGGATTAGCGTCAAAGGCCCGGCGAGGCGGCCTCTGAGGCGCCCCCCCCCTTCAGCCAGGGCTCCCCGGGCCCGAGGCGCGTCGGCGTGCCTCAGCCTCGCCGTGCCGCCATCATTGAGCCGCAGCGGGCGTCCCTGTGTGCCCGTGCTTCCCATCTGTCCCCGCTGAGAGGCCGTGGCCCACAGTGCCGGCGTCAGCGTCGTCAGGATGCTCCACTGTCTGTTGTCAATCCTCAAAAATATTTCATAAATGGGAAGCTATTCCCAAGGAAGGGGGATCTGAATGCCGATTGAATGAAAGGGAGGACAACAATACAGGTGAAGGACGAGGGTTTAATAGACTTATATATGGAGATGCATAAAGGATGATTCATTGGGGGAAAGAATTCCAGTGACATTCCTGCTTGCATAAAAGAGTGTGTGAGAGTGGCCCTTGTTTTGGGGCAGTAAAGCTGCCACTGCATGCAGTGGTCTAAGGATAAGTTACTGCGTAAAATATTAGCAGATATTGAAACTTTGATACACTTCATTAGCAGTGATTGTTGTCTCTGCTGAAGTTTAACGAATCAACCAAGAGGAATTATTGGCGGAAAATCGTTCTGTTGTCATGTTATATTTTGGGGGGAAGACCTGAACTTTATTCTGTGGGCAATGGGCAAGTTGTCATGACAACGGGGGGACGTTCTGCTGATGAAGTCTCGCTCTCCCTCTAACCCCCCCCCCCCCCACGTCGTCCAATCAGATCGCGGAGCTAAAGCTGCAACGTGAACAGGAGAGGACGCACCTCTTCCAGCAGCACAACGCTGAGAAGGACAGCCTGGTCCAGGACCACCAGCGGGAGATCGCCGACCTACAGGAGCGCTCCAAGGCAGCCATCCTCCAGTTTGAGAAGCAGATCCAGGAGTTAAGGAAGCGGGACAGCGAGGTAGGGGGCCGCCGGCACCTCCCATGCCACCCAGCTCACGGTCTGCTTGGCCGCCACATCTTGTTTTCCCAAAATGCAAGGTGTGTTCGGGAAAGTATCCTGCTTTAGTATGTTGCGGAGCATGAAGATCAAGTGATTTTTTTTCTCAATTTTATATATTTATGCCCATTTTCTGTTAACAGAGACCCTTAAATACAACTCAAAATCATTTAAAAGAATTTCAGAACAAATTAAAACTAGGACTTTTATATTTTTGATCGAATTTAAAACAATACATTCTTTTCAGGCAGTAATGCTACTGGTTTCCAGTTGGAGGCTAAAGCCATCTCCTTGCATTGTTCTTTGGGTCTTTTATTCTTGACCCAGTTCTGTGGGCTGCCCCAGCTGGGCTGGAACTGAACCCGTGGGGGTGCCGGCTTAGGCATGGGACGGCTGCCTGGGCTCCCCCCCGCCCCCCCAAACTTCGGGCTTTCTCTTTGCTCCGCGGGCATCCAGCGCCGGTCTCAATCCCATCGCCCCTACGAAGAGCGGGGTGCTCACGCACCCGTCGACAGTCTCGCCTGCAGGGTGCTCGGGCTTCAGGGTTCTGTGTCGCATCCGTCCAGCGGCCACCATAAATTCCTTTCTCGAGTTCCTTGACAACGACCAACTTGAGTAAACACCTGCTCTCTGTGTTTATTCATTAATTCGGTTGTTTACTCTCTGGTGTTCTTGCTGCAGTCCATAGAGGACGTCACATTTTTCCAGCACCTGAAATTTATGAAACTGTTGTCAGTCAGCCCCAAACCCCCCCACTGAGTGGTCCCCAGAGGGAGTTGGGCCTTTGGACTTTTTCCTCTCTTGGATGACATGCAGTTGGCATGGAAACACATCTTTTGTCACCTCCTGGTTGGAGAGCAGCAGACGGGGTCCTGGGCAAAAGGACAGGGGATAAGGCAGAGGGACAGCGTCCCTCACCATTCCTGATCATCTCGCTCAGTGTTAGCATGTCAGCTTGTGCCGGTGCTCTGCGGGCTCCTCTCCGGCTCAGCTCAGCTTCCAAAGATGTTTTCGCACATACCATATGAGTTTGAGTAACCCAGTGCCGATGGGGTCTTCATCTGAACCCATACGCTGGGGCTGCACCTCGAGGCATCTTCTTCTTGGTCTTCCATCCAAAGGAGAAACCAAAGAAAACCAGAATAAAATGACTTAAATGTTTGTGATAGCTGACGAATTAATTAATGACTAATAAAGAAGCAGCACCCAGAGCATGGCAACCCTTGGCTTCTGACCGATCGATGTTGCACCCTGTGAGGGAGAGAGAACACAGTGAACCCCCATGGAAGAGAAGAGCTTTTGAAGCTCTGCATTCTGGAGCTGCTGGACAAAACTCTGAGTCTGTATCCGCTGTCTGGGGTAACAATAACTACCGAATGGTGAATCCAGACAAACATTCAGTCAATGCAACGGCATCCATCTTTCATTCTGTCTTGTATCCACCATTCCATCCCTCTGTCTTTCAGCCTCTTATCAAATTGACATGGTGAGCCTGGAGCACAGTCCAAGTCATGCAAGATTGAGTACACTCTGGGTGGGATGCCAGTCCATTGTACAGCTGTAGCTATTTTATCATCGGATACGGTTTCATGTTATATGTTTTCACGGGTGGTCTGTTCTGCAGGTTATGTGTTTTGGCAGGATCCAGAAGAACGTGGCCTCAAACCCTACGGGTAATAGAATAATCTTACTACTGCTGAGCTCTTGAGGAAGGAGTCAGTGCTCCAGAGAGCTTGAATGACAGAGCACTTCATTACCAAGCTTTGTTTGGTTTGGGTGTCGTTGGACAAAAGCACTTTCCAAATAAAATGGAGATGGGATGTAAATAAAATTGTTGCTTAGAAGTATTTGCTTCCTATTTTTGCCCCCCTCCCCCAATCAGTAATTTACTGTCCTCCTCATCACCATCTTTTGAGACTTCTTTGCCCACTTTATTCATATATGTGTGCATTTGCTTAATTTGAAGTAGCCCACAATTGCTGTGCCTTAAAGGCTACAAACCAGTTCCTTTCCAGCATTTGAATCAGCACTTTTCCATTGTCCTGGATCCATAACTACATGACGACCACCCCACCCCCCAAGTCTGACAAACTCCAGACAGTTCTATAGTCCATGAGAGAAAACAGACTCCCCTCGGGTAGCACTCTGACACTCGAGAAAGGGAAGGAGAGTGAGACAGACAGGCTGACATACTGGAGATTGCTCAATGAAAGACCTCAGGTATAATTGCCAGAAGTCTGCCGAGTGACTGAGTAAACGCAAATTGTGAAATACTTAAAATCTCTTGCAGCAGCCGAATAAATGATGAGTGCATTTGACGATCACTTATTTAAAAACAGTGTCAGATAATCAGTACTCACAGGCTGTGTTTTCAGAAAGGGAAATATTTACTTTAAATTCTGTTGAGAGGCTTGTTAAGTTGAATTCCATCCTTTGAAATATTACATATAAGAAAACATAGCATTCTCAAAGACAGCAGATGAGAGGACGTTCCGGCCCAAAAGTATGAAAACAAGCACTTAATTCCGGGAATGGTAATAATCATTTTACTGGAATTTCTTTTCACAACGTCAATATTTTTGAGGATTCAAAGCCAAGGGGCCTTTGAAGTGAACAGAGAATATTCAAAGGCATTAAGATGTTGCATGCTAGGCATCTTTCAAACCCTGTCAACAGTAAGTACCAAAAAATACAGCTAAATGTAATGGTCTGAGGCCCAGCATCCAGAACCGGCTCGGCCCACATGGGAGGCACCCAGCCCCGACGAGACACTTCAGTGTCTTGGTGAAGATGAGTAAGAGTCTGCTCTTGCAGGCAGAATTCAGACTCACGCCTTGATGTGGGGAGTCATTGCGTGTTTAAAAAAAGAGGTTCTGGTTTAAGATTCAGAAAAACAACGAATGGGTCGTGCATATGATGCTGGCATGTAATCTGGGTCCTTTCATTTGCCTTAGCAGGGCGGGCGATGCCAGAACCGACTTTGCATCTACTCCTACTTTGTCGTCTTTCAAAACACGCTCAACCGTCTCTCTGTAGCACGTTGTCATCAGTTGTCAATATTTTATTGGTGCCCTGCTTGTGAATGGAAGAAGCCTCCTATTGGGTGCTTCCCCTCTTCGCTTGGCTCCAGGTTTAGTCTGATTGGTTGGCCTGTCACTTCCCTCTCAGTGCTGGCCAATGGCTGCTGAACGGGTCTGCGGGGGGCGGGCGCCATAGAGCCCAGCTGTGGTACTGACGCCACCATGTCGGCCCTAAGGCGCGCGATTTCTCCACCGTCTCCTTTTTAGATGAGAGATCAGATTGAGGGTTTTGTGTTTGTCAGGCGGGGGGAGGCAAAGACCAAGCGCTTCACCCTCGGAAACATAGCTGTCCACACTCGCTATGCTGCGGCTGTCTGTCGCGATCTCTTTATATCTGACTCCAGCTTTTGCCCAGTCCTCAGCCTCCTCTTATTCGCTCAGCTGCCGTTTTCATGTTCTGCCAGTGGCATCGCGGCTGTCGTGCCAGGATTCAGATGTAAAAGGCCTGGCAGCTTGACGCACATCTGACAAGGTGACGCTTTTGGCGTAAACAAGTGTGCGGATAGATCATCTCCTGTTCCAGTTACTGTTCCTGTGAACGGGTTTCAATCAAACAGCACAGAGCAATGTTACCCACCTCATGCCAAATATGCTTCTTAAGAAATCAAGCAGTGCTCCTTTCTAAAATCAGGCATGTCTGTCTGGTTCGGTTTTTGACCTGGTGGGTGGCACCATCTCCTCACATCTAAGGTTTGGGGGTTCCCATCTCACCGCTGTTCTCCTTGTGCACCATGGATTTATTTTGGGTACTTTGGTTCCTCCCGCAGTCTGAAGGCATGCAGTTAGGGTAATTGGCGTCTGTAAATCGCCCGTAGTGTTCATACTCTATGATGGGGCGGCATCCTGTCCAAAGGCTACCCCTGCTCTGTGTGGCCTTGGATGAGCTCCAGGTTACCCCCCCCCCCCCAGGAGAAGTGCTTGAAAGACGTATGGATGTTTTGCACTTAGTTATTGTGCAATTTTATAATGCTTTTTTGAACTTGATCCACAGAAAAATCATAGTTGTGCATGTTATGTATTGAGCGTCCTGTTTTCAGTTTTTACTGACGTCTGTTGGTATATAGAATTGCAACTTGTCAGACTAGTTATTAATAGCCTCATGAAACAAGTGGCATTTTGTCCATACTCCTGATCTCATGTTGGGTTGCAGAAAGGTCCTGCGCTGGCACTCCTCATCTCTGTACTTCAGCTACTGGAAGTCTGTGGCTAAGAATGATCGTCTCTCATCATATACCACGTTTGTTACAGAATCGCAGATTCTGAGCGCCTCTCACCTACTCATTCCCTGGCACTTCATTTTCCCTCCAAAACCATGTTATTCCATACGCTGTGACGGGCGTCGTTTGAGCCTAAAATAGCCAGGGCGGGGGGGCCTGCATTGTTAGAGGACACGGCACTGATGGGCTCTTCTCTCGTTATGGTTAGCGATGAGACGACAGCGAGAGATTGCTTCTCCAAAGCCAGTAATTAAGAGAATGAAAGACTCTGCAAGGCTGCTGCCGGAGATTATGGTTCTTTCCAGATATATATATATATATATTCACTCTTTAACGAACTGTCATGACAAAACAGCAGACACCAATAGCAGAGCCTGTCTACTTTCCATCTTTTTCTCGCTCAAGCCAGCAGTGTGTCGCCCCAAGGACCTGAAGCACATTAACAATGAGGAGGAAAAGTTAAAAACAGGATGAAGCAATGGCCAGTAGGAGCAGACCACCAGGGAGACGCCTACTGATCTCTCTGCCTTTTTGTAGCCGGTCAATAAAGAACAGATGGGGCTTTGGATCTCCACGGTGACACAAACCAGGTGCCACGCATCACTGGGGAATAAACCCACGCCGATGTCTTAGAAGCCGGGACGTGTGGCCACACCCCGCAGGTCACGTGAATTCGCTTGAAGCGTGACAGTCGATGCTGGTTGGCTCTCCGAGGGTATGGTGGTTCCTCGGCCTCTATGGGGAGGAATGGACAGATACGGGGCTCCTCTGGCCGACGCCCCCAGCCTGTGGTGTGTCCCGCAGGTCCCGCTTTCAAAAGAGAATCACAGTACTCAGGTGCAGCTCGTCAGGATAGGAAAACAAGAGTTATATGTTTTTCTTACACTGGATCTTGATACTAGCCTCAATAATTTGAGTTGTATATTAGACCCAAGTGTATTTTCTGCAGGCGCAGCTAACTGGATGCTTTCTGTTTAACTGATTACTTTGGCCACCAGTGTTTCTCTGTGTGCTGTGCAGCAGTAGCTATGTCTGTCTGTCAGGTAGACATGGTGCCACGCCTGGCTGACTGAAGGCTCTGAGGACTGATCGTTAGTGTGCTATATAAGCTGATAAATGCAGTTAATCTACCTGCCAAAGATACATCTAGAGCATACAGCTGTCAAGGAGCCAACTGGGTTACCTGCCGCTACACCGAGCTTGCAGTGAGTCACCAGTAGCAAGTGAGAGTTAGCACTGGAAATGGAGCTATACGTTACATTACACAACAGTATGAGAACCTGTATTTCAGCTTTCCTGCATGTTCCTGGAAAAGATGGGTCTTGAGGCGTTTCCTGAAGCTTGATAAGAGTTCTGATGCCACAATCTAGGAAGAACACATCTAGAGTTGGACTAATTTTCATATGGTGGAGAAATCACCAGGCGACTGAGCAATCATGGCAGGATTGAGTGTAGCTTTGGAGTTCATGGAAACATATTTCAGTCTATTAACAGCTTTGCAGGTCAGCAATGAGTACTCAGAATGCTAGGCTAGGTGTGCTGCTGCATTTTGAATCTCATGCGGTGGTTCCACAGCACATGCTGGCAGCCCTGACGGTTAAATGCTGCTGTAGGCCAGTCACTTCATGACTAGACGAGACGTAGGACAAGCAGCTGAGCTGCATGTTCTGGGAAATAAGGTCAGAGTTTTCTACTGTTATGCAGAGTGAATCTGCAAGATCAGGAGAAAGCTGCAGTGTGGCCAGCAAAGAACTGAAGGTCATCTATCATTATCCCTCTGTTTCTGGGTGACCTTGAAGGAGATGGCATCAAGGGCCCAAGCTGTGCAGTGATGTCATGGTGAATGGTAGGCTTGGCAGAGAAGACGAGGAACCCTCTCTGTGAGGGGTTCAGCTGGAGGTGATGAACCCTCATCTGGGCCGCGATGTCAGAAATTCATGTAGGAGGTGTGAGGTGCCCATCTCAGGGACCTTTTTGTCGTTTATTGCTTTTGCTTTTGTTGTTTTAGCTGTGTGGTATGTTTGTGAAAAAGCTATAAAAAACGAGAATCAAATGCCCGCTGAATACCCTCTAGTGTGGTTCTGGCTACTCAGTAACCGCTGCTCCACCTGCTGGCAGTATATCATTACTGTAGAGCCTGGTGGCCCTTGAAACTGAGGTGCAAGCCCCTCTATGTGAGGAACTGCGGCAGGCCCACAAAAGAGAATCAAATGCGTACTGAATACCCTCTAGTGTGTGTCTGGCTACTTGTCTGTCTCACTAACCACTGCTCCCCCTGCTGGCGGTACATCGCTGCTACAGAACCTGATGGCCCTGGAGACTCAGGTGCAGGCCCTGCGTGAGGAGCTGCGGCAGGCTCATGCGCAGAGGAAGCAGCAGCTGCTGGAGCTGGGCGTGCAGAGAGAGGAGGAGCGGCAGAGAGCCGCCCGCGACATGGAGGCTGTGCTGAGCCGCCTGCGCGCCGAGGCCGACCGCGCCCGCCTCGACCTGGAGAGGACCCACGCCGTCGAGAAGGAGCTGGCTGTGGAGAAGGTGAGTATGACTAAATGCCCGTTCCTGGCCGGGGCAGCAGTGACCACTCTGGCCTGGGGTTAAAACTTTAAGACCACCTTGCTAATGTGGCCGTTTGTTGATTTCATTGATATTTGATTTCACCAGAATCCATCAGCTGAAGAAAAGTCTGTCTCTGCGGTCAGCAGAGTGTTAGAAGTCGCTGCCAAACTTTTAGTATATTTATGGGTGTTGTTGCAAGGGGAGAAATCCACTTAATCCACAAGGAGGATGTTTGAAGTGACTGGAAGGAAAGTGATTATGGTAGGAGATGATTCTTGTGGTTGGTCCGTCTAATCTGTGAGCCAATCCCAATGATGGTGGACAGGGAAAGAGGCAGAAAAACTGGCCCGGGGGGGACGGGTTATTCCCACTGCTGATCCATCAATAGCTGGCATGTGGATGAAAAGCCTTTCCGGGTTCTTGGACAGTGTAAAAGCAAAAAGTGTTTAGCTAGTTAGCAGTTAGCTTGTTGGCAGCATACTGCTATTATAACTCTGCTCATACAGAGTTTACAGGGACCTCGACAGAGGCCACAAAAAGAGCTTCCATGTGACTTTTTAGACTGTTTTAGGGGGATATTGATCTCGTCCAGCTATATGATTATAAGTTATCTTTCTTCTGTTAGCACACACCCAACTTACACGGGCAACATTTAGGATAGGCAGAAACCCAGCATGCTTGCACAAGCATTTCCTGTTTAAACCAGTAATGCTGGCATCGTGCAATTCAGTTTTATACCTCACATAGCTTTTTAAACTCTGGTGCAGCCTTCAGACTTCAAATACTTTCTTGCTACAAGCTGTGGTTTAATGTGACCTTATTTATGCTACAAATGCACTTCTTGCAGTATGGAATTCCAAATATGTGTATATAAAATGGGTCGGAGTTCCGGCAGGTGTGATCAGGCGGACAGCTGGACCATATGATCCAAGCCATAATGATGGCGCTGATCCGGGCGCAATGATGGCACTGAACGTTTTTGCCCGGTTTCTTTATCGGGAACCATGAGGGCCAGCTCTTTGGCATAGTCTTTTGCAATTGTAGGGCAACACGGTGTTAAATCAGTCAGCAACTTGACTGAGCAACAAGAGTGGCGTTAAATGGGCATGTTTATCTCTCATCAATCCACACAAAAGTAATCAGGGTTAACAGTCTGCAGTTTTGAGCACCGTTATAACAGGCAGTGCTGTGTAATATACGAATTAATTTCAGTTGAGGTAAGACGAGAGTGGCTTAGATGGGCTACTTTCAATTTAGATAATCTAATTTAGCAAACTTCTAACAATAGCTGTGGCGTCTGCTTTGTCTCATATTAGAGGTGCTTGCTGGTGTCTCTCTCCCTCTGCTGTGAAATTAGCTCTTTAGAAATCAAAACAATTTACGCGGATGTTTGCGTACATCTGCACCACGGTATCTGCCCAGTCCAGGTTCCTGTCCGTAGCAGAAACACAACCTGCCTTGTCCTGGTTTGGCCTCAATCTCATTTGGCATGACGGACGAAAATGCTGTGCTGATGGTGGAGGTTTCACATGGGCGCCGGCTGTTCCTGGCCGTTCCCCATCTGCCCCCTAGCTAAGGGCCCTGGGGAACTCCCCTAGATGAAAGGGGTACTTACCCCCCACCACCATCAAAGACAATGATCCGCTCCACCCTCCCTCGACCCAGCAAGGGCATCTAATAAAGGCCAAAAGGTTTATGATCAGAGGCGACAAAGCCTCAACATTGGCAGTTCCCCTTAAATGCTTCAGTCTGCTGGCCTCGTGAGGAGAGCCCCTCCTAACTGATTCTGGCAACTTCTGCCATTCCCCATAATCCCGTTCACCTGGATGCAGAAGGTCAAAGTGCCAAAGCCGTGACTGCAGGCTCGAAAATGAATGTCCATCCTGTTATTTTTTTTTTTTTATCTTCCCCCTCCCCCCCCCCCCCCCCAAGCCGGCGCTCCGAGGTCTCGCTGCGAGCGGGCCCAGCGGCACCCCCCCCCCAGCGTGGGGGGGGGCGCC
>JAODKE010000050.1:3129551-3148167 GCA_026779605.1 Mormyrus hasselquistii | reverse complement strand
CGAGTCACATTGACTTCTTTGCCACCCTGTATATCTCCGCCGCTTGTGCCGGCTTTAGTGTTTCGCGGGACTTGTTGGAGGGAACGGAGAGCGCGAGGGGGGGGGGGGGGTGCAAAACCATCAAATGGGGGAGGGAGTGACAGACCAGTCAATCTGGATGGGAATATAATCCCCAGATAAAAAGTTTCAGTTTCTCTCATTGTAATGTGGCTTTGCTCCCTGCCTTTGATTTATGTTCCATAAATCGGGAGAAGATTAAGTTGTTTTTCCCATGGCATGCGCAAATTTAAGATCACGTCGAGGGAGCAATGAGAACAGAGCCAACTAAACTGAGTAATTAATGCTTCTTTACCAGGCTGGGATGATGTAATGCAGAGTCGTACGCTGCAGCGATAAATCACCCTGTCAGGCCACTCGCCAAGCATCAGACGTCAGCAGCGATAATTGAAGGATTGGGATCAACGTGGAGGGGAGCAAAAAAATATTCATATTCATTTCCCCCCTCACACACATTGGGCCTGCGGGAGTCTGGGGCTTTTTGGTGGTTTGGTGTGGTGTCAGCCTGTATCCCACACAGGCTCTGGGGTCCCGGGTTCGAAGGTTTCTAAAGTCTTATTCCTTACCAGCGATAGTTAAAGGGATCCCTTTAATCTGCCTTTTTAACGTTTGTAAATCTTTCTGCATGGTGCCGTAAATAGAGATCCACATCAAGAGTTTCTAGAACTAACCAGACAAAGCTTTTACTTACCCAGAGTGCACTGCTCCGCTGATCTCCACACAAGGACCACCCAGGAAATAAGTCCAGGGTTTCATCTTTGAATGTGTGCATGCGGTGAGTGAGTGGGATGGTGTGTGTGTGTGTGTGTGTGTGTGTGTGTGTGTGTGTGTGTCGGTTATGTGTATATTACATTATGGAGAGCAAATGCCCTCACAGTGTGATTAAAAACCTGTTACTTTGACAGTGTGTGGACCGTTTTTTTTTTTTTTATTAAATAAAAATCTGCGACTGCAATCAAAAAACTAAAAATGTATTCTGTTCTGTTACTTAAGGTTAGGGCTGAGTAGGGGTTACGGTTGTCATTTGTAGGATTAGGGTTTTTCCCCATAGAAATGAATGGAGAGTCCCCATAAAGATTCGAATACAAATGTGTGTGTGTTTTATAATTCGGTGATTCATTTCTGGCCTGTTCTATTCGGAGCCACTGTTTACGGGACATGAAGACTATCATGTCCCAACATCTGCAGCAGCTTTGTTACTTCCTCCACTAAAAAGTCAGATCAACAGATGAGTGGGTGACTGGCGATAGCGTCCCGTGGAGGAGGGGTGGGTCAGACCGCCCTCAGAGAGCAATAGTTAAGCGCGATGCAGTAATGGCCGCTGTCTCATCTCCATACTGTCCAAAACCACCTGCTGCTACTACTTCACTACTCTACTCTAATTTAATTTACTCCTATTCAACCTTCCACTATATTGTTGCAGTGGTATCACCTCTGCACAGTAGAGAGTAATGGTTCCTCTCTGTCCATCTCTCATTGTCTCTGTGCAGGTTCTTCAGGGGAAGGCGGAGAACTTGCAGAGGCAGGTTCACGCTGCCGAGAAGCAGTTAATAAGCAAGGAGTTGGAGAGCCAGCAGCAGGTATTTCCTGCCGGTCGCCGCTGCCTCGTGGCATCTGAGCGTTAATCTGCGGTTCAGCAAGGCGTGGTATCTGTGTTCTTAGGGGTTTGCCTGATGTCAGGTCGACCCTGTTTTTTGTCACGACACTTTCCGCAGTCATGTGACCATGCCGATTATTCTCCCCGATGCCACCTGTCCGTCACTGGACTGACAGTTCAGCCGAACAGATTTTCGGTTTGTAGGAGACGGGGTTTGCCTGCCTTCCCCTGCTGCAGTCCCATCCCTCTCCCTGGCCCACAGGCATTCATATACAGTGTTTATACATTAACTGGTACTCTGTCCTTCAAAAATTTGTCACCCATTGACGTGACAGTGTACCAAAATGTAATTTTGTCAAACTTTTCCTGGTTCCCGGTTTGTGTATTGTCTTTTTTTTTTACCTGCCCCTCTGGTGTGCAGTTTGAGACGTGGAGCCAAACACCCATCAGGTCCTTGTCATGCCCCCCCACCCAATGCTACAAGGCTGCCATCTCCCCTCCCACGTCGGCCTACATCAGGACGGCAATGCGGCGGCAGTTTAGTCTGAGTTATCGAAAGCATCACAGCCCCGTTTTCGGCTGTCTGACCCGTCAGTGCTCAACGCATCCAAACACGGCGTCTGTATTTGGCTGAGAAAGAAGCAGATTTATCTGAAGGAGGGAACAAATCTTAAGGAAGAACTGATTTAATCTCGAGATGTAAAAGCCTCGCTCTGAGTAAGCCCTATTTTATGTCTAAGAGGGTGGCTCTTTTTTTTTTTTTTTTTGGTGACACCTTTCAGGGAGTTTACATGCCGTTGCATCACGTTAAAAGCGACAAGCTCTGTGGGCGGAGTTGTTTATGGCGAGGTGCGTACAGAGGGGTGGGTAGGCCTCGACCAGCCAGAACCTCTTAGCATCCGTCACCGGAGACATCTGTGTGACAGGCACCTTAAATAAACCGGGTTTACTGTCAACGGAGGAAGAGGCGCTGCAAGATGGTGGCGTTTGGTATCAAGGCATTCTGCGTCTGAATCAGCACAGCGTAGAACCCGGGAGCATTGGGCTGCATCGCCGTGGAAACAGCTCTACGGTGCAATACCTGAGAAAGATCCAGAAATACAGGAAAGATCTGATGTTTACCATTCTACTCCTTGGGTGGCAATATTCTTACACACAAACCCCTGCCCCCCTCCCCTTCCCCCAGCATATAATTCCTAAAAATGGTGCACGCTTAGCCTTACCATGCCCAGTACTCATACAAGATAAAACATCACAAGAAGCCCCCCAGGAAAATGGCAGGGAAGCAGAGCAGAGACGGTACAAGTTGACCTGCCCTGTCACCTCAGCCCCAAGAACTTACAGAAAGGGCAGGACATCTGCTTAAATCCTCAACCAGGGCAATTATTTTAGGAAGGGTGGCCTCCCCTCCGAAAAAAAAGAAAAAGTCAGATAAATAAAGAAAAAATCAGAGCCTGTCGAAAACATCCGGCCCCAGTGCAGCGACACGGTGACATTCCAGCCAACTAAAGGACGCCGCCAGTGGACAGCCAGGAAGCGTGTATCCATTGGCGACGGTGAGATGACGGCTGTTGGTGTTCCTGCCCCCCCCCCCCCCATGTGTGTAATGTGGGGGTGTTCCTGACCAGCGCCTCGGACGGCATAATCAGCCCGCAGATGGGACCTCCTCCCCACACGGCGGCCTGAGCCTCAGCGTGACACGTACGTCTGCACCCCCCCCCCCAGGTCACTCAGGTTCGGCAGGAGTGTGAGCTCAAGATCAAGGGGCTGATGCCAGCGTCGCTGCGACGGGAGCTGGAGGACGCCATCGCCTCACTGCGCTCACAGGTGAGCGGGGGGCCCTCACCCGCATGCCAACTGCGTCTTGGGGGGATTTCAGAATACTGGAGTGCTGTTGCTTCTTAGTGTCGCAATCCCATGTTCAGTTGTGTAACGTCTGGGTGGTATGAAAAATCTCATATCGCCCAGGTCTCTATTTACATATTTTAGTTATGTATGACCCAAGCCACCGTTAATGCACCAAAAATTCTCCGTCATTAAGAACATAAGCCAGTCGTTAGGTAGATATTGCCCGCTGCTGAGCCTAAAAGCCAGTCTTCACGTGCAAACGTGTGACCCAAATGTGTAGTAAGTGTGAAATCAGCAGGAGAATGCACTGCAAACAGTGCTTTATGTGTTTTGAAATGCACGGCTGCGAAGGCAGTTAAATGTAAATATGTATTTGCTTTATTAATTCTGCTTTCGCTACCTCCTGACATGCAGCAGGTATAAGTAAGGTATACGTTTTATAAGTAAAACCTGACTTATTTAGTGTTTACTGATCATTATCCTTGACCTGGGTACCAGCACATTTAAGCAGGTGACACAGGACTGGAAAGTATAACTCAGCTACAAGTGCATTACATCAGTAAATTGTTTTTGGTATTTAATCACTACCGACAGGTCCTGGTCCTCCGCCTAAAGCACTGTTGCTGACTAAGTGATCTGTAGCAATTTCTTTGTTTTTATAGTCTCTGTTAAGTATAAGGTCACCAGATAATCTATGTCAGCAAGGACACTTTGAGCTACTTCAAGTTTTACAAACTTTTTTAAAACCGAAAGGCTCCTCTGCTTCACTAAATAGTTCAGTTCTTCTCGTGCTTTGGTTTGTTTCCTTGATTGAAAGACTCATCCAGCTGTTTCACGTTAACATTAGCGATGCATTATTATGGAAGACTGACCAATCAGCACACAGCAAGAACTCGGTGCTCAAGTGAAATCCAGGTCCTTTTAATTGAAATGGTAATTAAAAAAATCTTGTCCTAGTTCACAGTGTCTGGCTTGACAGGGATTATTTGGTCCTCCCTAGTAAGTAACATTAATTAAAATTATAAATTAGAATCACGCATTTATTTCAGATTTGGGTAATTCAGGTACAGAAAGTACAAATGCAGAACAAGATTTTGTTTCAACCAACCAGTTAAGTCCTCTGTGACTGTGACTGAACTGGTTGGTTGAAACAAAATCTTGGTCTGGACTTTTACTTTCTGGACCTGAACCACCCACCCCTGATTGATTTACTGCTGTGATTTGCCTGACTAGCACTAAGTGTGTCATTAGAGAAAATGAATCGACACCTTTCTGATTCGGTAATTGTACCGTGCTGTGGTACACGCTATAAGTTAATCACTACCGACAGGTCCTGGTCCTCCGCCTAAAGCCACATACGGTTGTATTTTCTAATGCTTGTGTGAGAATGAGTTAGTAGAATAATCGGTGAATGAACGGCAGGTTCGTTTTCTCTCTGGCAACATTGATTCAGTGCAGCTCATCTGTCACCAACATAGACTTTATTTAGCCATCGTGACAGTTGCCCCAAGGCACATTACTAAGGGTTTACAGGCCATTGTCTTTTGTCCTAGGGTGACATTCCAGGAGCCCCAGTACACATCCCCATTCTGTCAGACAGCTGTAGCTGGGCTCTCCATCAGTGATCCCCACTGTTGTCATCTGGTGTATTTAACCTGTAGTTGTAATGGCCAATTCTTTCTTGTAGCCTTTATCATTTTGCATACCATGATCTTTTTTTGTTTCAGCCTGCAGTTATTTTGAACATTAGACCACAGTTTAATCTCCACATTCCCTAAAGCAGTACTTCTGTTTACAGTAAGTAACTGTAGAGCTTAGCTGAGGTTTCTGGAAGAATGTCCATCAGGTCTTGCATAATAGCATCAGAACAATGGACATTCTGTCACTGCACCAGCCTGTGAATGTGGCCTTATGTCCTGCCCACTGGGATCTCTACCCACAGCATCTACTAACAAGAAAATAACATGTTATTGAATGTCACTTTGGTCTATAGAACAGAATGCAGTTGGAGCTTGGGCTAAAACTGCTGTGGATTAATAGGTTTGTTTCTAGCTTAGAAGTAATTGGTCTCCTTTTGCCTCACTTGGACCACCTATCTAAACGAAATGGTAAAACAAATATAAGAAGTATCATCATTCAGGAATGGTAAATTGTTTAAGAATATAGTAGCTGAATCTCAAAGCTGCCCTTGGCAACACTGGATGTGATGCTGATGGTACACATAACCCTAATTTCCTCTCCTGCATTTTCAAACCAAGAGAATCCAGTGCAAAGTGACAGACTTCACATCTGCACACCACCCTACAGAGCTCTCTCTGAATGAGCTCCCTAAGTATTGCTCCCCCTGCTGGCCTGGGAGGTGGATTGTCAGCACTCTCTCTGATCTGCAGGTGGGATTCCTTCAGAAGAG
This sequence comes from Mormyrus hasselquistii, assembly GCA_026779605.1. Lineage (NCBI taxonomy): Eukaryota > Metazoa > Chordata > Actinopteri > Osteoglossiformes > Mormyridae > Mormyrus > Mormyrus hasselquistii. The sequence goes on along the minus strand of JAODKE010000050.1, from coordinate 3,142,255 downwards.
AGCGGCACTGCAGCAGCAGGAGCTGGAAGCGTACCGCAGCAGGAGGTGAGAGCAGGTGACAACTAGAGAAAGCCACCAATCACAAGCCGAGCTAGGGAGCCCAATGGGCGGAGTCAACACATGCAGACACACCCATACACACAGCTCACAGTCAGGCCACATGAAACCCCCCCACCACCCCCCCCAGCTGAAAATTACTCACATACTTCTGTGAAATTATTAATATTAACGTTACTGAATGTTACATGGTTTTGGGCAGTTACGGCTGCTGGATAGGCTAGGTATAGAGATAATAAATATTACAATTGTGCATTTTTCCAAAGAAGATAGAAAATGTGTTTTTGAATGACGGTAGCATAATAGTAATGAGCTATTGGTTCGAATTTAATCTCAAAAAAAGAGGAGATACTGCTAACTCTCCCTCTATGGAGCAGCTGCTGGTCTGGCTGCTGATTAGAAACACTTGCTCTCTTCACATGGTTCCACAAGCACACAGACATAGTTCACACAGCTGGGGCCTGTACTACGAAGTGGGGTTACTGGCTTATAGGGGTGACTTTGCGAGTAACTTGACGCGTGGTTTACCTTTGCGATTATACCGTACCACGAAAGGTGGCTAGGTTTTACTCCAGACATCCTGCTATGGCAATTTACGCTGTATCTCAAACCTGCTCCAAGCAGTTTTTGTTCTTGGTTTAACTCGAGGCTTCTGCGTAAGCCAGCCCTATATGAGCACCGCCCCTCCCACTACAATTTCACCGAAGACGATGCCAGCGTACCTGGATGATCCGTACGACACTGGCTGTATAGAAATATAAATACACAGCCCTACCACTTGACATGATGTTTTTGTATTTCATCTTGACTTGTTGCCACATATGCTTTTCATTACTATTGTATTTGAAATTGGAGTTAAGTTATTGTTAATATTAGGTTTACATTATGAGTAAGTAATGCAACTTTAGGGAGCATTACATTACTTAACAGCAAATTATAGGTGACTTCTGAATTGTGTCGCATCTGTGAGCCTCTATTAACAGTATTTCAACTCTTTTCAGAGAACACTTTATAGTCTAATACTCGGTCATGAGATATTTTAGACCACGTTTTATTACCATGAAAATTGTTCATATGCGTTTACTTGGTCCGACCTGCTTTTTGTTCGCTGCAGTGGTACTGGGTATTCCTTGCAGCCTTGTTTTAAACTCCTCATAACCCTGTTTAATTAGCATGCAGTCTTCCTCCTGTGAAATACGGAGATCGCGCCATGAGTCAAACGGTGACTTGCGCTGCCGAACGTGCTCCATTTATGTGAACGCGCACAAACGCCGATGCAATTAACACCGATTTAACAAATCAACTTCTCAACTGGCACCGTAGTACTGATTAGCCCCGATTGAGACAACCTGGTTTCATCAACTCTGCATTCGCAATTTGAATCCGGGTTAAATCTGATTTGGTTAAACCCCCTTCGTAGTACAGGCCCCTGGTGTCTTCTCACAACCTCCCAGCATATCTCTGACATTCGCGTGTCAGTGGACCTTCCTAAGACGGTGATGATCGCCTGTTCAGGGAGTTAGTTGCCATTGGCAACATTAAGCAGGTCCGAAGATGTTCCCACCTGGGCTGGGAGGGTCACGCATAGCCTCGTCTCTGCCGGCCGCCGCCATCCAGCAGGTGTGAAACTGCTCCCTTTGCTTGGGAAACAGTCCGACGTCATTGCGCCGGCTGTAGGCCGATACTCACACCCCACCCCCTGACTGACACCCCATTATGTGTCTTTGTTTGTTTATGGACTGCGCTGACATCGGACAGCTGAAAGACCCCCCCACCCCCACCCCCTCAGCACACTGGGGTCTTTGTTGTCATTCTTCACTCATGGATCCAGTTCAAGATCGTCAGCATGTGGGTCCTTCTCTGCATGTTGGCTAAGAAATTAAAATCTTCAGCCGCATGACAGGCTGTATTCATCCCAGCAAGATTAATCTAAGCACGTAGTTACCTGATGTGGCTGCAGCGCTTGGCATTTTAGCGAAGGATCCAGGTTAAGCGCTGTCTTCGGGGTTATCGCAGCAAGACTTGGGATCCGTACCTGTGCCTCCCAGGTTTTTTCCTGTTTTCGCTGCTTCGGTGGTCAGTTGGCTGTTTGTGTGTTTCTGTTTTCCTGCTACGCTCAGGTGACCCAGGCACACCGGCGCCTTCAGCTCATCTGGACCTGAAGGAGCGAATCCTCCAGAGACACAGGGAGGGTCTGTCATGGAGATCTGGCCCAGGGTATCCCTCGCTGTTTCTACTGATGATGTCATCATCATTGCCTGTCTCCATATTTAGTCACAGAATAAGTGTAATTCATTTTACTCACTGTAATCGTCTTCCACTACTTTGTTATATTGTTGTCATTTGGTACTCATGTGACATATGACCTTTTATAAAAAAAAAATGTATAAAAACAAGTTTCCATGAATGCATTTTTGGCATTTTATTAAACTGTTGTAATATATTTACTTGAATTGTTTTTTTTTTCCCCTATTGTAACGTTCCACATACATATATGCATTTTCCACCGCTAAATGTTTTGCTTTTATGTCACTGGAATTTGTATCAATGAACAAATATAGGATGTGGAGGCCGTCAGTAGTGGGGGTGTTAACAAAGATCAAAGCTGACCAGCTGGGATTAGGTGCACTGATGGATGGATGGATGGATGGATGGATGGATGGATGGATGGATATTCGGAAGGAATGTCAGTCTTAAACAACAAAAAGTAATTTTTTGATGGTTATATAAGTTTTTTTCTATGTGATACTGTATGTTTTCTCTCAGAAATCAGTTCTGCCTGCTACTGGTATTTACCCAATTGCTTCCTGGGAGCACTGGTGCTTAGCCCCGGCTGTCTCCCCACATGTGCCCCGGCAGCGGTGAGCTGGTAGGTGTGTAAATCAACCTGCAAGAAGCAAAGCAGGGGGTGAAAAGGTCGGAGCAGGAAATTTGCCCCGTCTTCTCTCCCCTTTCATGTGAGGTCTAATCACTGCTGATTGATCGGCTCATATGCGCTTTCACACAAACCGCTGGCCGTCCAGGTGGGTCGGACCTGTCTGACCAGCTTTACATCTGCTACCCCTCATTTTATTATTTATGTACTGTTTTTTAGCTGCGTGTCTCCCCTAACCCCCATCCCAGTGACCCCTCCCACTTGTTGGATTCCCCTGTCGGGGGGGGGGGGTTACTATGGAATAGCAAATAATGTTTGGACCTCCATTCTCCAGATGTGAGTTTCAAGCAAGGGACGGTTGTTTTAAGTTAATTCAGCTCAATAACCGGTTGTCTATGCGAACCTGTGTAATCACTGTCACCATGAATGAAGAATGGAATTGGCTAATTAATTGGGAGGGCCCATTTGAAGCACACCGCACCTCGCAGATGACAGACACCTTCCTGCTGTTCTCTGCGGCGTTTAGACGCTGTAAGCAGATGCCCCAAAGCGAGTGATGGGTGGGACACGCCATTGATATTTGCATTTTACTGACAGAAGTCAGGCTTTGTGAGAATGATAAACATTCACCAATCTGAAAAAAATGCAAAAGAGGACCATCGACCTACAAGGTCAATAAAAGTGACTCCGCCCCCTCTCTGCACTTGGAATAAGCACGCAAAAAGGACACGGCGACTTCAGTCGCTCACCCACCCACAGATGTCCTTTGAAATTCAGTTTTAAACGGTTTATGTTACTTCCTTTGCTCCTTTGGTCAAAATTAATGAAATACCCCTAACCAGCCGTAACGGACTGATGAGTTGTGTGGCTTTTTATTTATTTTTTTTTTCTTAAGGGTGTTATCCACCATGTCCAACTTCAAAGCACATTCTAGCGGCACGCTTTAATTGTGTGGTCACCCCGCTGTGTGCGTGGCGACTGCTTCTGCTGACAGGCCGCTTTCCCATCTCCCGTGTCATCGCATCCCCCCCCCCCAGTACCGAGCTTCCTGTGACTCTCTAATGGCGCTCGTCTGCGGCAGCGGTCACTCCGACTTCAGATCTGCCTCTTATTCTATTTACTGTTTACGAAAACATGAAACCAGATCAATTTAGCCCCTCCCTTATATTTACCCTCATCCTGTCTGGCCCTAAAATGGACACTCACACTTCACTCCACTTGGTCTTTCTTGATAACTGTCATAAGCCCCCCCCCCCCCTCTCGGGTATCATGTTCTATTGTTCTCCACAAATTCTTTGGTCTGGCTCGAGATAAAGGGATAACGACTTCAAAGGGTCGCACTAGGAGTCTGACCCCAAGCTGAAAACCGACAGGGACAATGTAGTGATGGAGAGCAGTTACTGATCACAGGCTCTGTTCAAAGAGAAGTGTGGCCACACTTACCGATGCACTTACTCTTTATTGGTTTTTATGGTGCGGGCCATAGGCTTGGTGGGCAAAAAGCCCTGGTGATGTATGGCTCTAGTGTCTGTGGAGACCCAGTCAAGCTCATGCAAATTGTTCTGTGCAGTATGATGAGCTACCCGATGCGCGTGTCTCATGAACGACTCGAGTGAAGTCTAACGTCTGTCCAGCCAAGGAGATGGCATAACTTGGGATAAACGTCCTGCAGAAGTGTGAATTGGGTCCATCGCCGTGTTGATGCCCCGCTGACCTGTCAGTAACCCCGTCATTACGGGGGGGGGGTCACAAACAGGCCCCCCGATTATGACAGGCCAACCTTGCTCCCATCCTCTGCACCATCCTGTGTGATGCTTTTTGAAAGTCTCCTGCAAACCTGAGGAGCACATAGGGGTCAGGAAGAAGATTAGCCATCCTTAAGTAGGGGTGTCTTATATAGACCAAAGTGCATCATTGTATGATGCGGCTTTTGTTATATGTTTTGTTTTTTCCCTTTTAAAGATATGTTATGGTGTAGTTCTGTCCAACTCGAATCGGGACCGATGTCGTACGAAGAACAGACGGGAGGGTTGCGATAGGCCAGCGATGCATTAAGCTCCTTAACCACCATGCCAGCTGCTGTTCCATCTTCTACAAGGTCACCCTGTACCGCTGTTCAAGCAGCAAGCTGCACCCTGCTTTGTTGTGCTGTGCTACTCCAGCCTGCTCAGAAGCAGCTGTGCTCCAGAGATGGAATGGTTTGGATGAGAAGTGAGGCTGCTTTATCAGGGTGGGAATACTGCTATACAACTAGAAACTGTAGCCTCTAGGTCCTTATAGTGAAATATGCTTTTTTTATGATTATGAATGATATTCTGATTTTATGTCTAATTTCAGTTAAACAATGTGTGTGTGTGTGTGTGGGGGGGGTGTTATGTTTGCATTACGTTGTGGGGACCAAATGTCATCATCTACAGTATAATATATACCTGTCATTTTGACATTCTGGGGACTATTTTTTTAATTAAATTTAATTGAAATCTGTGACTGCAATCAACTGAAAATGCCAGACGTTTTGTGTTTTGTTTCATTACTTATGGTTAATGTTAGGGTTTGGCAGTGACAAGTCATTGTTGGGTTAGGGTTTTGCCCATAGAAATTAAATGAATGAATGGTCCCCCCAAAGATATGAGTACAAGCGTGTGTATGTGTAAATATGTCTATATAAGCTCATACATTTTTGTTTATTAAGGTTGGGTACTTATTTCTGACTGAACAGGACCAGTCTTACCTAAAGCATACATTGTACAACTTTTATTTGTATATATGCACATCTTTTCTATACACAAAGTCATGTATTTTATTCAATTTAAAAATGTTTCTGCATGAATGTATTTGTTTCGTTGGGTCCTGGGTCCTTAATTTACGCTTTAACATCAAAGAGTCATTTCCTTTGAAGTATCATGTCGCAAGATCACCGTCTCATCCACCCTTAGATCTTTACAATTAATTTATTTAGTGTGAAAAATTCAGGATGCCGTCTCGGTTATTTTCTTTCCTTTTTTAATCGTAAACATGATTTGCTAGATTTGCTCATTGTATCAAAATTTGCAAATATTTGTCAAAAAAAGTATACATGTCAAGATATGTGCTCAATGAAAGTGACTTTCGTGCTTTGTGTGAGGGTATTAACGCAGTATAATGACAGCCCAATTACCTGCTCCCGTTCATGCATCACAGGAAGGAAGGGGTTAAATCGGAAAATATTTGAGTCTTAAAAGAAGAGGCCTGTGTCTTTTAAGTTTATGTAGCAACAGAAGGATTGCAAGGATAATTCTACTGGGACGGCAGATCATTTACTTCTGACGTTCCAAAGCCTCGGGGAGTTGGCTCAAGATTGCTTGTCTTTGATAAGGTCCTTGCAACTTAGTAACAACTTTACATTTTCTAATCTAATACTAAAAACACATACTAACATCATATTGAAAATGGTCAACGATTTCCAATATCTGACACCTAAGAGCCCATCTTGATTAAAGGAGGAACGTGCTGTGCCGATCAAAATCATTACTTATTCTCTGTTAGGAGCAACGGCGAATAATTCTTTTTAGCTACCTTCCGGGACCATGCTGTCGGTTCCCTTCTTTGATGTCTGCAGTTAAACCCTGAGCCCATTTCGTATTGGAATAGCCTGGAGGAGGTCTACCGCTTGGGTTGACTGCTTAAAACATAACTTACGAAGAGAAGGGGAAAGCTGGTCTGTTTTTCGGGCAAAACTAAGACGTTTTATTTTCCCCCCATCCAGAAAAGATACACACTGAACGGAACTTAAAAGCACTGTGGCTGAGTGGAAATTGTGGATGACTTTTTTTCGGGTTTGGGTTGTTGGATTTCAGGGATTCTCAAGACGCGAAAACTTCTGGGTCGATGGTGAGTAAAAGCAGCGTACATGCCCCGCCAGTTGTTTGATGTCGTCCTGACACGCTTTGAAGTAATGTGTGATATTTAATTATCTAGATGAAACGATCTCGTCTGCTTTTCTTCTTCCATTTTAAATACTTTCAGTATTTCTGGTAGTATGTCGCTGCAGTTGTGAAAAGTGCAGGACAAATGCTATATGATTCCTACCACCGGTTATTTTAAAAGACTGCGTGGCTACTCAAGGATCAATTCTTAAATGGGATGGGGACAGCTGTGGACTAGCATACTAAGTTTTTAGATTTCTTCCAATTTTTATTAGTTTTTTTTTTTTTTTTTTTTTTTAAGTTTCTGATTTTTATTTTGTCCGACCGATGCTAGTGGGAAATTGGTTATCCTGGAGGACGATACAGACATCCCAATAAAGGTGGCTTGGCTGCAGTGTAACTTACATGTTTTTCAGTTAATCTTGTTTTGGATATTATGGAATGTTAGGCTTGATATGGCTTTTTGCCTATATTTGCTTGCGCCGTAAAACAGGATTTGTTTCGTGTTGGAGTTAAGTAGCCTGTTTAACGGTGGTATCACATGTCTTGTTATACTACGGATCACGGTATGCATCGCGATCTGTAAAGCACAATGGATTTAATATAGATGATATTAGTTTAACAGGAGGAATTTACCATGCTCATAGAAAATTAAAGGACGAAATAGGCCTGATCTTAATCTTTTTAAAAAAAAAAAAAAAAAGTTGTGTAACATTTTTTGCATACATTCTCAAGTTTGTATTTGAGATTATGTAACGGATGTTTCAGTGTTTTCCAGTCGGATGTACAAACGTGCAATATTTCTATAGCCTAATTAGCTGAACTGAAAATCAGCTTGATTACTGCGACTGAGCTCGCTAGGCTATACCCGGCACCCTGCATGGCTGATATTGTAGTGCAGGTCGAGTCCGGTTCTTCCTGAAGACTTGCAATAGTTTACTGAAGTCACTAACTGCATGGTTTGTTTAATGGAGCCAGAATTACGTGACGAGCATTACATCGTTAATGTAGGTTGTGAGTCCCTAGAACCCTAGGTTGATGCATTTTCTTGTTTTTACGTATAGAATTATATTTTTACGTCCGTCCTCATGATACCTGCCCCTTTTTAAGTGTTGCGGATTTGGTTTTAATTAGTCCGATGTTTCTCCGTTTCAGAGAAGACGGGACAGATGAACAACTCCTGCTGATCTGAGCAAGCGGAGAGGCGATCGGTCTGGCGCGGGAGGCTGCGGCAAGACGCAAGGGATCGGGAAGCCGAAATCATGAAGCGGACGCTTACGGACCATTTCGTCAGCAGCTTTAGAGAAGATGCCCCCCGTCCGCCGGTGCCGGGGGAAGAGGGCGAGGCGCCGTGCAATAGCCCCGGCAAACTTGCTGGGGTCAGACCCCAGAGTAAAGCAAAAGCGGCTGTCATCGACCCCCATGTGTTTGCGGCCAGGAGAGACGAGGATGGACTGGGGGAGCCTGAAGGGAGCGCGTCCCCGGATTCCCCGCTCATCCGATGGACGAAGTCTCTGCATTCCCTGCTGGGGGACCAGGACGGCGCCCATCTCTTCAGTATATTCCTGGAACGGGAGAATAGCGCCGATACGTTAGATTTCTGGTTCGCCTGCAACGGCTTCAGGCAGATGAACCTCAAGGATGGCAAAACGCTTCGAGTCGCCAAAGCCATTTACAAACGATACATCGAGAACAACAGCATCGTCGCGAAGCAGCTAAAAAGCGCAACTAAAGTCTACATAAGGGATAATATTAAAAAGGGCCAGATAGACTCGTCCATGTTCGACCAGGCGCAGACAGAAATACAGGCAACCATGGAGGAAAATGCTTACCAGATGTTTCTGACCTCTGATATATTCCTCGAATACGTCCGTGCCGGATGTGAGAGCCCGGCTCATATTGGCCACAGCGGGCTGGGGAGTCTAAAATTGATGTGCGGATACTTGTCTAGGTTAAACGTGGAAGATGAGTGGACTGGCAAAGACTTTAAAGCTGTGGATCTGGCTTCAATGGTTGGGCTCTCGACAAAAGCGCCTCTGAGGTCTGCGGACGTGCCACGGAGTGAATACAGGTACGTGCGTGTGGCTTCCCTGTCCGTGACCTGACCGGGTGTTTGTCGCCCATCTGGCATTAGCTCCTGCGCGATATATTTTTATTATTTACTATAGACGTTAGACTGAATAGAAGGTGTAGGCGGGGCTCTTGCTGCCTTTTCATCTATCAGAACAATGCTTATATATATATATATATAAAAAAAAAATTTTTTCCCCGGCGCATGTCCTAGTTCCCGTAAAGCAATTTTGCTCCCGGCTGGTTTGAATTAAGCTGTGACGGCGATAGCGGGAAACATCAGTGGGACTCTGTCTTCCTTTAAAGTAAATAGTGCCGATGTGACGGCCTTCTGCTGTTTCCTGTGCTTTGAAATTTGTTTTCCAGATGAAGGGAACTGTTATAAAGTGTGCATACAGTAGTCATTAGTCATAATGCCAAGCCGATGACTGCAATTGTTCAAATATACACTTGTAGACTTTTTTTAGGCCACTTAATTAAAACTTGAAGCTAACTTCACTGTCAATCCAAATCATGAATAACCTAATGAAAGCGGCGGCTCTTATCCAAGTCCGCAGCAGTTTTTATAGCCATCGCGCTGTTTTAGTTCTTGGACTTTCTGGCTGAGCTGTGACTTAGCTTTTCGCAGACACTTGGCCACCGGAGATGCACTGTGGGCTCTTCGTTACGGTTGTCAGGTTTTCATGGAAACTTTTGTTTGAAGATGGCGGAGAGAAAGAAGGACGGAGCTGCATTTGGCCCTTTGGCTTTGTTGTTATTACTTGATTGGTGTTTAATCGGTAAATGCTGAGCTCCACCTCTGTTTCCTATGCAGGCCTCCTATCACATTGCATTAGTAATCCATTAAGCCTTGTATTTTCTCCATTATGATGTATTATAATGGGGAGGAGTCAAGATGGAGGAAGAATCGTCCCGTTTTTCCAAAATGGCTAAATCTGGGCTTCTGCTGTTTGCAGGCTGCACCGGTGCCCCGATCCTGCCAAGTCGTGCCACCTCAAAGCGGGCCGTTTGTTGGCCCCCGCATCCAGCGCCCATGACAGCGAGGCCTCCAGCGACGCGCTCACGGACGACTCTGTGTCAGTGACGGACAGCAGTGTGTGAGTCCCTAACCCCACCCATACGTTCATGGAGAAACAGAGGCTTCCTCATCTTGGTTGCTACAAAGTGTGTGTGTGTGTGGTGGGGCATGGCGGCATGAATTCCATTTCAGTGTTGTGTAAATGACCTTTTTATTGTGTGAATGTCCCCCTGAATCACCTTTTTAGCTTGTGCTGCAGATACCGGGCACAGGTTAGAAAGCCCGTTCATGATGTGCTGGCAGCAGATGTTGAAGCTCTCGGTGGGTCTGTTTCCCACTGTGTCCCCCCTTTAGCTTATGGGATTGTGGCTCATTGTTTGAAGGCTGTAATGAGGGGGGGGGGGGCAGCCCTGTTCCATAGGTGACCATAGTCCCGTACAGGCTGGGTGAGCATCTGGCATGTAGCCAGCATCATGTTCACCGTTAACTAAAAAGCACGAAGGAGCTGGTATTCCGGCAAAGGGAATGACAGGAGCGATGTCAGGCACAATGCAAATGTTAGAAATCAAGGGAATTCAAGGTTGAGTTAATGAGTAATATTTTTTGTTTTTTAAACGGGACTCTGGTCCCGTCATTCTGTCTGTGTGCCGCCGGCCTGTCGGGACCCCGCAGATCCCTGATGTGCGTCTGCTCCCTCAGACCAGAAAGGTCTGCACCTCCTTCAGCAGGAAGTTGCCGTGTAGCAGAGCTGCACGCTCAGACGTGTGCTGGTTGCACTTGAGTCAGTCTGGTTTTTGGTTCTATGGTTCTCCCTGTGCACCACACAGCTCTTCTTGAACTCTGTTTATTTCTGAAACGTGTCTAGTTAACATCCTGACAGCAGGAACCGGCACCTTTTGTGAGTCGATGTCACCGAGGTCCGGAATAGTGTTCTGCGGTCTCCAGCCTGGCACAGGGAAGTGCGTTGGAGGTTTCGCACTTGGGTATGCAGGCTGCGCCGAAGCGTGCCAATCTGGACTGGGATCAGGCGGACTGGGTTGCAGCAGGCCAAGTCCCTTCATTAAGATTGCAAGACAACTGTGCTAATTTTAGAATGCACAACAAAAGTAACTTGACACTTGATACTTCATCATTGTTCCCAAATTTTTGAATTTCATTCTAATGAGAGGTCGTGTGATTTGGTTGAAGCTATGTAGAATATTTGTGGCATTTGTAATAAGTGACAGCACATTAATAGGCCTTTATGGCTTTTTGCAGACTGATTTTAATCGAAAATGTTGCTCTTGTTCTGATGCATGTGTCTGGGGGGGCGTGTGAGCCTTTCTCTTAATTTCCAGTTAATGGATATTATACCCAAAGGGCATACAGTTTTGAACAGATTCCAGAGGGGTGGGACTGTCACCTTCACCTTGTCACAGCTGGTTTGGCCTTCGCTGTTCCTCGTGGTGTGACAGGATTCTGTGATGGGGAAGCATCACCTCCACTGGCTGTTTATGGGTCTTGGAAACTCACCTGGCACTGGGGGGGGGGCTGTGATTTAGGGTCCAGCCAGCCACGCCCCCTCCTCCATTTGCCCAGCTGGGAGTCTCCTTTGTACATGGGGTGAGCGGCAAAGTACATGGAGTGGGGGCTGTGTGTGTGTGTGTGTGGGGGGGGGGATGAAAGGCTTAACTGAATCGCTTTCAGCTTATTGTTATGCCTGGGGTGGGGGTGGGGAGGGGATGAGGGCCTGCTTGGATGCTTTGAAAGCTGCCTGAGTGAATGAAGGATCTCCATGCAAAGCAGGGTCACCACACAGGATCACTGGCTGGTGCTGGACTGGACTGGACTGGACCTGACTCAGTCAGCAAGAAACCCCATGTTTGTTGGAGCTGCACTCCAACAGTGTGTGTGGTGGGGGGGCTGTTTATAGGGGGCGGGGTCATAGGAGGTGTCGTGGTTGTGCTGGTACAAACCTATCAGGGGCTACATTCTAGGAGAGAGCTGTAGACTAAGATCGGCCGCGTTGCGTCGAGAGCTGAATCGGGTTCCTTCTGCGCGGAGAACCAGAAATTCGACTTCCACACGTCCTCATTCCCATTGCTTGTCATTAACAGGCACATTGTTGTGCCGGCCTCCCACTTCACTTGCTCTTATGTGGATCTGGCCTGTTACCTTGAGTGTAATTACAGGTCTATAAAACTCCTAAATACCGTTGTTTGGGTGATACTTTTTGAACAGGAAAAGTGTGGTGAAACCTTTTCGGGGGAGCTCATGTTTGGCTTGGCCTTGACCCGCCCCCATTTCCTGTGTGCCCACAGGGACGGTGCCCCCGCCCACAAGCCGGGCTCCCGGAAGTTGCTGAAGCGTGAAATGCACCGCAGTGTCAAGGTGAACGGGCGTGTGCTGCTGCCTGACTTCCCCGTAAGTACTTACCTGTTACCCGAGCATGCCGCATGGCATCCTATTGTGGAATCCCTGGTATCATTAGCCAATGGTTGGTTTTCAATTGGCAAGTGATGGGGGAGTGGACACAGCACAGGCCAATCAGCTTTCAGTATCTTTGGCCCCGCCCCCTGTGTACAGCTGGCCCAATAGTGCGCATAAATAAAAAATGCAGAATATAGTCAAGCTTAAGAGTGGAGACCCTGACCTCCTAACGCCTGAATGGGGTCTTGGATCAGGCGAGGGTCTCTGATGCACAGGTCCGTTCAAAGTTTAATTGGCTGTTCTGCACTGCTCCTTTGTAAACCTCCACTGTGCCGTTTCATGGCAAGTCACCGTAGTCTTTCCTAACCAC
>JAODKE010000050.1:3108225-3129451 GCA_026779605.1 Mormyrus hasselquistii | reverse complement strand
TCCTTTGTAACCCTCCACTGTGCCGTTTCATGGCAAGGCACCGTAGTCTTTCCTACCCCCCCCCCCCCACCCCCGCCTCTGCCCCCCTCCCCTGCCCCCCTCCCTGATGGAAAGATGGTACCATTTCCCATGATGCACTGGGGACACGGCAGGATTCGCCGGGGGCTTTGCTCTTTGTTCTGCACGATGAGATGAGAGAAATGGGGGGGGGTATAAAATCAAGAAAGCAGGGAAAATATCCCACGTATGCGTGGGGGGGGGGACGGACATCATTGCTACTGCACCTCAAAGGCCAGAATGCAGCGAGGAAATAAATTGCTGCGTCTCCTGTGATCCGGCACCATCTGACCCCCCGCCACTCTCCTCCGTCTACACGCCTCCTTTTTAATTTTCTCTCCCCTTTCTCCCGTCGACATGCGACTTTTATTCAGAGATGTAAAGCTGCTGCCGTAGTGAGCCGGAGCCCTGTTTGATGTGTGTGGGAGGCCTTTGAAGCACCTGACTTCAGAGGCCGGGCTGACGGCTAGCTGGTGCTGCGGGGGAGGAGGGAGGGGGCCGGAGCCGCCGAGGGCCAGGCGGGGCTGCTAGCGTTAGCGGCTGGGGGAGCCGCTGGTCGGTGGCCCGTTAGCCGCTAGCCTGCCGCACAAACGGGCTGCCTAGGCCAGGGCTGGGCGGTCTTATCTGGAAGCGGCAGCTGTGTGTGTGTGTGTGTGTGTGTGTGTTTTTGCTGCATCTCCCTAATTAGATTAGTAATCGGAGGACTGATTGGCTGAGAAACCCTCACAGCTGGGGTTTGAATAGCTGACCTAAAGATTATCCCAAAACCTTGCATATACACCAGCCCTTTGCGGATAAGATTGGCCGCCCCTGGACTAGCCTAGCGATTAGCCATAGTGCTCTGCGGGCCGGTTGAGCTAACTGATTAATGAGTCAGTGTTTTAGCATCTCGGGGAAAACCCAGAATCGTTAGCCGGATGCTAACACCTGGCTTTCAGACTCGATGCCAGTAGAGGGCACTAACCCGCACCACCTTGCCTACTCCTCGGCAGCAGATGCAGCGTCCCCCCCGTGACATGGGCCCCGTGGAGCCGGCAGCCTTTGCCGCGCAGCTGATTGCCCGGCTAGAGCGCCTGAAGCGGGAGCAGGACACCCGGAGCTCCCTGGAGCAGCGGCTGCAGCAGATCCAGGAGGTGAGGCTCATTCGGCCTCTGTCTGCACTTCCACAGCCGTCAGCGTGGAGGCGCCATATTCCGTCCGTACGCTTCGACTGACTTCCTGTGTGCCCGATATCCAGGAGGAGGAGGGGGAGGTGCTGGGTGTCACCCTGTGTGACGAGGACCCCCAGGCCATCCTGGATGAGCACCTGTCCAGAGTGCTGCGGACCCCTGGCTGCCAGTCGCCCGGCACCGGTGTGGGCGTGGCCTGCCGCTGCCTCTCCCCGGACACCCGTGCCCCCTGCAGGCTGTCACACCTCACTGCCACCCAGCAGCAGCCTGGAGAGGGGGCGGACGGGGCCCGGTGCCGGATGGGGCTCTGCTCCTCTCCCATTGGTTCTGGCCTTGGCAGCCTGGTCCCGGTGCATTGTGGGTGAGTATCTCCCTCGCCCCCTTTTATTGCTGATGCTCTGTTTTTTTTCCATGCTTTTTCTCACGTTAACTGCAGAAGTGGTTTTGTAATTGTCGGGGTCTCCAGTGACCTTTGCCCTCTCGCCTTCCGCCAGCAGGCAGTGTAACGCGACACCGCAGTGCCCCTGTCAGGCCGGAGAGGGGAGAGCTATGGCACCCTGCGGATGCGAGGCCGTGCAGCCCCCATCGGACACTGCCGACCGCTCGCACGGCGTGTGGCAGTGGATCCTGGACAGCGAGAGGCAGGGCCGGCACAGGTCACATGGGTGAGTACCCAGACTAAGCCCGCCCCCATGGGCCCCAACAGCCATCCGATTGGATGGCAGGTTGACCAGTAGGCTACGCCCTCCGGTTCCCTCTGTAGTGAGTCGTCGTAGTTCAGTGGTGGTCAGCTTTGGGCACTGACTCTACGCCCTTTGTTCCTCCAGCACCCAGCGTGCCAGAAAGCCGCACACAGGCAACGCCGCGCTGCTCCGCAATCTGGCCAGTGGGGGCACCGGCGGTAACTCCCGTGCAGCTCAGCCCTCCCAGCCCTTTGTGCAGGACCCCTCTATGCCCCCCCTGCCCCCACCCAACACGCTGGCACAGCTGGAGGAGGCGCGTCGGCGCCTGGAGGAGGCCTCCAAGCAAAGGTGGGGCTCCCCCCCCCTCCCCGAAGCCGTGACGCTGCCGCCTGCCTTTGGAGCCCCTGATGCTAATGGCTCTGCCTCCCCCAGGTGTGCGGCCCCCAGCCCTGCGATGGAAAGACACCGGCCAGCACCCATCCCCAATGGACATGCACTCCTGTCCGGCCCTGCAGCGCAAACAGAAGAGTGAGTCGGGGGGGACTGCCGTGCAGGGGGGGGGGGGGGGAGTCAGGTTAGGGGGCAGTGTGTCACCTGCGGTCTGCCATGCCCCCTCGCAGGGTGAGAGATCCACACCCTGGCCCCGAGCTCGTCGTCACCTACTTCTTCTGTGGGGAGGACATCCCATACCGGAGGATGGTGAGGTCACACAGCCTGACCCTGGGCCACTTCAAGGAGCAGCTTCGCAAGAAGGGTGATTACAGGTAACCCCCCCGCCTCCCCTTCCCTTCCATGCACGGGAAACTCTCAGCCTAAGGAATCAAATGTGAAGTGGAAGGGAAGGGGGTCCAGCATCAGTTATTTGTTGACAGAAGCCCCATTGTTTTATAGTTCGAGGGACCTTGTGGTGGCACTCTGACAGTGTGTGGTTGGGGGGGGGGAGATGGAGTGTATAGTGTGAAATTACCCAGAATCCATAGCTGCTCTGAAACTGGAGGAACTTTCTTCTAGGTAACCACCCCCTCTCAGGGTGGAGTTCCCGGGAGGGGGGGGGGGGGCAATCCTCTGCCCACTTTTTAATTGAAGAGCTGTTTGTGTCCCTCCCTGACTCCCTCCTGCGCATACACACACGTGTGAGGGGGCGGCACAGGAACAGACACGGAGGCACCCAAAAATGCGAGCCTTTGTGAATGGAAGCCCTTCATGTCACGCCGGGGGCTAATTATACGGCGCTAGTGGCTGGAAGAGGGTGCAGAAGGGAGCCTTTAATTTGGGGGGAGGACAGTGCAGCCCTCAGAAGCTCTGGACAAGCGAGTGGCTTGGGGGTGGCCATTTTAATTAGGATTTTCAAGTTTATGCAAGAAGGATCATACTGACCCCCCCCCCGCAAAAAAAAAGATGGTCCACAATCGACCTTCTGCCCCACTGAGCTAACCACTGATTCTTTGTTTCAGCCCTTGATTACAGCACATTAAGGGGCGCCCCTCTGACTTGCTGGGGTGGCTGGGAACCAGGATTGTGGCTTTTTCTTTGGGTGGTTTATGGAACCGTCATGTCGGCGGTCGCTGACGTTCCCCGTTTCATTGGCAGGTACTACTTCAAGAAGGCCAGCGACGAGTTTGAGTGCGGCGCCGTCTTCGAGGAGGTGTGGGAGGACACGGCCGTGCTGCCCATGTACGAGGGCAAGATCCTGGGCAAGGTGGAGAGGATGGACTGAGGGCCTCGCATATGACCAGCAGGGGGCGGCATGCCACAGACTCCGAGGGCCAGCGGGTGGACTGAGTGGATGGAGTGAGGCTTAAGCTCTACAGACCAGCATGGAGACACAATGCTGATAAGATTCTGAGGAGGAGGGAGCCTGAAATGAACCTCAAAAAGGAGCAGAACCTGGAGCAGCTTCCCTGGATATCTGAATGTGTGCGAAAAACGGCTAAAGGCTAAACTCGCCAATTGTTCCATGTCCAGAAGATGGACAATCTGCTTTGCCGATTTTCTAGAAGATTCTAGTTACTGGTCTATTGACGCGAGTCAGTGGTTCAGGGGGTGTGGCATCCCTGTGCAGGTCCACCTCTCTGGATGTCTAAACCAACCAGTGAAAAGCACTGCTGCAGATTGGTCCGTGCCCCTTCCCCCCCCCCCACCTGTTGTGGGATAAGGAAGTGACACGGTCGAGTGCCTTCAGTGTGCGGGAGCCGAACCAGGCAGAAGGCTCCGTCCAACAGCCCCCAATGTGAAGGAATGTGACCCTTAAAGACGGATTGAGGAATAGGCACCGGTCTGTGACCGCGGGTTTCGGTCACGTTCACCGCCATCTTACTCCTGCCTCCCGGGCCGGGTCCTGGTTCTGGGCTCAATCCTGGGGGGGCCCAAGATCATCTGTCACCGGTCCCAGTTAAGGTGTCCCCAGTCCCAGAGGCAGACACCTAAAAGAACACAAGTGTCAAAGGAGTAGAACACGCGTGCCTACATGGATTGCCATGTGCTGCCCTGTTTCAGGGTGAAATATTCCCTTGGTTTTTTAAAGGGCTTTTATGTGGGGGAAAAGAGATTTAATGTGGGTTTTTTTTAATATATATATTTAACCATGTTCTTCATGTTGATCATTTATGTTCATGGGTTCCATTTTTTTTTTTCACAGGGTTTGAATCTAAATTATGCATTATAAAGATGACCTGGTACTTTTATTGTAATTAAGAGATGTAGCCTTTTATTAAAATAAAATATATATATATTTTTCAAACGCAGTGGGTTTCTTTTGTAAAGGGGTCGCTGGTTGGGCGCTCGGCCTTCTGGGACAGGAAGTGGTGGGTAAATGCCCCCCACAAGGGACTGTGGCTTACATCTCTGAAGTACATTTTGTTTCGTAGTAAGTAACACTGAATGGTGTAGGTGACCCCACTGATTACATGCCTTCCTCTTGTAGCCTCTGATGGCTGGCGCCCATATTCCCCCCCCCTGGGTTTCTCTTGTATATTTGGTGTAGGTGGGGGATCCCAAGGGGCGCTTCTTCGGCTTTTTTTTTTTTTTTTTTTTTTTTTTTTTTGGGTTTGTCACATGACGATTCCAGGCTTTTGCACTAAACCCCCCAGCGTCTGGCTGGCGATGTGTGTCTCAGGGCCGGGCTTCAAACATCAGCTTTCTTTTGGCTGCTTGTCAGGTCTCATGGCTCTAACAGCATTGGCTGATGGTCGCTGTGACACTGCCGGACTTTTCTTTACACTTTTTAATTTATACTGGCACACAAAATGTTCAAGGGCAATCCGAGAAGCATTCGCTTATCACACCCTGTGGATCTTTTACGACCGTAAAAGCTGAATTTTAATTGTAAGGAAATTGAGCGCGATTGGTGCCTCGGCGTGTCTATGCCTGTTTCAGTTGTGACCCCCCCCCTATATAATACAGCACTGTCGCTCCCCATATGGAGCGATACAGGGACTGTAACTAACTGAGTACCGGTAAATCAAAGGTTTGTGTAAAAAAAAAAAAAAAAAGTTTATTTGGTTAAACAGAAAGACATTGGATGATACTTTGTTGATCTATTTGAACACTATAGAGACCGGAAGCGTGTCTTTGTGGAAGCTGCCGTCACCCCTCCATCAATAGAAAGTATCGTACGGCATTTCGGTGGCGCGGCAAAAGGTCAAAATTGAAAGTTGCCTGTTGAAGGTGTACGGCTGTCGCACCGTCGGGAAGCGAGCGGCGTCTGTCCCTGCGGCTCTAGCCTCCTACATCAATTCCACACACGGATCACTACCCAAATCCGCCATTTCCCAGTTAGGCCCTTGTCTCAACAACTTTGATGACTTTTTCTCGTGAGGGGGAGGAAAGAAGCGTTCTGGGAGTTATTGCAGGTGCACGTTTCCCATGAAGTCTTTAGTGGAGGAGAACATGTGGTTCTTGTTTGGGTGGTGGGGCGGCAGCATGGGGGGTGGGGGGTAATCGGTTTCTTCTTCAGAAGAAAATGGGGGAGAAGCAAAACTTGGCAGATAGACCCCAACCCCTTTGGTGGGGGACTAGTCCTTTGTGCCTAAGGGACACCTGGATGTCAGCAGGGTGTCATTAAGAAACGATAAGACAAGAAAAACATGAATATGGCGGCAGACACAAAGCAACACAGCTGTCTTTAAGCGGGCATGAGGCTCCGGCATAGTGACACCTATGGCATGGTGACACAAAGGATATCGGAGCGTGATGGTTCAGTGTCTCGCTGAGATGAAGCTCCCGCCCGAAAAAGGGAGGCTGGGTTCTCTCGGGTTCGCCAGAAGCGGCTCGCCTGGGAAGGTCCTGGGTCTGCTGGATCAGCTTCAACCAGCCCACTCAAGATCTTCTCATCCAGTAGGGATGCGGGGACAAGGGAGAGGAGGGCACCTAAAAATGTGGGGGGGGGTGAAAAGGAAAACATGCAAATGGAAAATGAGCAGAGCCTCTCAGATTGGGGGTATGTCGGCGTAAACAAACCAAGAGCGTATACACACTTTTGATGTTGTCAACCATGAAAGCTTTCGAGCAAAAACAGGAACATGAGCTGTCGCTGGGGGGGAGGGGGCAAAACCGAGATACGAGAAGGGTATTTAAGCAGATTAGAACATCAGCTAGTTTACATTTTAATACTATGGCTTTTTTTTGCACTTGGTCGTTCTTGGTCTGGAGCCGTTCGAATCACAGGAGGTGGGGGCTTTGGTGGTCTCTGGGGGGCAATTTTCATTTTAAATGATTTCACTGTAGAAAAAAGAAGAGAAAAATCTCTGGCCATAAACTGCAGTAACCTGTTCATAACCTATACAGCTTTGGCTCCATAGCAAGTCATATCGGTACAGCGAGTTAAAATGAGTTCAAATGATAAATACATAAGTATGATTAAGACATAAGTTATAAAAGAGCTCATGGGCTTCTACGCTTAAGATAATGTGGAAGGTCACGATAATGGCAGCACCCATTTTGAAGATTATAAACAGCGATGGCGTCATTTACACACTCTGCCTGCACCATTAGTAACTGCGGATGTCGGGGGTTAATTGGAGGTGCAAGGATGGATATTTTAGAAATGGGGGTGACTCGATAAACAAAAAAGTTTGTCACACTTCCTCCGAAGGCCTCGGTTACGTGCGAAAGCCAATGACGTCCCAGATAAGGAAGAGATTCAAACGCCGAGGCTCTTCTTTGATCGCAGGAGCTGCAGTTAGTACTAATTCAAAGCCTCGGGCCGGAGGAAGAAAGGAGGCTGCTTATATGTCGACGGAGCCTCGCTCGGCGAGATCAGAGGCGCTAATGAGTGACTCCGGTAAGGCTTCAGTCGCCGAGAAGATGGAGGGGCCCGATTATATACCGCCGCATCCCGAGAAGGGATGGCAGGGGTCCATTTCCTGTCCCTGTCTCCTGGAAAAATTACCGACTTAGAAGCGTAGTTGAGGTAGCCGATGCGTTTCCTTTTTACGGCTCTTTGATCGCCACAAATCAATGAGGGTCATCATCAGAACCTGTGGAATTCAGCGTACCGAGGATGTTGCTTACGTCGTGAAGTATTTACAGGGTAAAATGAAGCACAGTGAAGCAGCACCCTACACACCGACTGTCCCACCTCCCTCCCTGCTGGCTGGCTCTGGTCCGGTCTCAGGAGCCCGGTGACAAAGACCCGTGGGCTCCGGTTCTGTGAAGCCTGGCCGTTTTGGGTTAAAGTTTTAATTTTCCGGTCTTGGGCCACTTCAAAGGAATGTGGAGCCTCGACGGTCCTCGAAGCGTTCCATGACTGACTTCCCTCTATCATTTCAGTAGCCTCAAACAAACACGCGCCGGCCCTCTATTTTAAAACGGGGCCAT
The DNA here is from genome assembly GCA_026779605.1 of Mormyrus hasselquistii. Classification (NCBI taxonomy): domain Eukaryota; kingdom Metazoa; phylum Chordata; class Actinopteri; order Osteoglossiformes; family Mormyridae; genus Mormyrus; species Mormyrus hasselquistii. The sequence continues at coordinate 3,121,725 of JAODKE010000050.1, read as the reverse complement.
TTTCCCCGTACTTATTCGGCGGCGTTATTATTAGGCTCAGCAGCGAGAGAGTGTCGGCGGTCCGGGCGCCGCGGGGTCACGGACGTTTTCGCCGACGTCTCCTCTCCGGCTGCTCTTTAACCTCCATTTGCGAATGAGACGCGAACCCCCTCCCCATCCCTGCTGTAATTTCACTGGAATGAACCTCATTGCCTTTCATCCCCCCACAGACCAGAATCCTCCTGGTTGGGTCTTCAGACATGAATAGAGACAGTCGCCAGCTTGTTCTTTCATTATTATTACTTTTTGTTCTCAAACCCAAGATATGACGATCAAAAGAAAGAATCTGTCAAGCTTCAGAGGTGAGGCAGTGATGTCTCTATCAGATTATGAAGAGGAGACCCTCATCCTGCCTGCCTGCGGTCTACTCTTCTGTCTTGTCAGTGTGTCTTATCACTCAGGGTCGGACCTAATACAGCCCATCATCTCCGTTCCCATCTGCGACGTTAGTCAGGCTGCCTGATGGTACTGTTTCCCGGTGTCATCTTCACTGAGCATTACTCCCTGGTGGTCGATGAAGTCATCTTCTAAGGCAGAGTCAAACTCACGGTGACAGCTTAATCACCACTAATGCAGGTGGCTCAGATTAAAAACAGGACTAAGACAACTAGGGGCCCCTGAAGACTCACCGCGGGGACACAGGTGGTAATGCTGCATTTCCCAGAAAACCCAGAAAGGCTGGTGTGACATAGATCACTTGGAAACAACCTGCTTCGCCACAGAAAATCCGGTGTGGTTTTATTTCAAGCTACTTACAAAGTTAAAAAGGCGATTTTCACACAGTAGCCTTTGAAATAACAAACAGTGCACAGGCATGTAAGCCGGAAACAATAAATTCTTTAAGTCAAGCTGCGGCCTGGTTAAGTGAGAAATGCCACCCACCCCCCAAATGCTCACCCACATTTTAGCTTTTTTGCTGAGGCAGGGGTGCAGGCTGCACTCACCAGCTGGGGCTGCTAATTTGTCTTTGCCCTCCCAGCTTAATGGGAATTCTTTTGGCTACACATCACCCTGGCTGTGATTAAACATGCTGACCTGCACATCACCTTGGCTGCGATTAACCTGCGTGTCACATTGGCCGTGATTGACCTGCATGTTACCTGCGTGTCTCCTCGGCCGTGATTAAACATGCTAACAGGGGTTTGGTGAGCTTTTATGTCTCAGAAATGGCGGCAGGGGAGGTTAGGGACACCCAGGGACACCCAGCTGAGCAAAGCAGCCTCCCAGATTAATCAGGTCAGAGACCCCTGTGGGCCTGGGGCTCCCCCACCCACCCCCCCGCACCAAATCTGAGGAAGCTTTAATTAGTTTGGCTCCGAGCGGAATGCCTGGTACAGACATGAGAAAAAACACGGATGTTTTTCACATGATAAGCCTGCATATATGCACATATAAACGCATACAAAACACACAGAGACCTGCATATACACAGCACTTACGTTTTAAGTCAAGACAACAAAATGATTTATGATTAATTTCTTAATACAGGTCAGTGAGAGTACACTGTTTCTGAGGAAAGAGGCTGTGTGGGTCTGTGTGTGTGTGTGTGTGTCTCTGTGTGTGTCTCTGTGTCTGTGTGTGTTTCAGCCATAGAAAGTGTTTAAACATCTACTCATTTTGAAGTCGGCAGAGACGACTCCTGTGATTGGTGGGCGGCTGGGATATTTTATTTCCCCGGCCTGCAAGTCAGGATACCTGGGATTAGTCCAAATGCTGAAGGGGACGGATCAGAATAATCTCTCATATAAGCAAGAAAAGTGTACGTCTCAATAGGCCCTGATAAGAGGTGGAATGCAATCATTATTTCTTTATGTGTACACATAAAGTAGCTCCTCTACTTACGAATGAGTAACGTTCTGAACAGCCGTTCGTAACTTGAAATGTTCGTAAATCGTTATTCAACATCGTTTTAAGGGCATACGCAAGTACAAAGAACTAGAATGCTGGGAGTTACGCTGCTGCGCGGCGGGAGTAGCAGCCAGAAGTCGTACGAGGCGGAACTGGAGCGCAGAAAAACATAACTGATGTTGTGGACAGAAAACGGGAGCCCAGTGAACACAATTTGGACTTACAGTCCTCTTTGTTCGTATGTCTGAAAGTTCATAAGTAGAGGAGTGTCTGTATATAAGTATTTTTAACAACAAAAATATCACTTTCATCCATATAGTTTTCTTTTAATAATGACGTCTGCCAACCATTTATTTAGTACAGGGTCATGGGAGGGTCTGGAGCCTATGCCAGATGACATATGGCACACGCACACAGGTTTACAGTGGGATCTGAACCCACAACCCTGGAAATGTTTGGCAAATCCACTCATTGCCCCTCTTATCCCTCCTTTTGTTGGCCGTTAGATTTGATTTTTCATTCAAGCTAAATGCTTTCTCCTGTTTTCAACATCAAATGACTCTCGGGAACTGAACCAACATCCTTCTGGTGCACGGCTTGTGATGGTGCGGATGGTCGGTCGGGTTGATTAGCATAACAACTGCGTGAAATTTGCATGCAAAGCGCCCACCCAGAAGGTGTCCATAGCTGTAGCTTCAATAATAAATAAAAACATGCTGCACATCTTTCCGTTTGTCCTGCCAGCTGGGTGTTTCCTCTTCTGTCGGTGTGTGAAGTAAGCCGAGGTGCGAGACGGGATCTCCAAGCCCCTGCGCCCCCTCCACTGTAAACTGCAGGTTTACCGGCTGCCAATCATAGCTTCCTCGAAGTGAGGATCCCGAAGTCGGTGCGTCCCGAATCCCGTTTCCCGTTCCGGCTGTTTGTTGTAGGATGGGGTGCGTCAGCGGGAGGGAGACAGGGGCAGTGCCAGTGAGCCGGGCTGCATTCAGCATCCTGTCGCTCGCCTCTGATCACCTGTCGGGTGAGATTCCAGTGCCGGATAAAAGTGGGTAGAAGAGGGGGATGTGGAGTCAGAGGGCGGATAAAAAGCTGGCAGAACAGAGAGGTAGGGAGTGACAGGAAGAAAAAGGGGAAACTCGTCAGAAAAACAGCTTGCCGGGACTGCATTTCCCCTGCAGTAATTGGCGAAAGAAACAGAATATTTTAATTTGCTGCATGAACTCTTACCTATGCAGGCAGACACACATTCATGGCTGTCATATACATGCCAGCTGCACAGGGAGAGACGCCTTAAACGGTGGGAGTCAGAGAATGGGGTAGATGGAAGGGGAAGGATGGGGCATTCAAAAAGAAAGAAGGAAGAAATGTAACTGGGTTCTGACTCGCGTTCATGGAGTCTGAAAAGAGCACAGACCCAATTGGGGGGGGGGGCTTGTAAACAAGATGCTGGTAACCAGGTGTAAGTGTGTGTGTGTGTGTGTGTGTGTGTGAATGTGTGTGCGTGTGAGTGGATGCGCGTGCATGTGTAAGAGAGACGGCGAGAGAGAGAGACAGAGGGAGATGGTAGAGATTAACACACTAGCTAATTTCTCCTGAAAGTGTGATGTAATCAGTGTAAAAGGCGTCTACAGGCCCCTGAAACCATTTGTACCTTTTTGCAAACGTGTGACAAGCTTGATTTGCACCCGAACAGACAGTTTTGGCGTGTTTTCATTCCCAGGGTGCAAAAATCAGCGAGGATGTTCACCTGTCATTCAGCGCTCATGCGGAGGTCAGAGTGTGAGGAAACACCTGACAATGGGAGGGGGGGGGGATTCTTTTCCCCCAATGATTTCTTGCTCGAATGGTTTTCGACAGACAGCAATGGCTGGAGTTGAGTCCTTATTGAGTAGCCACACTTGTGGATTGATTAACACAGTGTCGTTTACACCACAGAGCTCAGAGCATTGAGAAACCGTTAGGATCAGCATCAGAAACAATAGTCATGCACAGAATGTATATATAGCAGATTTTCTAAGAGATTCAGACCCTTTATTCAGCAAATCTCTCTGCCAGAATATGAGGGCGGGACAGTTCCAAGGTCGTCATTTAGCAGGACGGGCGGCTGATGGTCCGTCTCCGATGCCGTTAGAAGGAAGCCCGTTAATCCATGTCTCTGGTCAGTTCTGCTCTAGCGGCTTCAAAGACTCCTCTAAAACCCCGGGCTGATCTCAGCTCATCAACCTGCTCTGCGCTTCAAATCATTTTGGGGGGGGGGGGGGCATTCATAGAGACTTCGCCTGGACAGATGGTGTGAAAGTTTGTACTTATTGTATTGGCTGGACCCCCCCCCCCCCTTCCAAAGTTTACGCACATGTATAAATAACATGTAAGTTCCAAATTTTCTACAAGAATCCATTTAATCCAATTAATATTCTTTGAGTTGACATGGGAATATTTTGTTGTGAATGTCTTGCAGGTCAGTAAAAGAAGTACAATAAGTAGACTGTGGACTCTTCATGGAAAAGTAGGCCCATCTTCATGGTTGTTTGTGATAAGGCATTGGTGGTGTCAGAATTTCAATGAATTTATCAGTTTGGGCAAGCAATAGGGCTTACATTTTGTCGCTCATAATGAGCGAACACATAGGCCAGTGCACCTAGTGAATAACATTAAACGTGAATTTTATATTATATATTTACAGGTTTACTGTTTATTCCTTCGCTTTTCACAGATTTGCTAGTCTGCCTCCCCGTGGTCGTTTTCCCCAGGCATGGTCTTTCAACACAGCAGGATTCGTGAAACGCATATTTTCTCTTTCATCCCGACACTGACTGTGCACTTCAAACAAATTTTAATAATGAAAATAGAAGCAGAAAACGAAATAACACCGTGTCATACCTGCGCAGAAAGCGGGGGATTTGCAGTACCGCACTCGCGAAATGAAACTAAATATCGCGCTATACCAGCCAGTGAACCCGAGGAAGATGCCATTCCTACAGCCGAAGAGACAACATCAGTCTGGCCCCTATACGTTTCTAATAAATCGGCTAGTAGCACCGATGGTTTCTTTCAGCCTCTCCGCCTCGGCCGGTGAGCCATCGCACACCCCCCATCCCGGATTGATAAACCTGCATCATTAATGCTGCGCTTTACTGTCGGCTGAAGTGTCATTGTGCGCAGACCCCACGGCTTCGCCGCGCTGTGACTAAGCTTTGATGTGCCTCTCCCCCAGGACCGATGCCCCGCTCTCAGCACAATGTTGTTTAGTTCAAAGCCAAAGAGAGCAATAATTTCTGCTTTTAAGTATTAGCTTCCCATGTCATCTGTAATGGTATAGTTTGACTACAGTGTGCGGTTGATTAACTTCATAAATTGGATATTAGTGTAGGGAAAACTGGTCGTCGGTCATGCATTCAGAGTTTGCAGCAGAAACCCCGCGCTATCACAGGCAGCAAGCCGACACCGATGGCTTTTTTTTGCCATATTCATACGCATTTTCACTGCTGCCCTCGTACACCATTTTATCAAATTTTCTTTCTGCTTTTTGTTCTTATTGTTTCTGTTCACTTTCCCCAAAGTCAAAAATTTGCTGTTAATTATAGGGTGCATTAGGCCTAGAAAAAAATTATTAAGTTGAGGAAATTAATTAAGCATGGACTCTAAACTGACGTTTATCTAATCTGTTCTTCTGGTCTCCTTCGTCCTTAATACAAAAGGTGGCGGTACAACAAAGCTCATTCAACACGTGAAAACCATTTTTTCCTGTGCAGGCTGCCATCTTTTGGTGAAAGCGAAGAGTGCAGTCATTTTTAATAAACCGCAAAGCGCACTTTTAATCTTACTTTACGAGAATTGTCACAGTGTTTAAAAATAGGAATAAAACCACAGTAAGTATGACAGATGTAACCCAACATCTAATTTTGTCTTATTATACGTTAACCAATTGGCATTTCACTGGGTTCCCAGTTACCTATCTTACTGTTCATCTTTACTATAAGTGTAAAGGAATTATGTACACATTATTGTCCAGGTAACTGCTGCTTGCATCTTATCTTTAAAATGTTTTAATAGCACGTAAATGACGCGCGTTCGTTTTTTCATCGGACACAATTGTCAGTGTCAATGCATTTAGCCTACATGTCAATTTAGTAAGCAAAACCTACTCATTCTACATACCTATAAAATAATACCAAATGCTCCCTTATCTAAACATACCGATGAAGATAGAACCACAGTAGCGTTCAATGATCACCTGCGACCAGACGATACCTATCAAAACAATTACATAACAAAATGTAAATATTTAGTTTTTATTTTTATATCTGGGGCTGAATCTAATTTTGCTCAACGTTGTCCCGTTTAGTTGAATTCAACCTAATTAGAATAGAATATATTTATTGTCATTGCCCAAGTATAATGAGCCAACTTAATACACATAATAAAACACACAAGTTTAATAAAACAACCCATAGACAGAGTATAGCCTGTAACGTTGTTTCACTAATAGGGGCGTGGCATTTGCTTTACCTAATGAGATGGTAACCGCGAGCTCGCCAGCACCTTAATCAATCCCTGATCGCGTATATGGAGGGGGGGTCCCTGAGATACGCCGACTGATCTGTGTTGATTGCTTTAGCCTTTGAAAATTGAATCTCATCTTTTTCTCTATTGGAAACTGGGAATGACATTCGTATAGGTACAGAGGATTGCAACGGAGCGATTCTATGGGCCTATGGGGATTGACCGCATCCACAGACTGTATAAACTGCAGGGAGATCTTTGTCGGCGTACAGCGGTATTTCATTTCTGTCCGTGCAAGGATAATGATCGGTATATGCGGTAAGACTAAATCGTTTTATAACCAGCCAGCCTTGTGAATAATTGATGATATTGGAATTCTCTCTGTAATGCATTTCCGTCCAGACAGACTTCCGTGTGTTAATGAGTACAATTTTTACGATGGTCCACACTGGAATATGCGGTCAATAAGATATTTTCTATAACCAATAGCATTACATTCCGTTATACGTGATAGGATGTAATCTCAGTATTTTGGAGTTTGCTACAGTATTAAGCGTATATTGTTCAGTGCATTACAATTAGAATGAATTTACTAAGGCGTTAGGTAAGTGATCGCAGATTGGGGTTCTGACGTAAAAAAGTGCTATGCTGTTTTGGGCCATAAAGAAATGGTGTATTTATTTTTCGTGTTGGTGTCATTAGCAGTCCGGCATGTGCATGCAGACGCAAGTGGCTATGATTTAAACATAAAAAAACGCGTTTAGCTGACAATAGTTATGTAACCAGAAAATCTTAAAATATATATTAAAATATCTTTTTGGTGGCTGGGAAATGCGTTACCATGACATTAGAAAATTATGCTCAAATATTCCATGCTTTAATAAATAAATGATATATATGAATGTATGTTTCAAATATATATTAAAACCGAGCTACAGTTTAGAAGCAATAACACCGTTCACTATCTACCGATGCCGTAAGATAACTATGCACCGTTTCTGATTTTTCCTTTCTTTATAGTTCAATGCGATTTTTGAGATTAAGCTCGTCGGCGCAGTCGTGGCTGCTGCTGAGATTTTATGGTTCACGGAAATGTTTGTTTTCACTTTTAATTCCCTCCCTGCAGCTATGCAAACAACGTAGTAACAAAGTAATCTGCGCAGTACGGATACACTGTATCCAGCGTGAATGATGGCCAGGCGGAAAAAATGTTACTTTGCACTACCTTCGCACTTTGCTTGACGCGCACTCGGCTGCTGCTTGAATTATAGCCTTTATGGCGTTCTTAGAGGCTGCATTGATTAATGCGAAAATAGTTAATGAAGCGGAGGCGGTTTGCTAGCTGCAGGAATGGATTCGTGTTTGTCTGATTTTTTTGTGCATCTCACACTATCTGCTCATGTCTGTCCCTCTTTTTGTAGGCAGTCCCGGATCGACATGACAGGTGGCGCGGACCCTGTTGCCATGGGAGACTGAATAGCTGTCAAGCTCGTGCGTAAGCTTCCTGGTTGCGGTCCCTGTGCTGAGCCAGGTGGATCAGCCCATTTTACACACTTGTGGGGGGATGGAGTGCCTGTTCCCTTTCTAACTCTCATTTTCTTATTGATAACTGTGAGAAACAGGGTGATATGGCTATATTCTAACTACCATAATATCGTCTGCAGATGTAGATAAAGGAAGCCCTTAAAGGACTTCCTGACACCCTAAGTAAATAAAGTTAAAGAGTAGTAAACAGGCCCCCCGCAGTCCAGCGTGGTATAGACCTACATTTGGAGTGCCTTTGTGTTGTGTGTGTGCTGCCAGAGGTCACCTCAAAAGTTTTTTTCCCCAAATGCTAATTAGAAAAATGGCAGTGAAGTTCAGCATAATGGGCAGCAGTTGTCAGTGGTCATGATATAGTGCATCTGGCTAGGGAGGGAAGTGTGATTTGAGCCCTTCGCTCAGAACAGGGTGTCCCGTGCTGATCTAGGCACGGAAGGATTTATTCATTTGTTTTAGGCTGGAGTCACAGGACTTTGAAAGCTTGAGGTGATCCTGAGGCTTTACTGACCCGTGTTGTTCTTTTTGACCCTCCCGGCCGACGTCAACCATGACAGTGTCCTGTGGGTATTCTGTTAACCCCCCCCCCCCCCCGTGCCACATTCTCTCACTGCCCTCAATGTTTTTTTTTCTGGTGCTCTCCGATATTCTGCACCAGTTTCCCCATCTCCAGCAAAATGGCCCTGACTAACCCGAGTCTCTTTTTGTCAGTACTAGGCAACAGGTGTGTGTGTCTCAGCCTCCCGCAGCATCGCGGTCCCACAGGAATGTCTGAGGTGAGGCAGAATGGGATCCAAGCTCCCCCACTGCTAGATCTTGTGTGGTCTTTTACTGAGGGGCGACTCTGTGGGGGAGGGGGGTGAAGTGACCAGGTAATTCCCATAAGGCATCTGTCTCTGAGTATCTCCCCATGTTAGACTTCTGCTATCTCAATATTTTATTTCAATTTTCCTTTTCAGTTTAGTCCGTCTCTCTGTCTGTCTATCAGTATGTGTGTGTGGGGGGAGGGATTGTCTTATTGATATAATATCGATATTATATTGCACATGCGCAATAATCACCAGGGATTCAGATGACAGACGAAGCACTTGGCCAGACGCCAGCTTTTCGGTGCTATACGAAAATTTATTTCCGCCCATGGTTTTTAAAGAAGATTAGTAGTATGGCTTAAATATTAATGAGATGCGTTTTGTGATACACAAAAGTTAGTAATCTGTATAAACTTTATGTTTCTTAAATTCGATTAGCGGAGCACAACATATAATACTGTTTTGGTATACTACGGTTTGGTATACCAAACCGTATGTACTGTAATATGCTATATGTACTGAAGTCGCGGTGAAAAAGAGCAGCCAGAGGAGATCTTGTGGATAAACAAGGTAAAAGACGCGGTGTGGTGGTACTTTTTGCAGTTCAAAGTCTGACACATTTATTAAACATGAGGATAGATTAATGACTTTTTGACATCATATAAAGCCTCATTAATATTTTAGCCATACTACTAAACTGCTTAAATTGTGGGCATAAATAAATGTCCGTATAGCACCGATAAGGCGCATGGTCAAATTTTGCGCCTGTCATCTGAAGCCCTGGTGATTATTGCGCATGCGCGATATAATATCGACATGATATCGCCCAGCAATAGGTTGTCTACACTATTATAGCTGGGTGCTCAGGGAGTCACATATGCATATGGAGACAGATTAGGGTGCAGCTTAACCTGACATTGGGGGTAAAGGATCCCCAGGGACTCCTGGTTGGTTAATTATGGAAATCGATTGGCCAATCTTTGTGCTCTAACATAAGCCCACCATACGGCCTTAGCATGGCTGGGATTGGCTGATTTTTGGGTATAGGATAATTATATGAAGGTCATTTTATTCCGTAACCAGCTCAAACGGTGAATGGTTCTCTAGAAACATTAGAGTGATTTATTTATAAGAGGATTTGGTTCTTCATAAAAAAGACAGTGATCCAGGCAAGGCAGCTGGTTTTACAATCTTATTCTGCATTATGCTATGCTGAACTGAAAAGTTTAAAAGCAAAAAATACCCACTTTGATCACATGCTTGGCACAATGTATTTTTAAAAATTGACCGGGAGATGGGTCCAATTTGATTAAAGGTTTGAGGAAAATCAGTCCTACGGTCAATCTAATTACACTGAAATCTTTGAAAAGAGTAAAGGGCAGATAGCCAGGTTTATATGAAGTTTGAAGATAAGCTATAATATATTAATATCAGTGAAGTTAAACAATAATGTTATTTTAATGAATCGATGCATTCATTTATAACGAGCAAAATCTGTAATAAATGATTTTGTAATAAATGTTCTTATGACCAGTAGCAGTTCAAACACATTCCAGGGATAGTGAATGTAAAACTATGTCGGCATGCTGTTTAGCTAATTCATGATTAGCAGTAGGCAGTTCCTCTTGTACCTCAGTCAGCTGAGGCCAGAGATGCAGGAGGGCGTAGCCGACACCCTAACAGCCTCCTGACCTATTGCAGAGAGTCAGCTGAGTGGCTGATGTTGTCTTGGGACTTAGTGCTGTGCCGCTAGCTGACCTTTTAATTAAATGAAGCAAAAAAGGGAATTAATGCATTTTCATTTGGGTCCACGTACCCTCAAGATAAAATATTATTAATTGACATCGTGGATTTGACTCCCCAAATGATAATTTGTACATTCAAGCTGATTTTCTACATATGAGGCTGATGCATTACAGTGCAGGTCATTAGTAAAGCGAAGTAAAGCATCATATCGAACTGACCCATGCTGTGGCCTGTCCTGTAGAACCGGCAGTGGCCCCCGTCACATGATCCGAGTGACATCTGCGGCCGCCATCATTAAGCAAACCAATAATAACCATAATCCTTTTTGATCAGCTCCTGCTTGTTGACCTGGCTTGTACGTCTGGTGTTAGGAGGGTCTTCCCGGTGTTGTGTTAATTCTGGTTATGTTTGGACTATTTTTTTTTCCAAACTCTGACTTGGATACTCCCAGTTTGCTTCAGTAAGTACTTCACTGTGTAATTAAATGCTGTGCGTAGTAATATAGACATCTGCAGGGGCTGTGGAGGAGGCTGTCAGTAAAAAGCCTGTAAAACACCAACTTCACCTAAATGCAGGGTCTAGAGTGACTGCTGTTTTTACACAAGGTTCGAGTGCCGCATCATTTATGAAGCACCACCCAGGGGGCGGGGCAACAGGGGCACTAACACCAGCTGAAAGCTGATTGGCTCCCGGCGTGCCCCCTTCTTGTCAATCATTGATTCAAAACATATGATTGGCTAATGATAAAGTTGGCCCCTCTGTATGAATTATGTACCCTTTTATGTCCCTTACAAAGATCCTACAATTGCCAGTGGTGTCACCTTATTGCAACTGCTGCATTTCCTTTCTTTTTGCCCCCTCCCTCTAACCCCCGCCACACCGCTTCCCAGCACATCTGTTCCCCCAGCCTTGTGGTGCTAAAATCCCCTCACTTGTATACACCTCTTCCCTGTGGGTGTGTCAGTGGCATCAGCTTACAGGTGCCAAACACCATCCTGCATTATGCTTTGATTTTATTGGCTGCTGATAATTATTGTTTATACGGCTCTGTCTCTGAGGCCGGGCAGTGAGAGTGACTGTGCGAACATAAGCCGCTAAGTCACTCTGAGCGTGTGTGTAGCGAGACCCAGTGTGTGCCTGCTTGTCCGGAGCGCCCAGTCATGTTAGCGTGCTTTGGTGAATGTTCTTCTGTGGTCACTCTTGGGGGGGGGGGGGATTTGGAGAGCAGGTCACGACCCCAGGATGGGAGGATTAGTGTTAATTAGGGTCAGGCTTCCCGGTCCCTGGTGCCAATGGAATGCTTACTGCATCTTTTTTTTTTAGAACTTAGTCTGTCAGCTATATTCACAAGACCCAGCCTTAGTGTATTTAAAGCTGTTTAATGTAGCATATTCAATGCGCTGTGTTTTAAAATCAAAACTGCAGCTGTATTTTGCATTAAATTATAGATATATTTGCATTGCGTTTAAGAACAAATTTGAATAACCTTATTGATTGTCATTGTTTGCTCCTAAGATTTGCTTTTGGGGGAGACTCATGTACGACATGCAGCCTCATTGGAGGCAGGCAGACCTTTGTGACGGACCGTCTTCAGCGTCTCGTGCTTCTTGTTGATTTTCATCTACAGCTTAACTGAACATGGTGGCCTGGTCCAGTGGGTAGAGCTTCACTTCTCAAAGCTGCTTCAGCACAAGGTGAGTATCTGGGCATCCCTACAGACACACGCGCGCGCGCACACACGCACAAACACACACACACACATACACACGTCTTAATTTGATTGCTCCTTACTCTGCATCTGTTGCTTGCTGCAGTTTTTTTTCCCAAGGATGAGATTACCATAGCAACAAAATCAGATTTGTTTTGGAAAAGAGAGGGATGTAGGTGTAGGTGAGTTTTTTTGGAATGGAGGTCAGGAGGTGGAAATCCGTCGGCATGGCAATGGCATTGCTGGTTCCTAATGAGGTTTCAAGCACATGCTGCAAATCTGGGTCAGCTTCAGGCAGCTGTGAATTGTGATTCAGAATCTACTTCTACGTCACTCATAAAAAGGTGATCAGGTTCATGTTTCTCATTGCTTTAATAGTAATTTAAATCGTATTTGCTTGACAGAAATGTAAAAACACAGAATTCAAAGTGTTTTTTTTCCAAACCCATGAAACACATATCTGTATTTAATTCTAAAGTATTTGCTTTATTGCATGTTTCACAGTTTTATATAATTTACATAATTTTCATAGCCAAGATGGTTACCGCTTACTGCTTTTTGCTGGATAACTAATAGAACTATTATATGAGCATTAATGCAGTTTCTGGGTGTCTGTGTATATTTTTGGTTGGTCGTTCGTATATATCTGTGCCCTTCCCCAAGGAGAACAGGCTGTTTACTTGATTGTTAAAATAGAAGACTCCTTAAATTCCCTCCCATTGGCCAGTGCCGCGCCCTCGGGGAGATAGAGCAGAGTGTCCTCGGCCTGGTGGGAGTTACTGCCGTCTGTATGCTGTTTGTTCACTTGCCTTTATATTTCAGCATGTTTTGTCTGTATGTGCCTCCCTCCAAGCAAAGGCTGTTAGTATTTATAGAATTCTTTGCATTTGAGAATTCTGCCCTCTGTAACACATCAACCATGCGGTTCGTCAGCTGCTTATTTAGCCAGCCAGTCCGGGGTAGAGTGCAAAGCCACATTTTGCTTTGTCTCTGGTTGTTTCTTGGGCCCGTGTACTTGTTAAACTGTCCCCATGGGGCACTTTGACCTGAAGGCTGTTGCATGTCCTGTTTTTGCCGAGTTTGCTGCATTTACACGTTTGACTTTTTTTAGCCAATCAGAGTCTTTATTATATGACACCACTACATCAATTAAAACCAGTGTCTTCTGTTAAAAAACAAGAGGCATAGATTTCTAAAGTTTTATTATGTATGCCTTTTGTTAAGGGACATGGCATACCGTGTTTCCCCGATGATAAGACACTGTCTTATATTTTTTGAAATGCCAAAATATGCCCAGGTCTTATTTTC
>JAODKE010000050.1:3062720-3074583 GCA_026779605.1 Mormyrus hasselquistii | reverse complement strand
TGCTTTTCGCTGGTACTTGTGACTAGTGACATGGTGAATTGCAATAGCAATAAAGGGAATCAATCAATCAATCAATACCGTTCTTCTGGCAACCGCCAAACCCAGACTCGTCAGCATGCGTTGTCCCCGCTCTGTGATTTTATGTGGCCTATGACTTTGTGGCTGAGTTACTGTTGTTCCCAATTGCTTTCATTTCGTTACAATACCACTAACAGTTGACCATGGCATATTTAGTAGACAGGAAATTTCATGAATGGACTTATTGCACAGGTGGCATCCTATCACGGTACCACGCTTGAATTCACTGAGCTCCTGAGAGCGACCCCTTTTTTCACAGATGTTTGTAAAAGCAGTCTGCATGCCTTGGTGTTTGATTAAATATTCATGTGACTGGAACACATGAATTCAATGATTTGGAGTGGTGTCCCAATACGTTTGGCACTATAGTGTATGTCTATCAGCTCAAACGAGGCATTTGAGAGTACCTTCCAATACAACTCAACAGTCAATACAAAGTAACAATGATCCTTCCTCATGTAATTCCCTCTTATGTATTAAGCATCACGTTGTTATTTCATGATTTACAAGTTGCACCACTGTACTGTAGTATAGTATTTGTACTTTGATTGTATTTTGTAGCTTAATGTTACGTGATGTACTGAACCGTGATGTTCTGTAATCTGAGATAACAAATGACTTTCAGTACCTTCTTGTCTGTGCAGATGCTGAGTGTAGTCAGGCTGGCAGTCCCCATGACTGAGCCCTTCACGCTTCAGTGGATTCTCTGACAATCCACCTGAATATAAAGCTGTTGTGTTTTTTTTTTCACTGGACGCAATAATTCTTGCTGTAAAATTATTAAAATCCAGGGATGTTATCATCTGGCTGTGTGATGGTATTCTTTCCTTACGTATCTCTGAATGGCCTCATCTGGTCTTTCGTGCAACCCCTCTGACTCCTGGGAATATTTGGTTTACTGTCACAATCATTTTATAAAAATTACGATGTTTTTGCGAAAAGTCTGTTGTGCCTTGGGAAGATAATTTGCATCGAAGTTTTTCACGGCTAAGAATTGCTTTGTCTAGATGCTCTCTCTTTCTACCAGCAACAAAATTCTGACTCATTTGTGGTTAATTGTGGCCGGTGACTCATTTGATGCCTTCATTTTGCACACTCATTTTCACTTCCCGTACAGAAGTCGAAGGTGTCAGGGTGGGGCCTCGTTTTCCAGCACTGGCTGTCACTTTTGCACCAGTTTCAGCTGCCCTGAGATATATGAAGCAGGCTTCTGTCAGGTGGTGACACGGCTCATCCTCTGAGGTTTGTAGTTCCACTCCAGGGTGGTCAGTCACGTGTAAACACACAGAATTTATGCCGTTTCACATCTGGCCACAAATGGCCGCGTCCGTGTCGACGTTCGATGCGATTTCTTTGCCCGACACCTTATAGAGTGGCATTACATTGAACAAGATTGAGCTGCTCTTTGAATGAATTCGTAATTTACGTGTTTAAAATGACACCGCTGGTGTGGTAACTGTGCACATCGTGTGGCCTCGCACCTCTGAATCTGTGGCTTTAATTCCCACACTCAGACGAGCGGCGTGTGGAGTTTTCGTTTTTCTGTCGCATGTGTATTGTTTCCATTAAGTGCTCCGGTCTCCTCCCAAAAATGTATGTGCGTGCGGTGAAGCGACACAAGCTCTCAGAGTCTGTGAGTGTCTCCCCCGAAATGGACTGACATCCCGTCCGGCGTGCCCTGAGACCTAAGTTTACTGACACTGGCTTCGGGCTTATTTCAGTCCTGCATTTGATAAGCAAGAAAAAAATAGATGAGGAGATGGATTAAAATTATGCATGAATAATCACAGTAATTGGCACTCTCATTCAGTCATCAACATGTAAATATTTCTAAATATCTCCTATTGTTTTCTAAAAAATAATGGTTATTTTTAATGGTGGCTCATTTCAGCAATTCAATACAAAACCAAACAGAAAGGGAATTTAAGAAAGATACTTTATTACAGTTGAACAAATAATTAAATAGTGCAAATACACAGCCCTGTTTGCATCTGATTAACGGTATTAAAATTTACAATATGTGAGGACTGTCTGTAATCTGTAAAGTAATTTGAAGGGAGAGACCCAGTTAATATCTCAGTTAAACATAAGAAACAGGACTGGAGGTCGGAATATGTGAGACGCCATAAGGAGAGGGTTTGACAAAGGCTGCTGGTATGGCAGCTTTCTCCAAACAGTTATTTTTACTGACGGAGACAATGTTGTCCCCTGTTTGAAAACACTGACTCTCATGTG
Organism: Mormyrus hasselquistii; assembly: GCA_026779605.1. Lineage (NCBI taxonomy): Eukaryota > Metazoa > Chordata > Actinopteri > Osteoglossiformes > Mormyridae > Mormyrus > Mormyrus hasselquistii. The sequence continues at coordinate 3,072,270 of JAODKE010000050.1, read as the reverse complement.
AGATTTAAAAACTCTCCACCCAGCCAGGGTGACCAGATAATCCATGTCATCACAGACTCTATGAGCTACTTCTGGTTGTCCAGACTTCTTTAAACCCGAAAGGCTCCTGTGCTTCACTAAATATTCAGTTCATCTCGTGCTTTGGTTTGTTTCCTTGATTAAAAGACTCATCCAGCTGTTTCACGTTAACATTAGCGATGCATTATTATGGAAGACTGACCAATCAGCACACAGCAAGAACTCGGTGCTTAAGTGACATTCAGGTCCTTTTAATTAAAATGCTGGTTTACAAATCCTGTCCAAGCTGAAAGTGTCCTCCCTGACACGGATTATCTGGTCACCCTGCACCCAAATTGATGACTATGTTTGTTAATGGCTGCAAGCGGCAAGCAAGAGTGTATCCCCATGGTGACAGGTGAGAGAGCCCACGGGAACCCAGGGTTAGTGTTCAGGTTCTGTGGGTTGAGGGGGGGGGGGTTCTCCACAGTTCAAGGACATGCAGTCCATGGCATCTCTGTAACTTCTCACAGTATGTGCCCTGCGCTGTCCATACAACCCGTCCAGGGTGGATCCCAGCCCTGTACTGCCTGGGGTAGGCTCCAGGCTGCCCTGTGAGTGCTTAGAATATGGATGGATGGGTTTTGCTGCATTTATATAGCGCTGACTGCACAGCCTGCAAGTCACCATGACAACCGCTACATTTAAATATTCTCTCTCTTGTCGATTAGGGTGATGCCCCGGATAGTTCGTGTGGCGCACTTGTCTGCTTATTTTATTTCTTTAAATGAAGCCAGTGCTCTTCCCCTTTGCTGCTATAAACAGGAGGACGATGTAGCTAAATAGCCGAAATGAAAAGCTACTGGTCCTGAGTTTAACACGTGCCCTGAGCGAAGATCTCGGATAAAGATCGCCTGCTGCTTAGATAAATGGTAAGAGCATCTGGTTACAGCCTGAGCCGCAGCCCCGGCATGGTAAACGCGGTACGCACACAGCTGTACAGCGCCCTGTCGGCAGGAAGTCACCCTAAGTCTGGCTCACCGATGACGTTCAGGCCCTCGGCCGCCAGTCAGGTCCCACTGCGGTTTTGTCATGCGGCGCTCTGCGATTGGCTACTAGGGCCGGCGCCCGGAAGCCTTCCGGACGCTTGTGCGTGACTCGCGCCTCGCAGTCGATGCTGTCGCCCACGTTCGTCATGTCTGCGCAGCAGGAAGCCGCTGAAGCAGAGAGGGGAAAGACCAGGCCCTTCAGATAGCGCCCGCGAAGGATCGATGCAGGACAGAACACATGAAAGACAACTGGACATAATGCGGAACGATTCTTAATTTGACGACATGGTTGAAAAATAAAGCACGTCGTCGAATGGGATTCATTTTTTATGTCTGTGTGCAGTACTTATACCAAACAAATTCTTAATGTTTCCATATGTTATTAAGTATTTTTCATTTCCCTTCATTCATAAGACTGTTGATGATTTATGGCTATAACACGCTATTACAATAATCTCTATTCATAGTTAGGACAATCGCCTAACTGTCAGTCAGTCACATGTAAAACAAAGATCAACCAAAACCAAGACACACGCAGCTTTTTTGCACACGTCGACCTGCCTGCTAGTCTGTCTCCAATATTGCTCTTGTGTTCCTTCCGTGAGCAGGATTTAATAAAAGGCGGCGTCAGGAAATTGCAGCGCTCAAGAACACCGTGCCATTGTTTGTGCTGGGGCTCTGCAGACGGTAAATTAAAGTATTAAGCTGGGCCCTCTCGCCGTCCTTTTCCTCAGAACGTGACCCGCAGGCCGCTTGTGGCCCGGCTACTGTGAACAAAACCCGTTTGATGAGGTGCGGCCCCAGTTCACGGCCTGTACCAGATATGGCTGCCTTTCCCCGTGACCAACAGGAAAAGAAGGGGGTAAGATGATGCATCTTAGCCGAATCAGGCTGTCGGAATCAGTTCTAAGGGTGTTGAGATTGTTTTCCGAAAGTCATAGGCAATTTGTTCGGGACTGACAGCCTGTTAGCGGTTCCAGTGGCCTGTGATCATTACAGTCCTCCTCATGATCAGGCACGAGTGTGCAGTGAGAGACTGAAACTGCTCCCCGCTCTGACCACCTGGCTCTACAACCAGGGGAAGGAACAAGGAGAAGCACAGATGGACACAATCACTAGCTGGCTGAGTTTACGTTTCACATTAGTTCCTGTAATTGACTAAGACTGTGAGTGTGGGCACTTTTCAGCAAGGTGAAGTTGGTTGGCAGCTGAGTTCCCGGGGGCCCTTGCTGTTTGGCTCTTGAGAAAGAAAATACTCAATGCTCGGCCCAGATTTCTCCAGCGTGATACAGCAACCGAACAAACAGACAAGGCTGCCAGATAAAAGTGTAGAGTAAGCAGTAAAAAAATAAAAATAAGAAAGCGAAGAAATCGTCCTCCAGTGGAGATAAAGGCACCGCTGGGCTGTTTGTTTGCTAGTTTTATTCGGGGACAGAGTGACTTGAGTCTCAGCGGTGAGTCCCTGGGGCCGGGGAAAGGACAAGCCTGGGAATAGGACTAACACGCACAAAACGATTGCGTTGGGTTGCATCAGGTAATGCAGCCCTACCCCCTCCCCTTCCTCCCCTCGCCACCCCCTGCAGCGCCCAGGCAAATAAACAGCATTTATTAAATTCTCTAAAGGTGAACCAACCCCCACTTTGGTCAGTGCCTGAAACCTAATAAGGAAAAGGCGACAGTGTTCAGCAGTGTTTGTGCGCCGGCGTTGTTGTCGCCCACATTATCAGACACGGTTGCACGAGGGGATGCGTTTAGGATTTTGCCTGGTCCTTCTGTCCCGCGGACGGTGGTGATCCGCCCTCATTCCTAACTGCAGAAAGAACTCCTTTGCAGAGTCTGTTATTTGTGCGATGGGATTGACTGTCACACAATCACCATGCAAATGCCTCATTAGACAGAAATTTTCAACTGGAAAATTGAGAATGCTGCTTTAAAAGAGGGGAACAGGAGGTACTTTTGATATTATTACTCGAGCTGACACCCCCATTTTTATGAGCTTGACTGAGCCTTTTCATAACTGATCGACATGCTTAACCCTAAAGAACAGCGCATGTAAGACATCACACTTAATTTCTCCGCTGGAAAATCAGTGCCTGGTTATTGTACAGTTACAACTTTGTTCTATTAAAACATATAAATTCATACAGACATGAAAGGGAGTGTAGCCACTGTAGATTGTCAAAGGACATCCCGAACTGGGGGGGAAATGTGTGTTTAATTTGAGTGATCTCAGCCGAAAGACGTGTCTTCAATGCCGCATGGGAGTAGCGATGAAAGGCAGCCTGGCATCCACACGCACGCAGGCTGATGGGGAGAAATGAAACGAAAGGCAAGGCTGTCAGTCTAGGTAGGAGATCGACGCACCTGGAATGTCTCTCCGTGCAGAATCAGAGAGATAATGAAATCGGTACTTTCTTGGGTTTTGTTTGTGTGTCTGCCCACTACACACACACACACACACACAGGTTTGTAAATATATCTTTGTGGGGACTCTCCATTCATTTCTATGGAGAAAACCCTAATCCCAACATCACAACCTTAACCACAAGTAACCAAACAAAATACGAGACTTTTGGCATCTTTAGTTTTTTGATTGCAGTCACAGATTTTTCTGGAGACCCCAAAAATGGTCCCCACAATGTCAAAATATCAACAGATCTTTAATTACATTGTGGGGGCCATTTGGTCCTCACAAAGTAATGTAAACCTAATTCACACACATTTATACTCGTATCTTTGTGGGGACCATCAATTAATTTCTATAGGCATAATCCTAATCCCGACATTCATTTCTATGGGCATAACCCTACACAGCCCTAACCTTTACCTAAAGTGACCAAACGAAAATACAAGACTTTTGGCATTTCTAGTTTTTTTTTTATTGCATTCAGTTTTATAAAATATAAAATTCAGTTTTCCCTTGTGGGTACCAAAAAATTGGTCCCCACAATGTCAAAAAAATGTAACCCCCCCCCCCCCCCCCCCAAACACAGACACACTTCCTTGGGTCAAACTCCATGATGTGATGTGGCGTATAAAACCACAAGTGGAATGAGCGCTGGATCCGGGAGTGTAATTGTACTGATGCTGCTGGCCTTCGGGTCACAGAGCAGCACGAGACAATCCGAGGGTACTTAACCCACCAGAGCTCTCCTCCGGCTTGCAACACACAGCCACAATTTCGCAGATGCTTAACCCCTGTTACAGGCAACGACCTAAAGAAATGGCTTATCCTTCCTCCAATTTGGAAAGGGCTGTTTTAACACGAGCAGAGCAGGTTCTATTTCCCGTGACATTTCAGGATCTATGCTGCAGAAAAGTATGTGAGCACAGCTGACGGCTGCGGAGCCGCAGCTCGCTCATGTGTGATCAGCCTGCCAATGCGCCTCGGATCGCTCTCGGCAGACACTAAACGGCGTCACGCTACGCTCGCGCTAGCGCTTCTTCCGCCCAGGGAGCGGCTGAGCCGCCCGGCTGCCTAACTGACAGTTTTTTCCACGTCTGCGAGGCGGTAAGATGGTATCGAAGCTAGCAGAAGGATGCCAGTGAGTAAGGGGGGGGGGGGAGAGAGGTGGGTGCTGATAAGTCGGACCTGGTTGAACAGAGTCGTTAGATCCCGGCGTTTGCCGATCACCGGCATGAGCCATGAACTGTTTGACGTCACGAGGGTTGTCTTTATTTACCGAGAGCCGCTCCCGGATCGACATTCTCCATGCATGGCTGCAGTTACCTCGGGTTCTCTTGTTGATTGATTTCTCCCTACGCCAGGTCTGTTTCAATCCAGGGCCAGAAAACAGGTAAACGAAGAGATAAAGAGGAGGTCACACACGGCTGGCCAGGTTCCATGCTCCCTCTGTGACTGTGGAGGGCTTTCGGGGACAAGCGATTCATCCATCATTTTTCTTTCCTCGTGAATTAAGACCTGTGGTACCAAGCAGTTTTTTTTTGGGGGGGGGGGGGGAGGCACCTCCTCAAAAATACAGCAGGAGTGTAGCACCCCCGCCCCACACACACTGACACACACTCACAGATAACATCTGTGGTTTAACTGTAAGGACTGTATCACAGGCTGTGGTGACAAAGTTAACCTTCAGCTCAGAATGAGTGGCAAAAAGCAGTATTTGTAGCCCATCTACTTCTACGTGCAGATGTGGGTTAACGCTGGCGCTGTCCTGCGCATATTCAGATATGCATCTAAATGCGGACATGCGCTGGAGTCCCCAGGCTACACAAATGCGCAGTTATGTGCGACCATGCCGACGCTGTCGTTTGCATGTCAGCTCCCCATCTACATGACTGTTTCCTGCCTGGGTTGGACTTTTGCAGATTTACTTGACTGTTCTCACCAGCTCTTACTACGTGTGTCTGTGAGTCAATTAATCTGTGAGTGATCTTGTTGTCTTAGTGCATCCTGCCATTTGGACGTTATCACATGAAGCAGTAAAAATATACCACGGTCATCACAGGAATACTTTCATACTTGGCATAGATAACGATTCTCTGAGAAAGCAGCTTTCTTGGTCGTTTTGCTTTTAATCCGTCATCTGTTAATTGATGTGTACGGGCAAATGCAGTCAACATCTCAGGTGTGAGCCGACCGCTTTAATCGTTTATTCGTTTAATAGCTGTTTTTGGCGGCTTCTGGTTATGAAATGTGGCACCTCTTGAGACCGTACCGTTTAATTTCCAGCTGTGTAATCGTCTGATTAAGCAATGACTGAGGCTAATGACACGGTGAGTGACTACACGGAGGACAGAGGTGATGAAATTGTTTGGAAACGCGGCGCATCCCGCTGCGGCTTTGGGGACCGGTTACTTAGGGCCATCGAGGCGCAATCAGGGCACCGGAGACCTGGGCGAGCGCCTGAGGTCGCCGAATGACGCAAGTGCCGGTCCTCCCTCCACCTGGGTGGCAGGTAAACAAAACATGTGGGATTTTCGCCTGGGCCTCTCATCGCGCTGTACGTTAAATCCTCCACACTAAAAATTCGCTCTAATAGCGTGAAATAAATTAAGAAATTACGCGATAATAATTTGCAAAACATGCTCTGTGTATTTCGTTGGTGGTTATATAGAGAGTTTGATATTGGGGGTGGAGCACAATTTAGATGCAAAGGTCTATTTATGAGAACTAATTCAATATCGGGGGCTACACACGTGTCCCCAAGGTCAGTACGCCCTTGTGTATATTTTATCTAAACCAGGACTGCCCAGTCCTGAAGGGCCTGGGGCGTGCACAGCTTAGATCTTTGGATTTGCCCACCCCTGACCCACACTGGCAAAGGCAGAGTCCAATACACATGTGTTCAGTTGGTTTACGTGTCCGCAATTGTGTGGTGTATATATAACAACCAACTGCCTCAGTAAATCCGTATTGTCTATTATACTAAATATTATTTTTATTTGTTGCCCAAACCACAACGAACAGCTGATGGCTGTTATTTTTGTTTTATTTTATTTTATTTTATGCTGAGTCTGTAGACAAATTCCAAAATACAGACGGTCCTCTGCTTACGAACTTTCAACTTACACACTTTCAGACATACAAACGTAGAGGATTGTAAGTCTAAATTGTGTTAGGCTCCCATTTCCTGTCCGCAACATCAGTTTTTTTTTCTGCGCGCCAGTTCTGGGTAATACGACTTCTGGCCGCTACTCCCGCCACGCAGCAGCGTAGCGTGCATACTCACAGCATCCTAGTTCTTTGTACTTGCGTATACCCTTAAAATGATGTTGAATAACGACTTACGAACATTTAAAGTTATGAAAAACCGTTTGGAACGTATCTCGTTCGTAAGTAGAGGAGCGTCTGTATCTGTAATGAAATGAATAAGGGCTATTTATTGTGCGTGACCCAGAGCAACAGACCAGTGCTCTTTAATATTAAACCCACTTAACGTTAATCGGGCCGAGCCACTTCACTTTGCACCCTACTAATATCTTCGTAATGCTGGGTTATAGAGGGTGGAAAATCAGCCTGTTTTCTGTGTAAAACCGGCGCAGTGAGGCAGGGAGTGTAACTTCATTAGCTGGTAAGCTGTCACAGCGCATATGGCTTTAAAAAGTCGCGCTTGCTTTAATGCATTCGGAAAGTAGTGGGAGAATTAGTCAGAGCGCCGGTTCCCTGCACTGCGTACACGCACCTGTATGCACGAGTGTGTCACGGAGCTTCATGACATGTTTTCACACCCCACTCCCCCTCCCCCAGTCCACATTGGCTCCCTACCTGTGGAAATCTCATTGGTGTCTCCACACTCACAGCATCTGGCCGACATCACACTCTCCAAGATGGCCATGGAGATCCAGCGGCAAGTGGGGGGGGGGCCCTGCACAGACGTCTGCCGGCCCCAGACACGCTCCTGCCCGCGCGTTGAAGGTCGCCAGCGTGACCTGGACACGGTAACCTCTGGTCTGCAGGGGTCGTCTAATAGTTAGTCACACGGCCTCCCCCCCTCTCACAATCTGACCGCGGGGTCATTTTTTACTGTTATTTTTCTGACCTCATCCTCCCCCCTCCCGTCAGCAAACCCCCTCCCACGCAATTTGGGTCTCCATCTCTTTTCTTTGCTGGCTGCTTTTTCTCTGATTTCCATCGGTTCCCAGTTTCTGTTGAATGAGGATGCAAGTCGCTTATTATGGATAATTATTGATGTAATGGATAGTGTGGCTGCCAGAGCGGACTGGGGGGGGGGCTGTTTCTGCATGCTGGGGTAATTAAAACCAAAGGCAACAACAAACGCACAGAGCCATCTGTCACTGTGCGGTGTGGCCGTACTCAGCAGTGCCCGGCGAGCGCATGCGGTACGGGTTGTTCTGCCGACGGACCGCCCAGTCCGACGGGACCACGGCCGAGGGCTCTCCCCCGGTCCTCCTGCAGCCTACTGTCTCTAAAATATGGTGGTCTGCTGAGAATTTACATGCTAATGTCTAGTGCTTTGTCAGTAAGTCGGCATTGGACGTGAACTGCAACCTTTAATAGGATAGAATAGAGTATCTTTGCTATTGTATCTGTACATGCAATCAAATCTATGTGCTTCCCACCAAAGATAAATAAAAATTAATATAAAAATAAAATAGTAATAAAATAATAATCAACATCATTTAAAAAAATAATCAAGGGATAACCATACATATAAAATATAAAATTATTTATTTTCCTTCATTAAATGTCATGTAAGATGCTCATTTTATTTGATTATCGTACAGTTGCATTATTAAAAAAAAAATCTAATTATAGCAGCTGAATAGCATAGGAATGATAACAATGTAACGTGTTTTGTGTCTGCATGTGTGCGAGCAGGACGGCGATGCCTCATTATAACCCTGCCTGTGTTGCCATGGCTGTCTATTAGAGTGGCGAGATTAAAGTGCAATTTGCATGTGAAAGCAGGGCCCGGGCTTCTCCCGCGTGTGGCATCGTGGGAGGCATGGGGGTGGGGTTACGGGGAGGGGGGGGCGGCAGTTACCCGTAAAGGAAGTGCGGAGACAGCTACCTAATGGCATCCCGGCAGGAGTTTGCGGATGAGGCCAGTAGGTGTGGCAGCTGTTTTGTCTGCCGGCGTCTTAAAGAACCACGTTTTCCTAGCAGGGCTCTATCCGCCCTGATAGCCCTTCCGTTACGGCACCGGTGTTTTTCGTTTGCGAGTGGTGCCGCCCCTCGTGCCATTTCGCCTTTAAGTAAGCCGGTTCTGGGACACTGGGATTGGCCGACGTCACAGAGCGCCGCGTCGCCGGCTGGAGGGGATCCATGCAAAGCAGGCCGCGTCCGCCAGAGGCGGGTTTGCATACGCGGCCTGTGGCAGCTGGCCGTCGCTCTGCCATGTTCCCAGGTTTAATGAACGGCCCCAGATTCATTCGAGCCATGGGGAGGGAGCGAGGGGGGAGGGAGGAGGAGAGCGAAGAGAAAACAGGACATTTTGCTGCTACATGGGATGGAAACCATTTTCATGCAGGTGTGAAAAGGTTTTGAGGCTTTTTGGTCTGAAAGAGAGCCACTTAGGGGAGCATTGGGTACTGCCGCTCTGCGGAAAGCGGGTCCCGCTGAGAACCCGTGCCATCGCGGCTGCGGTCCCGGACACCCGGCACGCAGGAGGAGATTGATGAATATTAATGACTGGGGGGGGGGGTTAAATTATGGGGAGCAGGGAATCTGAATGAGACAGAACGGTCTGTCTGTCTGCTGTAGAAATGCATCTTCATATAAGAATACTATATAATGTGAAAATCAGCATTGTACAGAATAGAGAGAGTCATAGCTAGGCATTGCTCGTACAGAATAGAGAGTCATAGCTAGCCAAAGCTTGTACAAAATAGAGAGAGTCATAGCTAGGCATAGCTTGTACAGAATAGAGAGTCATACATAGGCATTGCTCGTACAGAGTAGAGAGTCATAGCCAGACATAACTCGTACAGAGTAGAGAGTCATACCCAGGCATAGCTTGTACAAAATAGAGTCATAGCTAGCCAAAGCTTGTACAAAATAGAGAGAGTCATAGCTAGGCATT
>JAODKE010000050.1:3031040-3053164 GCA_026779605.1 Mormyrus hasselquistii | reverse complement strand
TCAGACTGACTCTGTGACTGTGACCCTTTATACTCAACTGGTTGGTTGAAACAAAATCTTGGTCTGGATTTGTATTTTCTGGACCTGAACGTTCCATCTCTGCTGTGTAGATTAAACTAGAGTATCTGTGGATGTAGTAACTTGAACATTTTACTACTGAACAAATTAAAAACTCAACATGATACTGATGTGTTTAACAGGGAGAAACAGGAGCAGCTGATGGGATATCGCAAGCGGGGACCCAAAACCAAGCCACTCTTTTTGCAGGTAAATGGCATCACGGTTGTGTGGCATCAGGACAGGAAGATCAAAACAAAATGAAGAGTGGATTTTTTCAAGTATTACATCAGTATACAGGTGGAAGGTGTCCTGTGTGTGGAATTTTGTATTCGCAGTCCTGGACGTTTTGTGTAAAGTTTCATGTAAAATCAAGCTGTGTGAACAATTATTTATTTACGGCTTATGAAACAGTACAGATAGAGCACATTAAAACACCCATATAATGTTAGCAGAACTGAGTTGGCTGATAATCTGTCTTTCGAGACTGAGGCTGTGTATTGTAATGTGGGTGACTAGGATTTCATGGAATGGAAGCATTTTCGGAATTCCCTGGTTAACTTCAAAGGCCCCACACAGGATGAGTGATTCCCGTAAGAGGAATCCTCGCGTTAAACGGCAGTTTTTCTGGGTAACGGCACTGACGAAGCATGAGGCATCGACCAGCCTTCCTGTGAGCTAAGCTCACAGCGGTACCCCCTTGGAAATAACAGCCTGATGACCTGGGTTTTGAACATTCATACATCTACACCGATGGTATGGTCCCTTCCGCAGGGACTTGGCCAGTGGTGGGAAGCAGACTTAATGGCATCAAAAAAGCCGTGTGATAGTTCCTCATGATATTCTTTCTTCGGATGAGTTTGCAGTCACTCACACAGGCACACCTGTGGGCAATTTGGCAACTCCAATTAACCTCAGCATGTTTCTGGACTGTGTGGGAGGGAAAACCAGAGAACCCATAGGAAACTCCATGATGACACGTGATGCCATAGCAGAGACTCAAACCCAGGTCCAGGAGGTGTGAGGCGACAGCACTAACCACTGTGTCACCATGCGGCCAGTAGTGTGATTTGTTTATTGATGTTTGTGGATCCAATCTTTGTGGCACTTTTCAAGAACCCAAAGATACTAATGATAGGTGGGAGAACTCAGAGTACTTTGAGGCAGTAATAAATACATCAACTACAGACTGGGGTAAGCATTCCAGTAAGGGAGAAATACAAGCATTACATGGTAGCTGTACATATGGAGGAGAAACCGTTGCATTTTTTTCAGAAATTAAGAATTAACTGGATATTTGGTCTCTTTTTCTAGCTTCCATCTTTTGCAAGGCGATCAGGCCTATTCTCAGAATTCCAGGAGATGTCCCTGAAGGAGGAGCACCGATCCAAATCAGACCCGGTCATGATGACTCACTTACAGCAACAGCAATATCAGCTAAACAGCAAAAAATACCACCAGTACCAACCCAATGGCAAAGAGAGTGTCATGGAACAGCAGGCCAACGCAAAGAAGAAATATTTCTATCAGCTGAACAGTAAAAAACATCATCACTACCAGCCAGACCCAAAGATATATGACCTGCAGTTTCAGAAGCCCAAGGAGGTCAAAGGTGAGGAACCCACCAATCATAAATGGAAGCTTCCACCTTCTACACATCAGAAATGGGTGTGCGATAAAACGCCGGGATGCCTGAGCAAAATGAAGGACCTGTCCCTGGAGCTGAATAAGAGTGAGGGGGACAAAGAAGAGATCAGCTGCAGCCCCAAGGACATGGATCTCCCCAGTGGCATCAACAGCAAGATGAAGATCATTAAGAACAAAAACAAGAATGGCCGAATTGTCATTGTCATGAGTAAGTACATGGAGAACGGCAGCCAGTCAGCCAGGATTAAGAATGGCGACCCATCGGTGGTGGAGAAGCCAGTGGATGGGAAACAGCCTGAGGACGGTGAGTCAGAGAAGTTCATAGATGGGGGTGAAAGGATTGAGAGTCCAGCCCTGGAAACTGGAACCTCCAGTGACTATAGAAGCGTGGCATGTAACAATGACTCTAAACAAACTGACGGCCAGAATTGCTCAAGAGGAGCACATGCCAATGAGAAGGAGCTCATTGGAGGAGACAAAGTGGGCGTGGCTGTGAGTCGGGTGGAGCCTAACATAACCCACGAATCACCTGCCTCCCCCATGATGAACAAAGAGGGGGATCGCCCCGCCCCATCTGCCAGCCGCTTCCTCAAACGGCACCTGTCTGACCCAGAAGAGGACCATAGCAAATCCAAAGTGTTCCTGAGTGTCCGGAGCGTTAGCGCTCCTGGCGGTGTACCGACTTCAGCTGATCCGAAACACCCAAGCTACGGCCTGAGCTACAGTCAGGGGCAGGACCTTCTGGGTGTGGACCTGGAGGAACCGATTGACCTGAGCTGTGTGAGGTCCAGACAAGAGCGAGATGCTCAACCCAAAGCTGAGCTCCCCTCAGAGAGCGACGAAGCAAAGAAGTCAGAGCCCAGCTGTGGTTTCAAACCCTTCCTGGGAAACATCATCATCACAGATGTGACAACGAACTGTCTGACCGTGACCTTTAAGGAATACGTCTCGGTGTAAAGGCCCTCCAAAGCTGCAGCGACAGATCAGTGAATATCATCAAGCTGTACATTTATACAAAAATTACATTTTGTACATATAAAATATTTATCACAAAGACAGAAGTTGCTGAACATAAGACTTCAATGTTTTTTTTATACTTACATGCTTTTGAGATCTTGAGTTGGAAACATGACACGAGTCTGAAATTCTTACCACGCCACAAGGATGAAATACAGATTTTGTCTGGTTAACAATTTTTTTGTACGGAAGACATTCTACTTTACCGTGGCTACAGATTAGGCTGTTTAGTTCCTTCATAGATACACCTGGTGTTCTGTCCTGGAGGTGGTTTACGTTATGTACCTAATCATAAATACAACTTCGCATTGCATTCTGGGAAGAGGAAGTCTACTCCTTGTCGTTCTTGTTGTTGGTATAGTGCGGTCCAGATGAAAGAAGCGCAAACATGCATATAGCTCATACAGACACATTCTTCATACGCTTGTGAAAATTTTCCCTGGTTCTTACTGCCAGTTTTGCTTCACATCCCACACTACTTGACTCCGTCCTAATCCCAGTTTATAGGGCAAAGACAGTTTTGTGTACATTGGTACAAAAAGTTTGTTCCTTAAATGCCGGGACACACCCTTAGATTTTATTTAAGATATTGGATATACAAACATAGCTACTGGATATGCATCTTACATGTATATAAATGTTTGGTGAGTTTGTCCGTCTGGTTATGTTGCAGTAAACTCGAATGGGGCATTGAAGAATTCAACTGTAATGCACAGCAATACTGGTTTCAGGGTGACCATAGATTGTTGGAGTAGCTCTCAGTTCAACGTTTGTGATATGACCCCTCTAGTCACTCCAGTGCATGATGGGAAAGAGACCTGCCCAAAATCAGATAAAATATTTGTGTCATATATTGTCCTTATTAAAGGCTCTTCTGCGGGCTAAAAGGCCATTTTAATAGAAATGGATGTTAACTTTGGGCCGAAAAGTCTTGGAAATGATATGTCCGGCAAGTATAAGAGCTATCAGTCAAATTCATTCAGAGGTATATATACATATACATATCTTAAGCCACCAAATTAGTTGTTCACGCATCGATTTTAGTGAAATGCAACTTTTTGGCAGAGGATCTCTCCGGGGTTAGAAAGCCAGGAGAAGCCAGTGTTAGGATGTGCCAGCTTTCATCTGCTCTCAGATCCAGGCCTTCATCAACCCCGGGAGCCCATTGTCATGATTCACCATGGCTGGCGAGAAATCGAAAAAGCTGCCCAGTTCATTCACAAACATTTACTTTCTTCATTTCTACGTTCTTGGTTTTTTTGATCATCTTGAAACTGTATTTTTGTTTTAAAAAATGATGGCATAGGGTGCTTAATATTAGGCTTTAGAATAGCATTTTTTCGAACCCAGTATTTCTCAATCTGGTCCTTGGGGAATCCCCCAGCCATCCAAATTTTTGGTTCCAACCAGCTCTTGAACGGAATAATCAAGCACTGACACCTGGTACATGTATGTTGGGAGCTGGGAGGAAGCGAAAACGTGGACCGTCTGGGGGTCCCTGAGGACTCTGGTTGAGAAACACTGTTGTGACCTGTTCAACCCACGATATGACTGCTGCTAAATGGAGCTAAATATTACATTAGGATGTTTGTAAAACTGCTTGAATGTAACAAAATAGGACTGGCTGTCAGTAACCAACTTGTCCACATGCATTGGGTATGAGGGTGTTTGTCTTTCACTCTTATTGCTCTGTAGCGTTGGGTGTGCAGTGTTTGGGCAGCAAGAGGTGAATCTCTTACGCGTGTCTGCCTCCTCTGTAAATCAGCTGCACCTGTATAAAAAGTACTGCTTTGATATTGCCCAATATGCTTGTCTAGTTATGTTTTTTTCACTTTCCTAACTTCAAAATGTGTGTATTCCCTGGAAAAACTAAAATGTAACTCATTTTGAGGGAAGGAACATTTCTTTTCTATGGTACATCCTGCATTTGAAAGCCATATTTATAATTAACAACAGACACATGAATGGGGAGTTTTTGACCTGTTCACACTAAGTCTTGGCAGGACTCCCCCCTATAATGTAGAAATGATTAGTTCTAGACTCTTTCGACACGTGCAATGGGTTAAAATAACTCATGCCCTTCATTGACGGGGATGTTTCGCTGATGAAAGCGCACCCGTGGTAAGCTCAACTTCAATCGAAGTAACAGAAAGATGAGTTGTGCATTCAAGATATAAGGGATAGTTATATATTGCACTTGGCCTTGAACCCTGACTTACACTTGACTCATATTACCTAGGTTAACGTAACGGTGCCTGTTCGTACACTTACATTAATCTTTATTTTATTTTCGCCTTTGTCCAAAATCTACAAGTGAGGAAAATAGCACATTACAAACGTACTTGTATTACCGGGTAGAAAAAAACGCGACACCGTTGTTCAGTTTTTCTGATGGCAACAGAGTTATTTTCAGGTGTGTGGTTTAATGAACCAACTAGAGAGAAGGTTGTATCTGCGCCAGTTTTGGAATTTGCATCCAGAATCCCATTTCTGTAAGCCCGCATAGTTAATAATTCAGGCCTCGATCACAAGCAGGGATAAGAGGTGCATATGGGTTTTAACCATCCTGTTTGCATTCTTCAGCGATTGCTCATCCGAAGTCAAATTTATTTTGCGAGGCCCAGTAATTTCACCTGGCGAAAGTAAACTTTGAATTAAGAACATCTTTTCTATCTAAGATGTTTTTCATTGTTTTTTGGGGCTGTTTTTGCGACCACTGTTTGCGCTATTTGATCTCAGGATTATGTTGCCACAGATTTAATTAATTTTAAAGAAAAAAATACACCGATGATCCACACGGCCATCACCAAAAGAAGCGGTGTGAAGATGATGATGATTCACACAGACAATCGTAAGCACGCTCGCAGACACTTTGAGGTGGATCGGTGTGAGGTGAAGGTCGATTGCCGTCTAATTTACGGGCGCAGCCGCTAATTGCGTCGCTTTAATTTCATTTAATCCGAGAGTGACTGAGGCAAAAATCGAGCATTTGGCTGTTTAACAATAAGTTTAATTTATAGTTTTTTAATTATGGAAATCTAAATTTCAAAAGTATGTACATCAGTTGAACTGGTGGACCACTCCACCGACTTGTAAAAGGTAGCCTATGTGTAAGATGTTACAACTCTTTTAAAACAACGTTTACAGGGAGCCATGCCACACATACTAGTTGGGGGTGTATAAATAAATAATCTGACATTTAAGAAACAATTATCCTTATTGAATGTTCAGCTTTATGAGGTTGTGTCTCTAGGGGTTTAATCCTATAGCCTGCGCAGAGTTTTCCTATAGCCTGGACATGAGTTTTTATCTCGTTATTTAAATAAGACCAAATTAAGGAAGAATGGTGCTCAATAATTTCAATGTCTTAATAGGGAAAGTGACCACAGTCATAAATTAATAGGAACCTATTGCATTCCTTAAAGGATCCTAGAATTATCTTATCTATAGTTTCTCTGAGATCATTTTTCTTAATAGCTGTAGGCATTGCGACCAAATACACAAATGACCACAACCCGCTATATTTAAATGGACAGAATCCATCCTTTGTTGTTAGAAAAACGTTGGCTTTTGTTTTGTACATATTCTTTGTTTTCCATGGCCTGCGTGGCTTTCAACGTTTGCTAAGCAATAGTGTCATAATTAAGATTCGGAAGCTCAAAATTCACGTGTCATATTTGCTTGTTCTTGCCTGTCCGGTAAGTGAATTGGTTACCCTGCTTTATTCGACATCACATGTCTGTAGACTGTAATCAAATCATTCAAACATTGAGTTTGGGAGATTTGTGACGTATGCATTTGTAGGAGCAGTCTAAGGAGCCCTAAATCTGAATGGCAATTATTGTTAGAATTAGGAAACACAATTTACAATTTAACGCCCCATTTGCTCACCTCTTGATCTGAAATTACGGTAAAATGCTGCGCTTCTCCCATTTTTCGTCTTTCAGATTTGGCAGATTAGAACGGCGGACTATGTCATGTGCATCTGCTCATCAAAATGTTATATGTGGAAAGCAAATGGGGGGACGGACAGACATACAAATAGCTTACAAATGTTTGTGCGTTTATCTGTATATCTGAGTGATGACATATGGTAGTTGAATGGACTTAACCTAAATATTTGTTTTTAGGTTATGCAACCTAAGGTAACCGCGTTCCGAGTATATGTTAATGTAGTTTGTATTGTTGCGCAGTTTAGACCTTGATCAAATTTTGGCTACAACAACTACCTTAAAGGAATTGAATACCAGCTAAAATGGCGGATTTTACTGCACAACACTAGGCAAATGCTATTAATTCTCTTTCATGATGAAATGGGATAGTGAATGCTTCTTTTGGCGCGATACAGCAGCATAGCTTTATCACTTCTCCTAACCGCAGTTTTTTTCTTCGCAGCGACCATTTCCTATACCGCGGAACCCTCGAAAATAAGTTGCTTTCAATACGTTTTCTGCAAGAGAGAGAAAATGGCTGTCCCTTTCAGCGCATCCAGCTTATTCCCAACCGTTGTATGAACAACACATTGCACAGTTTATCGGTGTAGTTCACACGGTTTGTTGCTGGAAACAGCCTTAGCTCTACTGGACTGATAGAATATAAAGGTAGTGTAATCAAGGTGCGTTATGCTACAACGGCAGAAAAGCATTGTTTTGCCTAAACCGCATTTTTAAAAATTATTTTAACTAAAAAAGATGGAAATAAGTTGGTTGTTCTAGATAGTGGACAAAAATGACTAAGATCGATGTACGTGGAATGAAACGTGCAAGCAACCGCATCTAAAAGCAGCCGGACCGTCATTATGCGCGAGCTTACTCTTACTCTTACGCGTCATGCATTTTGACCAGTTTCGGAAATAAAACTCTTGCTCCACCAGGTGACCCATAAGTTATAGCTAAAATTTATACTTTTTTTTAATTCATCCACTTTCGCTTAAATTATGTAGCATAGACTAGAAACTCCTGTTATGTAACTTTGAACAGCGTGTTACATAGAGTGGTTCAGTCATATGTACTCTATATATAATGTATATATATATATATATATACACACACACACACACAATGTTATATAATTTTATGAAACATAGTCACAAGATTGTCTTAAATTTTCCCGGAAGCCAGCTATATCTTGTCATTTATAGGGCGACCATAACCAGATTTTTAGAATAGAGTTGCAAAAGTAATGTCAAACAAATAATTATCCATAAGATGGATACTTAAAGTGAACTGAAATGTTGCCTCTGGCTAAATTTTTGCTTCAGAGGGTTGGGCATCTAGCACGCTAACGTTTCCAGCAAGCATGCATTTCACACTCAGACAACACCCAAACACATGCGACTTGCAGCTTATAAGTCATATTTTTGAAGTAGATCAATACATTAACATTTTAAATGCAATCTAATAGACAGGTTATGAGTGCGGTAATACGTCATCCAGCGAGGGTGCCACAAGGTGAACAAATTATGTCTAGCTACATTTCGAAATTATGTATTTTGAAACATTCTGGATCATCGGATATACTTCTGAAATTGTTGGTAGTGCAATATTGATTTATTGGTCTCACCTCAGTGTCATTTATTTTTGCTTAATTCAAACCTGAAAATGATGCCTGATAGTGAGGTCTTGTGCCTGAATACGTCCCCTATAAAAAATTTCAATTTCAAAACAAATTGCCGATTAACTATAATTGACACACTTCGCCAACAGCTTAGCGTCGGCTGTGGGAAGTCGCTCTGTTATAGATGTCACGCGGCTTTGGACTCTCACATCCTGTGCAGGACGTATATGTTATATGTTTCAGATAATACACTACTTTGCCTGTTTAAATGCTTTAATTGTGGTGTGGATATGCGACGTTTGGTTTTAACACGAGTATCAACGAAATTAGGAAGGTAAAATCGCATCAACGTATAACCAGTAGAATGTAATCATATCATACATACTGTAGTTTCACAAACGCTGTTGCCCAGATACGAGAGAGCCAATAATATTTAGACAACTCGGCTATGCGCCCATATACGGCTGCAAACCTTGCAGCGCTGCAGACGCTCCGAGACCAATCACCGCAGCCACCATAAAAGGACTCTGGCAACCTACTTTTGCAAAAGCGTTGTGTACAATTGTGGTCCATCTAACAAGAAAAGTAACCTCTCTGTATTGAAATGCTGTGGAGCTTGCTTTACAATTACAGCGTTTTAGTCCATCGGTTACGTGAACAATAGCCTGCTTTCCCGTGTCCAAGTTTTTCGTGTTTTTATGTCATGTGGTTGTACAAACCTGTTGTCCTGTCACGCCGCTTTAAGTACACACATTTGAGTCAGTCTTCTCAAAGTGTTGATGACCACTTCTACTGTGGTATGTTGCGTGTCCTGAAAGGTTTCCAGTTTTCTGATCCGTCTAGCCTGCCGACCTATCATTTACTTTGTCGTCAGATAACAACATTTCACGTCGCATACTCGGCTAATCTGGCACCGTATTTATATAATTGGGTTCTCAAACATTAAGAAAAATACCAATAGCTGTATTTTACGTTAGGTTCCTTTAGCAGTTATGCAGTGTCGTGCTGAGGTGAAATGAAACAAATTTCATGTTTTCCCTTCTAATATGTAATTATGTAGCTACGTGATATCGTACGGACCCTCTCAGGCCGTGAGAGCCGTGTCTGTATGTATGCAGAGAGAGCTCCGTCTTACACAGTTACACGGTTTACCCCTCTGACTCTGTCCTAATTTAAATTTTGTAGTCCACATATAGATACATGACAGTTCCGTTATATACAGTTATAAGTGGATAAATAACAAAATAACAACAACGAAAACAAAAGTAACAATAAATAACAATTTAACCAAATGAAACACATTAGGCTTTGGAACAGCATTTGTTTCAGTGTTTTAAATTATGTATATTCTAACATTACAAAGCCGCGAAGTTTGCAGTTATGATGACGTACCGTCGATCGTGTTCTCTAAATAATTGTGTAAATGTGTGCAGTTTCATCTTTTCATTCTTCCTTATGAAATTGTGTCGAAGAAGCTTGATTTGGAAATGAAAAGCATAAGCTGCTGATGCAAAAATATCACGCGCCTAAAATTAACACCCCATGTAACATTTTAAATGGAAAGTTATTTTTGCGCAGTATTTTCGAAAAATAATCGAAAAATCATTTATTTAAAATTCGATTATTAACACCTGTGATTTAAATGTAGTGGGCGCATTTATTTGGTTACGCCAATGTCGCTTCATTTTATTTAACATTGTATACATTTAAGAATAAGGCAGTTAATAAAAGAAAAGAGACCCTTAGTTGCCGTTTTAAATATATTTACAGACGTATAAATAAAATTGAACTTAGAAAATGGGTAGCTTTCCTTATAAATATAGTATGGTTTTAAAGGTGAGTACAGACAGATTGAGAATACGCATAAAAGTGACTAATATAGCCAATTCATATAACTTAAGACGCAAAGTCAATTCAATTTAGGCAGAATTAATTTAGACCGCAAATTTCTAGTTTATTTCCATTTATCAAGCTGAAATGTCATCAATCAAACATAACGGCAAAGTATATTTTAGCGTCTCTTCGGTTTGGAAGCGTTGGATCACACAATTTTAACTATTTAAATATAGGTCTAAAATAATTTGACATTATTGTGCGGTCGATATGCTATATGTGACATTCTGTTTCAGTATCAACATTCTGAGCCAGCCACATGTTTAGATTACATATATTATTTAAACTGTAAACAAATTATTTGTAATTACTAAAAAAACTGGTTTTATCTGTCCTCTCATAAAGTAAATATCTGTCTATATTTAAGAATTGTTCTTGGTGTTACCGGTATTTCTAAAAGACTATACTTTGTGCATTCTGTAAGCTATTATGACGCAAAGCATTTTTGCTTGTAATAAATGACGTTGGGACCGTAGACAGCTAAATCGCATTGTTTTGTTCATGTGCTAATCCAATAAATTGCGACAAATGATATTTCGCCTGAATTATGTGAACGTATTAATCGCATTGAAATGAAAAATGTGTTTTGAAAAGTTTGTTCTGTTAATATGTTTCTAGGCAATCATAATGCGAACTTTGTTTTCTGTTCTGATCTACTCCCGTAAAAACTCAAATCTTGGCTGCCTTCCAGCATCATGTAAGTGAGAAACACCGCTATCTTCTGTCCACCAGACTTAATGACAAACTAGATGCACGTAAGAGAAACAGCTCAGGGTTACGCAAGAAAATGTGTATCTAGATGTTTGTTCTGTCCAAAAGTCCCCGTTATTTTGGTTCAAGAAGCTTACATAGCTATTTGGTTGTTATATATTTACCAAACTCTATTCTTTGTTTTATTAACCTGTGTCTAGACAGAACAGTCAAATAGGCCTAGGTATTTGGTACTTTTGAATTGCTTCTTGATTCAACTTTTACTCAGTCTATAGCTAAATACAAATCAAGTTTCAAATAATGCACATAATTAAAAAAAAAGAAAACAGATAATTAAAAATTCCTGTAATATAAGGAAAATTTCACCCTAACTGCAGATTGTAAACAATTCACACGTATTAATATTTTTTCATCTCTGTTGCATGCATGTTTGTTCGATCAAGGCGTCACTTCCCTTTGATTGAAAGCGCTCGCACTTTAACTCCTCCTCCTCACCGAGCAGCGTCGGTCACGTAGCAAGATCCCAGCCAATCAGCTTTGCTAAAACCGTACCACCGACAGTAGTTCCATAGCAACGCTGCAAAAAAGTGATGACGTTTGGGCTGAAAATTGAGTATTATGGTCTGCCTGGACTTAGCTGTGAATGTGGAGAGAAAAAATATAAGCGAGATTGAAGTAAACATGGAGCTGTCGGCTGTGGGAGAGAGAGTTTTTGCTGCCGAATCCATCATAAAACGCAGAATTAGGAGGGTATGTAAACCCTCCGCTAATGTGCCTTTGGCTTTGGCCTGAATGCTAGCCATTTGTTTACACAGCGATTATATGACATTTCGGTTTCTCAAAAGTATTTTCTCTTTCTAATCACCCAGGGGCGAATGGAGTACCTGGTGAAATGGAAAGGTTGGTCTCAAAAGTAAGTAAGAGCAGCAGCCGTATCGTTTTATTTGCACGCTTAAGAAGCTGTTAAACTGAGGGTTATATGATTTCTTGCCAGCAATGTGCTACGTAAAGGTTTGGCTATAGGGTAGAGCTAGCTAACAGGGTAGCCATCTGAATATGTATCCGCTAGCCGGGAAGCTAGCTACGGTTTTTTTTTTCTACCCCGGGCGATGACGCAAAACGCGGTGGCTGCTAATACTAAGTGAGGCATGTCATCTTCTTGTTTTTTATGTAGGTATAGCACCTGGGAACCCGAGGAAAACATCCTGGATGACCGTCTTTTAGCAGCTTTCAAGGAGAGGTGAGGCGATCGCAGCAGGCCTTGCTGGAGCTGGGAGGAAACGCCGCTTTATGTGCGCGCGCCGAGCACGACGTTTCATTGATTTGGCAGCGCGTGCAAAGACGCGCGGGCACTTCCGCTGATTTATAATATTTATGATGCGGAACATGTCATTTGCAGGGAGCGAGAGAGGGAACTGTTCGGGCCAAAGAAAAGAGGACCTAAACCGGAGACATTTCTGCTGAAGGTGAGCCAACTGGCGACGTCTTGTCCTGTTCGGGAGCTGCATCTGTCTGACGTTTATTACAGATGCATTTCTGGAATTCCGACTTTTTCTTCAGTTTGACGTTTGTTTTAGGGGGGGCAGTCATTATGTCCTGAAATGTTAGACGTTTTGCCATGTTTTGCTTTTGTTTAAAGCACAGTCAAACCTCTGAAATGTTTATGAACTACTGGGTGATTTCAATACAAGTCACCCAGTCCCGGAAAAAGTAAATATTGTTATGTTATAGTTATTTTGAAAATAATGGGTACTGTTAGTTACAAATTCTATGCATTGAATGGCTAATAAATGTAGATATTTCTGTTTTGTTGCTCTCATAGGCTCAGGCTAAAGCTCAAGCCAAAACCTATGAATTCAGGAGAGATATGGCACGAGGCATCCGGGTTTCATTCCCGGTCCCAGAACCCGTTATTACTCCGCGAGCTCGCGAGGGTTTACGGACCGTCGTGCCGACGATATTCCCTCCTAGCACCGTCAACCGAGGGGAGAGTGTCCGGGTCAGACCTCCGGAACCGGACAGGGGGCATCGCACCTCTGGATCGCCAAGACCGATGGCGGAGGGATTTCTTGCTGCCCCAAAGAAGAGGGGACGAAAACCCAAGTTACGGTTCGTGGAGGGCTCTGACAGCAACGCGTCGGCGGTGCCTGCCAAGAGGAGTAGAATGGAGGACCAGATGGCGTATAACCCGGCCAAAGTAGGAAAGCACGGTATTCCCGAAGGGCAGAAGTCAGAGCTGCATGGTCTCCAGTTAAATCGGAGATTCCAAAGGGATTCTGGTTATCCTCAAACGCAAGCACCGGCAGTGCCAAGCAGCAGCATGTTTAAATACTGCTCCGAGGTCAGTTCCCATAAAGGGGGTTTCCACGTGCCGGTCTGCAGGACTAAGGAGTGCGCAGGTGCTATTTCCACACAGCAGCCAAGACTGAAGCACCTGTCGAAAAATAATTTATATGAACCCAGCAGCCCTTCACAAAGGGAGCCGCCGAACCGCGGCACCAAATCTCCCGTATCCAGGGTTTTCGAGGCGGCTGTGGAGGAATGCTGGAGCCCCTGTCCCACCAAGGTGGAGAAGGTGGTGGTGACCGATGTCACTGCCAACTTTTTGACTGTGACCATTAAGGAAAGCAGCACAGACAAAGGTTTCTTTAAAGATAAAAGATGACTGATGTAATCTATTTTGATTATTGTTTAAAAAAAAGAGAGAAAAACTTCCACAGAGTAATTATTTCGAAGTAACGTGTCATTTGGAATTAATTTTGTATAAGTGTACAGAAGCAGTTATGTGAACTTAAATATGTAAATGTAGGACATGTATTTAATTAAATGACCAAATTAAATGTCCATGCCTAGTCGAAATGTACTGCGAATTCCGGTTTTTCGTTATAGGGTTGCATGTACCTTACTCTTTTAGCGATGTGCGAAACTAAGTGTGCGCAAAGAACGTTTTTATCCACTGTAGCAATATAAGTTGTTTATATATTTTGGCTTGCAATTAGTAGGTTATACTGAACTCAAAACCTCTCGACACAATTTACATATTTGCTTACAGGCGCTTCTCATAGCTCACACTTATTGGACATTTAAGCACCAAAGGGCCATTGCAATGATTACATTTTGAGAGAACTAAAATCGGTTTGTTTCCGATAAGTATTCATCTGTTCGAATATGCCTGTCAAAATTGTTCGCGGTGCATTTCGCAGCGAATTTTCGTAAAGAGAATTTTCTTGTGCAAACCGTTGCAGAAGTAATAATAATCTACACTAGGATGGGTGGAAGCAGTTGCCAAAATTGTGGTACTAACGCTGACAAGACTATGACAGTATTCGTGCTACAGCCATTAGTTAGTAATCTTAGTATGTTACCAGGTACCTGAAAACTGGCTGCCTTGATCTTTAAACGTAAAGGTCGCCGTATCTGACCCCAATGTACAAAGTAGTTACTAAAGATGGATGTATTAATGTAATTGTACTAGTGAGATCGTGAGAGAAACTGACGGCTTACGTCTATAGCTCGCCCTCCTGCTGTCTTAATGCTAACTTCTGACAGATTATTCGACGAACTGATAGCACACTGGTGTCTTATCGGGTTATGTCGCGAAATAGCTGTTAATATTTAGTATTTTTATTGAGTCTGGGTCGGTCGTAAATTTATATAGCCGTTTAGACCGATGGTGACCGATAAATTAGATTGTGAGCTTTGATTTGATTTGATTACTATTCTTTTAAAATTAATACTGCTATAAAGGACATGTAAGTTGACCACAGTTTTTGGTATTTTTCCTCCATCCAAGTATGTCATACTGACAGATTCTTGGGCTTGTTTGCATATAACCAATTAAATTTTACGGCCTTTGGTATTGATGGTTTTTCTATTGAACATATTAATAGATTTCTTACTCCGTTTTGGTTATGATTTTTGTCCGTAAGCCCTATTTCTAACACACGTATCATGGCGTTGGATGGTTGTTTTTCCTGCTCGACTCTGCACTTAATCATTCAACAATTACGGTGTATATGGTATTTCGGCTTTCCTGATATTAAAATAAAGTTGACGAAAAAGACGGAAGTCTTGTTCTTTCTATATCGGTGAAAATAGGTGGTTGGTGTATGTTTAGTCTCTGTGTTGACCGAGGCGGGTACTGTTAAGTATTCGAAGTTTTTATAATTACAGGGTTTAATAAAATATTTTATACATATTTTCTCGTAAAACTTAATTGTGTTTTTCTCGGACTATAAATTAAATATCGCAAAGTCAGAAATAATTTGATGTATCGATGTGAAGGGGTAAACAACGGAAACGGTATTGATTTTGAACAGAAATACAACCGTTTTGTAATTCCATTAAAAATATCCATTTAATTACACGGATTATGCAGATAATACTCTAAAAACCATGGATTACCGTAATATGGCGAAAACACCGGGAACAAATAGATTATTTGTAAATCCACAAGTAGGAGGC
Organism: Mormyrus hasselquistii; assembly: GCA_026779605.1. Classification (NCBI taxonomy): domain Eukaryota; kingdom Metazoa; phylum Chordata; class Actinopteri; order Osteoglossiformes; family Mormyridae; genus Mormyrus; species Mormyrus hasselquistii. Next base: position 3,037,819 of record JAODKE010000050.1, on the reverse strand, counting down.
CAAGTGAGATATAAATATATAAATTTGGGTGTCCATTTTGCATTTTCCGTTGTTATTCGAGTTTGACTTACAAATATGATCCCTCTTCCAGTTGGTGGACAGCTCTTTACATTTGTTTTTAAAAATATATAGTAGGCGTAATACTATTCAAAAGAAATATATGATTACTGGCCTGGAAAATGTACATCATTTCTAATTAGGCTACCTGTCCGATTTTGTCGTTACAATATTGCGCATTGATATAATATCATGTCGTCCTCGCGCCTATCTATATCAGGACTTGTAAAATAAGGATCGTGAATAGTTAGACCTCGCTGTGGCGCTGTAAGGATTTTAAAGCTGATGAACAGAACTGAGGAATAATAGGGTTTACTGACGTAAAATCTAATTCGGGCCAAAGAGTGAAATCTGTAGTCTACCAGAACTGCATCCGCAACTAATCTCGACTACAAGTAATTAAAAATGTAAGAAACCCAATTGCGGGGCTGACGCCGAAAATACCGACAAGCAAATTCATAACAGACTGTCATGGACTGGAAATAACTTATTTTGTGAGCATACCGATAGTGGCAGAAATACGTGCACTATAGAGCTCGGTACCATCTCCCAACTTCCAACAACGAAGTAAAATCCAATATTCAGCGTCTTGTTCACAGGGCGCCGTTTCACTGCGCGATTAAAGTCGTAATCACATTTGTTTTATCGGAAAAAGAAATAAAATGCAATCCGACGAAAACTTATGTAGCAGTTAACTTTATAGTTATTGTTATGTTGAACTGCCTTTTCCCTTAGCGTGCAGAACCACGTGAAACCAAAAGTTTGATTAATTTTAACCCGAAGAAAAGAAACGAAGACTACCTATTGTCTTGTATTACTCTCAGATAGGTGAAACAATTTTCTTGTTATTTTGAATAGTTGTGCACGCGAAGTATAAGCTAAAGGGTACCGCCGAAAATATCACATCCATGTTGTTACAGTCTATTTCCATAGACTTCCATTCGCATGTTGATCGTGTATTGTGTTTGCAATGTACAAAATCTATTTTAATTTCTTTCGCATTATATACATGCTTTATATACACCTAGATAGTACCGTATCCAGTCGGCTTACAATATTTACTATATATCTACCAACACGGGAGATATAATTATTGGCTTTCAATATCTCCCGGACTTCCCGGAAACGTGCATCTCCGAGTCTAAGCGAGATCTAATCCGCGGTCGGGTTCAGAGGGCAAACCCAAGTCCCGCAGCGTTGAGATACTTTAACCATGTCTCGTTAGTCGATCTATACATTGTACTAATAGGGTCTAACTGTTCAATGTGTAATACTTTACAAACTTAATGGAAATTAACATTGAAAGGGACCGAGAATGTTTCGGGTTTCACCTAAAGCATATACCAATTTAAACCTGCCCGAACTTTCTCCATTTATGACTGTGTATCGACTTTGAATGTCTTTTTGTAGAAAATGCAGCAATAATAATGATAATTGCATGTTTGCAATGTAATGTTGACCATGAATTAGTTTTTGTTTAGCATTCATCATTATTGAGATTTCCAGCACACATCACTTCGGTTAATGTATAATTCGACGGACGGTCGTTCGTCGTTCACAGCTTTGTTTTTCAGGTAGCCTACATTTCATTTCCTAATATTGCTATGCAATATAATAAAAAAATACCTAAAATGTTAAATGGGATTTTTTTCAGTTCCGTTTTTCACAAGAAAGTTTAGGTGTTTCCCCTTTCACCATGTCTGGAGAGCATTTTCTAGCGCCCCCTGCTGTTTCACAGATTTAGTATACCGTGCTTTGTATCTGTTGTTTATGCAATTTGCTATGTAGCCTTCGTTTTAAAATTACGAAGGCTTTTTATGATTAAAATTCTAAAGATAGAACGGCTCGAATCCCTTATTAATGATAATTCGAAAATAAGGGGAAGAAAACTACGCATTTAAGCATATTCCCATCTATCTTCCAACCGGAATTCTGAGCAGAATTGCAGGAAGCCTGGAGCCTATGCTACGCAGTATGAAGGCATGAGGCTGGGTAACATCACGCATGGGATGCCCGTCGAGTGCAGGGCACATGCACTCATACAAAACCGGCATTTCAGAGACACTAATGATCATGACTGTATGTCTTTGGACTATGCAAGGAGACTGACATGACGCAGCGTGATCATGCAAGCTTCACGCACACAGAACAGAGACAAGAGGAGTAAAGCTAATTCCTGTGATGTGAGGGAACATTGCTAATCACAGGTACACCATTCCACCCATTAGTTTAAGCACATGTAATATATTTCATTATAAATTCCCCATCATGGTCAGACACGAGACTTAGAAAATAGGAAATCTGATATTAGGTTATGTTGAATATATGCCCTTTATTTAATACTGTATGGTATAATGTGGTAAAGCATGTAACAAAAGCAAGATATAGACATACTATAGATATACGATTTCTGTACTTGAGTCAGCTTGCAGAATTTTTGCTCCATGTAAGCCCCACATGCATTAGCATATTGTGATGCAAGCAAAATACACACAAAAAGAATCCCACTTCTTGCTTTCAACTGTGTCCCATTGTCCACAGCCTGCTGAGCGTCCATCCTGCAAGCAGAAAGAACTGGTCAGACCACTGAGCTTTAGCGTTGACAGTGCGGTCACTGCCGCGTTGTACTGCGCCAGCAGGGGGAGCAGTGACATGCTGAAGTGTTTGGGTGCCCAGGGACGGCATGCTTGGAACGTTACGGGGGGGTGTGCCTGGGTACCATGGAAACGGGCTACACGGGGTAGCCGTAGTTGCGATCGCAGCGAGGGTAGCAGTGGGGATTGAGCCAGTTCTCCAGGTTGGTCTCTTGGGCCCTCTGGTCCAGCTGCTGAAGGTACAGCATGTGCTCCTGGAAGGAGAGAGACAGTGATGGAGCTGGTCTTCACAAGCCACGTGACAGGTCACATGACTATGCTTAATTATTTTGGAGTGTTAGATTTTAATGGTAGGTGTCTGCAGAAACGTCCTTGTTTGCTGTTTGTGTAAATATTTATGTTACATTGATACAGACCCATAAAGAAAGAGATTAAGGAGATTGGATTGTCACGCAGTACAGGTAAACCGGAGACGATACGCCGATGAGTGATAATCAGAGTCGTGGGCATTTGTCCCCCTCAGGCCTTACCCTCATTGGCTCATCGGGAAAGCCTGCCTTCCTCGGTCGCTCCTGCCTCTTGCTGCGTAAAAGTTGTTTGGCAAAGTTCTCTTTGATGACTGGTGTGGCGCCTAACAACACAGAAACACCTGCTGCGAGATCGTCACACTGCTTTGACATCTTCAGCCTGTTTGCCCACCTTCAGGAGGGTAGTGTCGATGGAATTCGGGAGAATGTAACAACGCAATATTTTACTTGGAGAGATGTTTTTTGACAAGCAGTTTCTGAAAGCGGAGGGCAGGACAATTTGCCGCTAAGGCTATCAATGATCCGATTCATTCGTTAGTGTGCTGACTCTTTTAGCCTGTACCAAACTTGACAGTCTTCTCATTGGTCGAATCCTTTCCAGAGACTCGAAGCATACATTTCTATGTTAAAGCTGTTTTTCTCATGACTTAACAAAGTGCTCATTCATTCCCCCTGACCCCCCCTCCCGCCCCACAACACACATCCCCATGTGGGGACCTGGGATCACGTGACTTAAAACACCAGTCTCTCAGACGCCCTGGGCTCTGGATGGCTTAGCGACGTGGCAACAGTGCAGATTGTCAGGGCCATGTGGCTGAAAATAGAGAAGCTGACCCAATGTTTGCATAGCTGGTACCTCTGTGTAACCAGGAAATACCTATATTTACAACTATAAACACACAAAGTCTCCTTTCTGACTTTTAAATTTAACAATCGACACATCTTGACTGCAAATAGTTCTTCTTCTTATGTTTGGGATTCTTTGTGTTAGCAGCCTGTCCTCAGATTCTGATGCAGCATTGCAGGTCACATGATGCAGACTAATACGACGGGATGTGTTACTGCATATGAGGATGTTATACCTGTCGGTATCAACACTGTTCTCTAATCAGTTTGTTCCAGTGAGAAAATTGCAGTTTGTCCTGGAGCCATGGAATGTATAATTTCTTGGCTCCATGTATAAATTGTATGTATAATTTATTACATTGGAAACACAATGCTAGTTTTAGGCAAAAAAATAATAAATATTAATTATTAATAAATTAATAAAAAATAATTAGCAAGGCATTTTTTTAACAGTTTCACTGCTGTAAAAATAATTAAGGCTTCACTTTTGCTGTCTTTCCCCCTTTGCACCCATAATATGCCTAATTAAGACCGTAACTTAATGGTCTTACCTGCGAGGGCGGTCAAAAGGATCAAACACATAAAAATTGCGACGAGTTTCTTCATTTTTGTTTCTGTTCCGTTCTTCTTAATCCGGGCAATGACGATGCCCGCTAGAGGCAAACGGGTACATTCGCTTCTAACGTCACTGACGCCTCTTTCACGTCACATAGCAAGTGGGTGCGACACGCCCGGATGGTCGCACCTTAGCTTTCGCCTTTACAAAAAAATGTGATTAAAAAAAAGCATATTAAGGTGTTTTTAACCAAATTTTGAGCTATTCGTTTTACATCGTTGATAAATTTAAACACATTACCATTCATTATAGCAAATAAATAAAGCAAATAAATCTTGCAGCATGAGTACAAATAATTTCAAGTGAGACTACTGAATTGAATAAGCGGTAATGAAAAACGATTGATTTATGGATGGACTATACTGCGCAAACTACTCACTAGATGGCGTGTGAAACTTACTTGAGTAAACTTTTTATTGTTTCACAGTTTAAGATAACCCGTACATGGTGAATATGTGCTATACGTCACATTTCTTCGAATTAGTGAAGAGATAATTCGGAAATTAAATATTTAACTTCATTCGAATTATTTGTGGCACGTTGAGTTTGATATATTTTATGTTTTAAGCATTAAGCATAAGTATTTTAAAATTAAGTTCCTATTTATGTTAGCATTATGAATTACTTTGGTTTAGATGTGTCATAATGCTTGTAGAAAAGTATTCATTACATTTTGTCCAAGCAACACTATACACACAGGTTAAATTATGATGTGTTTAAGTCATAGGACAATAGAAATCGTACATTCGTACTTTGTGCAGTTGTGTGTAATGTGCGTCTGCCCCGACCCTAAGGTAACAGATGGTCAGGAGACTCGATCGAATTGTCTCTTCTATGCCTGGAGTACAATAGCGCGCTGCCTTGACCGGGTGCTTAGCGCCCAAGAGAGCGGCCACATTGTCACCTCTCCGCGGCAAAATTTCAATTCCACGGTCCCTTTGTGAGAGATACTCCACGTTGAGAATAGGTGTCAAAAAGCCAATATTTTCTCCATTGATATTTGGAAGTTGTTCATACATAATGACAGATCTTCGCCCTCTTCGAAGGTTTCAGCCCTCATGGGGGTATCAGCACTTATCAATATGCGTCCACCTCGTACCGCTATTCAACACCAGTCCATCACCTTGTAATCCACTTCAGCCTAGAAGAATGGTTCGATGACATCATTAGTTCTCGTTGAAGATGGGTTTACATGTAAAAAAGAGCTTTGTACAGTAATCCATGTTACTAAGTTTATTTGTGTGGCAAAACCACGTACATGCGTATATATATATTCATGTTTTATTGCGTTTGTAAAAATTCTTTTTCATTGTCAACTGATATTTAGGATTCCAACATTTTTAGAAATTTATAATCATTTTTATTTTCACAGAAGTTTATCATTGAGGCCCTGTGTTGGATAAGTATAGTTGGAAGGTAGATTGATGGTTTATTTAAACAAAATAAATTACATATCACACACAAATGTTTAATTACACTAAACAGTAACTAAACAGATACGCAACGTCTTATATTTTAAACCGAATGAGATTATTTTTACCTTTTCCCTTTTCCTCGTTATTATTACAAGGAGTACTTAAATGATAAACAAATTAATAAATTCATAAAAAAGGTGAATTCCTTCTTTTTCATTGCCTCATTCTCTCACTGGATACCAAACTCATCCGGCCTGTTGAAAGCGATCCTTTATGATGAAATTTGGTTAAATCAGTTCATCTCTCTCTCTCTCTCTCTCTCTCTCTCTCTCTCTCTGTCTCTCTCTCGCACGTTGTTCTATTGAATCTGGGCATCAATAATCAGTCAACTAAAGGAAAGCTATTGGCTGATTTGAGCAAGCAGAAGCAACTGAAATGTCCACGCGCGCTTGTGCAGTATCTGCATTGGTAAGTGTCATACTTGCAAACGCATCGGATAACTATAATCTCCTCGGTTATGTTTTGTCCTCCAACTGATTTCTTCGGTCTGCGAGTGCATTGCAATCGGTAGCAGCTGCAATGTCACCTAGAGGAGAACAATATGTTTGGCTTTTCTTCCTGCACTGTCTGTCTGGCTGTTTGTCAGCATGCGCTGCAGATTTGTGCAACTGGAGAGGAAGGTAAGGCATGATTGACAAGTTTGTTTTTGTTTTTTTCTGATTTGTTTTTAAAAATGCTTTTATTTCACAATTTAACTTTTACATGCAAATTCCCGCTATTAATCTCAGATTAATCTTGCGAAGAATTTCTATAGGTTCATATATAAATATAATGTTGGTTTACGTATGTATAATTTATTTATACATCAAATATATATTTATAAAAATATTTTGCAAATATTTTTATGTATAATTTATATATAATTTTTGTTTTGGAAATTTTA
>JAODKE010000050.1:2994814-3014851 GCA_026779605.1 Mormyrus hasselquistii | reverse complement strand
CATTATTTTTGATAGACTATTTGCACATTACCGTAGCTTCATGTAACACTCTTAAATTACTGCCAGAAATTTATACTTGCACAGTCTATAATCACTTATAGTTTTTGTTCTGTTTGGTAATATATGCTTACCATCATTATGTTGACCTGTATGTATATAACTGTGTGCAGCATCACCACCAAGAGAAATTACTTGTCAGTTTGCTAGATTAATTAAATTGTGGCTGTGTGTTAATCACGGGCAGGTGGGCCGGCATCTTTCCCTGCTCTTGACTGGCTGATTTTTAGCGCATGTGTCCTGCTTATTTTCTCCGGCAGGACACGTCACGGACGTGCCTTCAGGTTTGTGTTTTGTGTCGCAGTTTTTAATGCATTTCCGCCCCCCTGCAGCTGACGGAGCGGTGGGAGTCTCTTCTGGAGCCCAGGCTTGTGGTGGAGAACGTTGGCTGAGGTCCCGCAGGTGTCCGGGCGGAAAGCAACAGAGTGTTTGTGTGAGAGGTGAACTGGAGAGTGCAGTTTGTCAGATGAAAAGAAAGACCATTCCGTACTCAGGGCACAGTGATGGACAGCCAAGACTCCAGAAATGTATTTTAATAGTTTTTTTCTTTTTAATCTTTTTTTCTTTTAGTGAAATAGTCTCTTTAAAATAAAGACGATGTTTTGTTTTTAAACCCCCTTCAGTGTCTCAGACCTCCTGGAGAGTTTGATTTGGTTTTGTTCTCTGGAATCATGGAAGGTCATTTCTTGGTGCACCATCATTTTACTTTCATACCGGTGTCATTTTATTGAAATAAAAAAAACATACAGTTCCAGACTACAGGACTGTAATGAAGCACTGATCCATAAAAAGCTGAACTATTACCTGGTTTGTTTGATATCTTTAAGATGCTGTTCTAGTTACAAACTACTGCTGCTGTGGATGACCAGCGAAATAAACATTAAGATACTGCCACCTGTTATGTACAATCGTGTAATTTTGAATACCATATTGAACATGTGCCCATTTATACACCTAGTTACCGCTGTTTGGAAATGAACGTCGATAGATGAATTATTCCCTTCTTTTGGCTATATGGGCACCATATCTTCTACATTATTGCTATAGAATAACTGCGTTGGATTGTGCCTTTACGTAACCCTTCACCGTGGTGATGCACGGAGCAGCAGCGAGCCAGTCACTGAATTATAATAATTTCCGGGTGTTAATACCAGGTTTAGTAATGAGGAGGCGTTACGTCGCCTGGGGCACAGTGCTCTGCGAGATATCTGCGCAAAGGTCCGCGTTCACAATATTGTCAATAGTTTTTATGTAAATAAAAGTCAGTTGTTATATCGCACTTATCGATCCCTCTCATGTTGACAAACAAACGCTAAAAGCGGACCGCCGCCCCCCCGGCTTGCGATGCTGCCGCTGCTGCTGATGTCACCAGTGCCGCTTGCCGCTGGGAGACGATGATGGCGCCTGGCGTTCGGCGCCCGAGCGGCTCTCCTCCGTAAAGTCTCGGCTGGCAGCCCGCCGACCGCGATGGACGGCACGGCGTTCCCGGACCATGAGCAGCTACTGCAGCTCCTCAGGAAGCTTAAGGAGGTATTCGACGTCTGCGATGAGGATTCGGACGGCTTCATCCGGATCGAGCATCTGGTGAACCTCGGCGTACAGTTCGGGCAGAGAGACGAGGTACGAATTATCCTGATGGAAAGGACTGATTATTGGGGGGAATGTAACGCATCAGGGGTAATCCTGACGACGGCAAACAACGAATCCGTTAATATTTTAATATGATTTATTATTTGTACACGGTGCTGGATTTATGACAGAGGGTTAAGAAATACGTGTACGGATACCTTCTTCATGGCATTTATTCTGTAAGAAAGTGAGTCATTCACAGCCTGCCATGTCCCCGTAGACTGAATGCACTATAGCGACGTGTTCCCCCTTCCCCTCTGCACCCTTTTCGTTGACCCGGAGGTGCGGCTTTAAGTGTAATTGCGTTGAGGGGAAAGAGCCGCGCCGAAGGTCACGTGTTTCTCATTAATCACCTGCATGGGCTCCTGCGGGGGCGTAGCGCTCCTCATACAGGTGTCCTCCTTTGCAGGTGAGGAGGCTGACTGAATATCTGGACCCTGGCGCACAAGGGAAGATCAACTTTAAAAGCTTCTGTCATGGTGTATTTGCCCTCAAAGGTGATAGTCGAACTTTTTTTTAAGGGGCGCGGTCTTCCCTTTGATCATCTTTATCTTCAGAATCCTGAAGTTTTTTTTTTTTTACCATCCATCCATCTTCCAAACTCTTACGAAGGAGGGGAGGGTGTGACAGAAAAGACCTTCTCTGTTTAAGCTTTAGACAAAGAACCCTTTTGTTTTTTATTTTTTTTTTAAAAAAAAGGTCATCATCTCTCTCCACCATTCCTGTTACAGTAATATTTCCCTGCCTGACACGAGGGTGTCTTTGTGTGGGGTTGAATATCAGAGTAACTGTAAAAATAAAAAAAAAATCAGCTGGAAGTGCCAAAACTGTGAAGCTGAATAAGCCCCGCCCATCATAAGCTCCACCCACTACCTGTCCAGCAATTAGGCCATGACTGCTTATCAGTGGTCTTATGGTCTGAAATGACGATGCCTCTATGTACTTCACACCGGAAATACAGGAAACAGGGCTGCCAGGATTTTAAGGATCCATTTGCCCTCATATTGTCCTTGTCTTTGTTGCTGATTTACATGATGCAATACATGCAATAAATAGTAGGTCATTCCTTAAGGTGGTTCCTTTTATGAGTGAATACGCTGTCATTTTGCCTTTCATTTTGATTTTTCATAATTTTCCTGCTGAACTTAATAAAGAAAATGTAATTTGTCTGTAATGGGCTGCCATTCTATTCCCGAGTTATTCTACATTGCCTAGGATTGGCTCCTGCCTCCCATGTGACTTCATATGGATAATTGATTGGAAGATGGATGGGGAATCTTTTTGTTCTCTGAAGTTGTGGTTGTACCTTTACTGTCCTCTCGCAGTTTGTCTTTAGTAACACCTTTGGGTTTGGCACTGTGAGAGGTGGCATTAATCGAACCTCTCCACACCGCAGGATGTGAGGAGATTCTGAAGTCGGCACTGGGGACGTTGCCCGTGCCCCTCCGACCCTACGAGACTGATGACGGCAGTTGTTATCAGGTATGCAGGCTGGGGGGGGCGCCACGCTCATCCGTTCACATTAGAGACGTTGAGCCTCAGTTACTTGAGAAGGCAGGAGCTGCTTCAGGATCTTAATTCCCAAGCTGTCGCGGGTTCGATTCCGGGAGGAACAGAGATGCTGTACGACGTGCGATCAAATCTCAGCACGCAGACCATGGCAGATCAGAGGCCATTTTATACCAGCCACTAGCCAGCCATGCTTTCTAGATCTGGGTTTCTAAATAAAGCAACATTCTCCTGCATGCTCTAGATTAATAAATAAAAACAGTCTGAAGTGTCATTGCTGAAGCCCCAGAGCTCTGTTGTGTTTCGCTAATAATTCAGGCAGGGCTGCACCATTTTTAGAAACTGTCACCAAGTCTTTCAGTTTTGATTTCTCAGAGCCTTACAAACTCACAGGCAGCTGCTCTTGTTCACTGAGGTTAATATTTTAGGTGATTCTTAAAAGTCCTAAATTTACCTCCAACTCAGGATCTCATTTCACCAGTTTATATGCTAGAATTTTTAGCCTAAAGTCGTTTAGGCTGCATACTTTTGTTCATAGGTAAAGCAGGAGATCGGTCTCTGCGTGTTAATTGGGGTTGCGTTCAAGGATAATTGGAACGGACACCTGAACAAACAGCTCTCCTGTAGTCCTCTTTGCGCCAGTGACGTAAAGGTCCACCTTCGTCCAGCAGACGCGGATGAGATGAAGGCCGATTGGCTGAGCTGCATGCAGATGTGTGACGGTGACTGGTCTTGTCATCAGCCGACAGTAAATGCAAAGCGATGAAGTGGGTGATGAGTATGTGTTTCGCCAGAATCACTAGCTCCTCAGAGGTGTTGTGGTGCTGTGGTTGCCATGGATGCGTTGCTAGGAAACCATTCTCTCCATATCTTCATCCTCCTCTGTCTCTCTCGCTCCACCTTGCTCTTTAAAGTCCCCCTATAGGCACATTGACCCTGACGGAGGGGCCTTGCCTTTGGGACTGTTTTTATCTGTACCTAGTGTTGCTTAGTTGGTACCTTTGTCAGAGTGACAGTGATGTAAGACGCTGTTTTTAGACAAGATGAATATCTCCAATGCGGACGGAGGCGAGCGACCCAGGTGTGCCGGGAATCACCTCGCATGTTTTCTGCCAGCTGCTGTGACTGCAAATATGGGCAAATTTGACCGCAGGAAGAGAGGAGAGGGTCGCATCTCGCATCATTATGCTTCTTCGTGCTCATTGGATGATTTTTTTGCCTTGGTTTTAAAGGTGCATTGGGGGACAGTGGGGTTCAGGGCGAGCCGTTTGTGTCGCTTTGCTTTGTGGCTCCCCGGGGAGTTTTAGCTCCCCTCCCTTCCCATCATCGGCACAACAGGGTCCAAGTTGAAATAAAGGATGGTGAAGGGTAATGGAGACAGAGCAATAATCCCTGCCTCCTGTTCCAGTCGCTCTTGCCGCTACGGCACAGCCCTGCTCGATTCTGGTTGCCGAGCAACAACTGGAGTGTGTGTCTGTGGGGGGGGGGGCTTAGCTATTACCACAGATCTCCCAACTGTGGTGTCTGCGCAGGATCCTGAGCTTGCATAGGTCTGCACAGGATCCTGAGCCTGTGTACGCCTGCACAGGATCCTGAGCCCGCATAGGTCTGCACAGGATCCTGAGCCTGCATTCGTCTGCGCAGGATCATGAGCCCACATAGGTCTGCTGAAGATCATGAGCCTGCATAGGTCTGCGGTTTCTGCTCCTGCTCAGGCTGACTTTAAGATCCGGTCCCATTTCAGTGTTAACTTGGGGCTCATTCTGACCCACTGGCTTGCACTCGAGTTTTGCTCACGCTCAAATATAGCTACGTAACCTGTCTGGTGCAGATAGTTCACAGCTAGTCTTTTCTCTAATGTTTGCCATGCTTATTCCTTTATTTCATGACACTGTTTGGTTCCTAGAACCGGTATCAATCCCAGCTGGTAAATGGTTGAGGTCAATCTGGGCTCTACGCATATTGCCTGATCATTCAGGGTACAGAGATATAATTCCGGCTTCAAATCTGTCCTCCTCAGCTACCACTCCCCCTTCTGGCCATGTCCAGAGCCGTGCAAATCATGGCAGTGATTTAAAAGCTATACAAATGAGGTATGAATGAACCTCATTTGAGTCATCGTTATTTACAAACCTCAAAAACCTGTACGCTCCACCTTAAAAGGCTGCCTTGTAAGCCGTTTGCTCACGTTACATCCTCTGTACTCCGGATTATAACTTATATTTTAACCAGTACATAGATCCTGACAGTTTTGTTGACAGCACAGCATGGTAGAGCGAAGTCACCTCTTGGGCAACTGATGCATCAGTTCCAGGTCCAGGTTCTGAGCTCTTTTGCGTGATGCTGTTCGGTTATATGATGGATTCCCATAATGGGGACTCTGGTATCTCTTTAATCATCACTGAATGTGCCACTGTGAGCAGCGCTGAGCTGTTGGTAACGGGCCTCAGCTGTGCTCATCCCACCCGCCGCTGCCCCCGCAGGGAGAGAAGGCGAAGGTCCCCAGGGTCCAGGCGCTATTCCCGGGGGGCGGGGGCCCATCCCAGAACGAGACCCAGGACTCGGACATGGATAGCTGCGACGGGGGCCGGTCGGAGGAGAGGGACACGGATCTCTTCCTGTCCGTCACCAGGTTAGCCCCACCCTTGGAGGATTACTGCGCTCACGGGCAAAAGGAGGCTATAGAAAAACTCATTTGGTTAAATGGAGGCTGCTTCTCCTACTTTTTGGTTAATCTGATTACAGCTTAGCTTGAATAATGGGACATACAATTGGGGATTTAGATTTCAGTCCCTTACTGTGCTTACAGGAGCCGAAGACAGCCGTGCTTGCAATTATTTTTTTATAACATCATCTCAAGACAAATCTTATCTTATGATATGAAAGCTCATTTTTTTCAAGGTAACAGAATAATGAGTTGCAGCTTATATACAGTTTTCATTGATATCTAAGTGTTGCTCTGTATGTCTGCTAGTGTGTAGATGAAACAGTGTCACTTAGTGGATTAACCCTTAAGGATCCAGTCAGTGTGTGTAGATTTAAATGTGGGTGCGGAGCTCTGTTCATATCAGATCTCACTGTTTTTATTATCATGTTATTTACACACGTCGTGTAGAGTGATATGACACACGTTTCCCAGGACACGACATGCACTTATTGGGGAAACACTGTACAGGCACAGCACTTAATTTATGACGTTAAATAGACGGACGTGCGCATTGAGTAGCGCTGTGTGTGACATGACTGCTCCACGGCATCACAATGTGCTTATAATCTTTCAGAGGACATTCACGTTATCTGGACAAACACGCTTTGCAAGCACAGCCGTCCTGAGCTTCCGTGTAACTTTCCATCCGATGCTGGGTTCCAGGTTTAGTCACTGTTGTTGCTGTTTAGCCTGAATGTTGATGTCTAGCACGGGCTGACTGAGTTTGCTTCCTGTCGCAGCTCTGGTCAGCTGGACCCTTGCGTGACCTCTGACCTTTGCGCACGCTCCCCCACCTCCTTGATCTCATGTGAGGAGCAGTTTGAGGACTATGGCGAGAGTGAGGATGTGGATTTTGTCCCCGGAAGCCCCTGTCCTGATGACGAATCCCGAACCAACGGATGCTCCGACCTTGGCTCCTCTCTCCCATCCAGGTGTCTCAGCCCTGCTGCCCCCCCCCTCCCCTCACAGAGATATTTTAATATTCAAACACTTGCATTTAGCCGAAGCGGTTGAAATGTAAATCACACAGACGTGAAGGCGATGTTTCTCGCTAATGCCGTAGTAATCTGAAAAGCGCGGCTTCATCGAGAGCTTTCAGAAGGTTGTCGAAACCCGAGATCTTCCAGAACCGGGCTGATTCTTGGCTGTTGCACTGTCCCACCCCTTGCAGTGCTGGGCATACTCCTCAGAAGATGAGGCATCTCTGCAGCAGCGGGCAACTGGACATCTACTGCTCACAGTGCTGCAGGAAGGTCAACCTGCTCAATGACCTGGAAGCACGGCTCAAGAACCTCCGGGCCAATAGGTACGGTCCTCGATCCGTGTGGCAATCTGGCGGCCACTCATCCTGCTGCAAGGAGAAACATGCACTCATGGGGGTTTTACTTACACAAAAATGCTCTGAGGGCAGAACGAAAAATGATTGGTTCAGAGAGACAACCAATCAGATTGCAGAAGAGGCGGGTCCAAGCAACTAGAGGAGGTCGGACCAATCAGTCTTGTTCCCACCTCTTCAGGTGGCTTAGGCCCACCTCCTCCACAATCAGATTGATTATCTCTTTCAACAAATCATTTTTTGTTCTGCCATGAGCGAAGCGCGCAGGGAAACAGCTGACTCATCCTGACCACACAAATCCACCATGACTGGACTCTCCATTTTGTGATCTCAGGATTAACCCCTCTGGAACCCCAGAAGGCTCAATTTGTCCTCAGTAATCCACTTCGAAGGCTGTTGCGTGTGGTTTCTATGGCAACAGTGTGCTTTTTGATGGGATGCAGAAATTCATAAGTGCAGAAGCATGGAGTAGGAGTATAAAGTGTTGCCCTGTGTGCGTGGAGATTTTTCACCTTAATGACACCAGTTTATAGAAAACAAATCATCTGCTTTTTAAAAATACTTACTAAACGTATGCTAATCCCCACTGTATCTGTTTCACCAGTTTTGCTGAAATGCTGATTCATTTTATTAAAATGAGTCTGGAGCCTGGACTCAAAAATAAAAATGCAAATGTGTGTGAGTAGCTGTGTGTGTTTAGATGATTAGGGCCATCTTTCAAAACGGTGGCACCCAGAGCCCAAACACAAACCTCCAGCTGGGAGGCTGCAATTAACATTTTAACTTTTTTAATCACCACTTGTCTCTCGATTAGGCCCAAAGTCTTTAAAACTGTGTAAACACAGCAGCCTGGCTATCGGGGCTCCGCCAAATTTCAGCTGTCATTAACCAGCAGGTGCTGTTACTGTGCAATTAACAGGCTTTCTCTTTTCAGTCCAAACAGGAAAATCTCCAGCACAGCCTTTGGAAGGTAGGTTGACATCCTCGTTAAGTGTTAATTATATTTAAATCATCCTTCTCATTTCACACAGAGAAATACTGCCTCACAGGAGCACACATTTCCTGGCACATTGTTCTGTGTGAAGCAGCTCACTGCCATGTCCATTCCTGCTTTATGGCTGTGGTTCTCCATAGGCCTGTGTATGAGGGTAAGATCATGGCCCTGCTTTGAATTTTAATTAAGTTCCTATCCATAGGCTGCCTGCATCGTCAATGTCCTCTTCCCTGACTCTTCCTCCTTCCCTCTTGTTCCCTGACTCTTCTCTGACTCTTCCTCCTTCCCTCTTGTTCCCTGACTCTTCTCTGACTCTTCCTCATTTCCTGCTCTTCACTGACCGTTTCCTGACTCCTCCTCATTTTCTACTGTTTTCTGACTCTTCCTCCTTTCCCGCTCTTCACTGATTCTTTTCTGACACATTTCTGTTCATTTCTTGCTCTTCTCTGACGCCCCCTCATCTCCTGCTTTTTCCTGACCCTTCCTCCCTGACTCTTTTCTGATTCCTCTTTTCTGTTCTTCTTTGATTCCTCCCTGACTCTTCCTTGGTTCTTGTCCTTCACTGACTCGTCCTCGATGCTCCCTCATTCCCTGCTCTTCCTTGATTCATACTTATTTCCTGTTTTTTCCCCCCAGACTCTTCCCTGACTCTTCCTCTTTCCTGCTCTCCTCCTCTCCCTCCTTTCCTGTGACCATTTGACCCTCTCCTTTCAGGCAGCTCTTCCACAGCAGTAACTTTAGCAGCGGTAATGGCAGCACCGATGACTTGTTTCACGACAGTGTTGACTCCTGTGATGTTGACATCACTGAGAAGGTACATACATGGGGTAGGATGGGGGGGGTGGACAGGTTTTTGAAGGATTTTTGGAGTGAACCCCCCCCCCCCCCCGGAACTCTCCAGGTGAGCTACCTAGAGAAGAAGGTGACAGAGTTAGAGAACGACAGTCTGGTGAGCGGAGACCTGGGATCCAAGCTTCGACAGGAGAACACGCAGCTCGTACACAGGTACATGCACGTATGTTTATTGCATAACGTCGGTGCGTGTCTGGCTGCATAAATACAACTTTTATTGTCCTAATGAGTTATGAATTTTGAGGAAATATTCCCACAACAGCTTAACTCCAGAAAAAAAAACAATGATTTTTAAACACAAAACAAATGTCTGTTTTTCCAATTTGCTCTACATTTAAAAAAAAAACAGGGTTCATGAATTAGAGGAGCAGGTGAAGGACCAGGAGGTGTGGGCGGAGCAGGCGCTGGAGGACGGACTGAAGAGGCACCGTGAGGTCTACAGCAAGATGGAGAGAGATAAGCGCGTGGAGATCGAGCTGCTGAACACCAGGTAGTGGCCGGACGCCTCGCCAATGAGCGAGGAAGCTGAATGCGGGCAGGGCAGGCGGTGCTATGAACTCTATTGTCTGACAGAGTGCAGGAGCTGGAGGACGAGAATGGAGAGATGACCATGAACGTCTGCAGGCTCAGGTCGCAGACGGAAAGGCTGGATCAGGTACTCGCTCACCCTGTATTGGGGCGGCCATAAACGTCCCTTCCATCTTGCCAAAACTTTCTGCTTGCTAGCAGTTCTTGAGTGTGTGTGTGTGTGTGTGTGTGTGTGTGTGTGTGTGTGTGTGTGCAGGAGAAGCAGCGTATGTCCGACAAACTGGAGGACACCAGTCTTCGTCTGAAGGATGAGATGGATCTTTACAGAAGGATCATGGACAAGCTGTGGCAGAACCGACACCAGTTCCAGAAGGAGAAGGAGGCCATGCAGGAGGTGGGCAACCACATGTCCACATGTCAACATGGAAAATGCAGACGCTGCCTAAGCGATGCAACATTCAAATAAAAACGTGTCTGTGGAGCAGAATAGTGTTTGTCACATATTTTACTCTCTCCGGCCAAAAATGTCTCCATTTGAATTAAAGTCAGCAGGTAATTAAAAGCCAATGACTGGATCATTATTACAGCTCAGCAATGTTATGCAGCAATACAGTGAAGTCAGCTGAGTACCTGAATCTCCTGAATGGCCCGGTCATCCCATCCATGGGGTTTTTTTTTGGGCATTTTCCATGGCCAGGAAGTGCATGTTTCTGCTGGCGCACAGATTCAGACGTGATTAAACAGAACCACGGCCTTCGTGCTCCTTACTGGGTCTGGATCCCCAGGTGATCGAGGACCTACGGCGGGAGCTGGACCACCTGCATCTTTTCAAGCTGGGGATGGAGCAACCGGGTCAGGGGCGAAGCACCAGGGCGCGAGAGATCGAACTCGAGCACGAGGCCAGGCGCCTCAAACAGGTGGGTGCTCCGCCTCACACACGGCACCAAACACACAGTGACTTGACCGGCCAATGGCAGCCTATGCCAGCGACGATCAGGATCCGCCCACCGCAATCCATAAATGGTCTTTCAGGAGAACTACAAGCTACGAGATCAAAACGACGACCTGAACGGTCAGATCCTCAGTCTCAGCATGTATGAGGCCCGGAGCCTGTTTGGGGCTCAGTCAAAGGTGCAGTCGCTGGCTGCTGAGATTGACAACGCTTCCCGTGATGAGGTAAGATGCACTCCAGGGAGCGTGTATGCGATGTGAGATGTACAGACGGTGCACATGGGGTTTTGGGAAACGTTGGATGTCCTGAGTGTTCCGGTCCAGCTACATAAATGGGGCAAAACCAAACTGTGTCATGCGACTGTGCTAGATGTTGATGTTTCCCTCAGTTAGTGGATGCCCTGAAGGAGCAGGAGGAGATTAATTTCCGCCTGAGGCAGTACATGGACAAGATCATTCTGGCTATTCTGGAACACAACCCCTCCATTCTGGAAATCAAGAGTTAGGCCCTCCATTCTGCCCCCTGGTGGCTGATGGAGGGGCTGCACGGATCAGAGAGGTGGGTTCGTGGGTTCATCTGTCTTTTCTTCGTTCGTCTTTGTTTTTGCGATCCGAGAGTGGACGTGATCCTAAGTGTCAGATATGCACAGGAACACACCTACAGAGCACAGAATAGTTACGTGTCAGTTCTTTCGATTGTCACAAAATCAGGACCAAACTGGTTTTGGCTCACTTGAGCTTGTTGCCTGTGTGTCTGTGAGGGATTGCTGACAGCACTGAGTTGGAGGGTGTTGGTGGTTTACCCAAAATAACGTGCACAGTGTCGCAGGCACAGAAAGCCAGTTATGCAAAGGCTCACTTATACACAAGCACACTCTTATATAATAATAATATTCCTAGCTAGCGACCGTCACCAAAACGTTTTTTTTTCTCTCAATTGTTTATGTAATGCTAGGGTCGTGACCATATAATCTCTGTATCTACACATACTAATGTGTCTGGTTCCCCACACAGGACAGGACAGCCATGGAACTGTCCCCCTTGTCACCTGGCATCCTCGTTTATGTCTACTGCAGCCCATATTTAATTCAGTTCATTCACATACGACACTCCTTCCAACAGACGCAGTATCACTACAGGAAGGCTTTAACAAAGATCAGGGGCAGGATTACGGGGTAGGCTCAAAGAATCCTTTCTAGGGATCCGTGTAGAAACTACCAGAAAATACGGAAGTGGAAAGGAACCCACACAATTAAAAGCAATCCATTCCGCCCACATACGGAGAAGAATCTACATATATACCCTGGAAAGAACGAAGATTGTGACAAGGGGCTTTAATCTGTGGCCCAGTGGCATCGCAATGGCTGCAGAATATCTGTGGGTTGACAATCTGGGGCCTCAAAGCAAAGAGGCGTTGAGTGACTGCAGTGGTGCACAGGTTATGTGTTTATTCACTTAGAGGGGAACAAACGTCGTAGGATACAGAAATATTTAGATTTTTATAGTAAAATATGATTAAACATATGTAAGGTCTTTAAACCGTGACATATTGGGTAACTGCAGTCCATGAATGTGAGAGGCAGCTACCCAAATTAAACTAACAACAACGCTTAAAGAGTTACTGGTGGGATTCGCTGCCTGGTATCTGGAATGCTGTAACCAGTACGATGTATGGTGATGTGAGCGGCGACGCTGGTCCCACACTGTATCTTTAAATTCACTTCTCCTACGTTAGAGTAAAAAAAAACTCATTATTTCAGGAACGAGTCACCAGTGAAAGGCCATTAGAGTAATTTAATTCCACTGAACAAACTCTAGTTTGTAGGTTTTTGTGCTCGTTTTATTCCTCTGTATTTGGTGCCTCGAAAGTACAATGATTTGTCATAACTGTCACGTCCGCTATTGTTTTTTTTTTGTTTTGTTTATAGATAACTTTTCTACGTTTGCATTCTAGATTGTGTGTATTTTTCTGAAATTGTAAATGTTGTACAGAATATAGTGTATTCATTTGTCATCAAAAGCAAGAGAATAACATTTTTTTACAAATATAAAGACATATGTCTTATACTCACTAGATGTTATACTACGAAGCACTTATGATTATTATAGTATTAATCATGTCCCCTACGATACACATATACTCACCATTTGCCCATTAAGTGCTTAGGTGGACAGTAACCAGCCGCATCCTGATGACCCTCTCCTGTGGTTAGCCGGTGGTGCGTAGCCGTCTGTCTGTTATACGCTAATTCGGTGTCGCCGCTGTATTGTAGATTCATCCTGTTGTTTAGACAGAACCCGGCGGTGCTTCCTGAAGCACTCAAGTGTGACCTTCAGCTTTCATTACATGATAAATACGTTTCTTTTGGCATGGGAAAAGCGTGTTCTGCCGATTTCGCTTATGTCATTAAACCTATCCGCGTTGCATCCAACCCAGAGCGTATACTCCTTGTGTGCGTCCTTTCTTTCTGGTAACTCAAAGGGATGGTTCAGAATGTTATTGCAGTCCCACTGCAGCACTCATTTATTAGTGAGTGAAGTAAATAAAGAAAATCTATGGGAATCCTCCATATCCATCCATCCATCCAGTACAAGGTTGTGCTGAGTGATAGGAGACACCCTGGACAGAGTACCAGTCCGTGGCAGGGCAAATGTAATTACATTGCAAATTTTAATGACACCGATTCACCCAACTCCCTATTTTTGGATTATGGACAGAAACCCTCGCAAACATAGATTGAAACATGTACATTACACAGAGCCAGGTATAAAATTTACACCAGGGTTCCTCAGTTCCGGTCCTGGAGGGTGAGAATCCGACACAGTTCGCAGATTTCCCTGCTCAAACACACCTTAATCAACTAGTTACCAAGTTTAGCGTGTGTGTGTTTGAACAGGAAAATTTGCAAACTGTGTTGGATTCCGGGTCTCCCGGACCGGAACTGGCAACCCCGATTTACACCTTAAACAGTGCTACCAGGTAAACAACTGTTCAAAACCAGCCAAAACAAGTATCTTTGTTTTTGACAGTACTGAAAGTCTATTGTGCATGATCTGTACAGCTGGGAAATGGTTCTGCGTGTGGTATACCGCCACCCCGTGGACAAAACCCAAAACTGCAGTTAGAAAAAATGTAACAATATTATGAGGGAAAGACCACCATTCGCGCCATTGATTTACACTTTGTGATGTGATATTAGTCCTTTCACATTTTCTGCAGTAATATTACATTATTAAAATTTAGTTTTATTTGGTCAATTAACCCAGGACTTCCATACCAAGATTCAAATGAATGTATACTAATAGGTTAACATAATGTATTCTCGTTTATTTTCACTTAAATCAGACCCCTCTGAGCCAATCATTTTTCGTTCTGCCCTCAGAACATTTTTTGTGTCAGTAAAACTGCCACGAGCCTACAAACCTTCGTAGACTGTGTTCTTCCAAGGATTCAGCCCCTGGAATCTGCCACAGCGCCAGACATCAGCAAACATGTGGCATCTTGGCCCAGTTGTTCAAAAGTAATCCAACGGGATTTCAGATAACGGGTTGGAGTGAATCTTGAAAATGCGTTGTTCAAAGGCAAAAGAGGGATTCTGAAATCAGATCACCTAATCTAATTTCGGTCTTAATCTGGATCAAACCTTCACATTGTGTTGTTCAAAAATTTGTGTTTGAATTGGGATATATTTGATCCAAAAAAATCAGGTTAATCCTGATCCCAACAAGGGTGGATTTCTGGCACAAAATTAAAATAAAACTTAAAAATTGATCACAAAAGCAATATTTGCTGATGTACATTTGCTAATATTTTGTACAGTTGAACTAGGACAATGGCAGTGAAAATAAAGACGGAAATAAGCCTTTCGGTTTAGTCAAGGGGGGGAAACATCCAGTGAGATGCAGTATCTGTACTCAAATTAAATAAGTAGAACGAGTCTCATAATGTTTGCACCAGAACCAGCTTCATCGTGTCATTTGCCAAATTAAATTCTTTGATGTAAACCACAGAAGGGTCTGTGTAAACATGTGCTAATATCACAGGCAAACCAGGTACACATCTCATAGAGCTACGGAGTGCCTTGTGGGTGCCTGTGTGGGGGGGATGAGGTGTCATAACCCATAAAGAGCTACAGACTCGATGAATGGGGCTCCTTAAAACACCATAAACCACAGCGTACCTGATTATTTTTTAAACGTGATTTAATAAATCACAGGAATTTTCTGTATCTAATGATCAGTCTTGGAAGCTATTGGTTGGCCCAGTTGTGTGACGTTTCCGTCACTGTTACAGATTTCATTGGATTTTGATATTAAAACCCAAACATAACTCACCTCCGTTGACTCTGCTCCAATAGTCCATCTGACAGAGCCGGATAATGGTTCCAGTAGAGGCACCACAGCAGCTCAGATACAGAACATCATCACAGGCCACACAGCGCGACAGACAGAGACGTTGCACTAGACTGGACTGCAGACACGCGTGACGTCACACTCCTGTGCCACAGCCGTGTAATCAGGCCATGGTTTAAAAAAAAAAACAAAATCAGTCCATGGTTCTTTATGGTTTGCCAGAAGTATCAACCTGCATTCATAACTGGGGCTGGTCGGAGCTACAGTGTCTTAAATTCCAAAGGCAAATCTGTTTGCAGTTCTGATTACCTCACGTCTTTTTAAAATTGAGCCACATATCTCTTAGTGTGGAGTTTAACCAACTATATTGTTAACCAAGGGGGGTACCGGCGGATCGATTGGCAGTTTAATAGCCTCTAACTGCTTCCATCTTTTCAGGTGCAAACAGAACGTGCGGGGTCGTAAAAATCTGGAAATACAGTTTATTTCTGTAGCCTAAATTATCCAATACCTCCGCAAAACGTTCCGCAGCCCGGTGGAATACTGAACACGGACCGGGAGCAGGCGGCCGTTAGTACAGGCTGTCTAACTCGCTTATATTGTGAATTATAACATCAGTTATATATGAATTCATTCGTACCAAAATTTTAGTATCTAATGGTAAATGTCTTTGTAGTTTGAGTTAAACTTGCTTGGAATTTCTCTTGGGACAATGTTGATATTACGGTTTCGTTCCGTGTTATACTCTACAAATAAAAAGTATTTCGGGGTATGGTACATGCTATGCCGAGGAACATGCGACTAGTTCAGACAGAGCTCGTCCTCCTTTTTTTCTTTAGTGGGTTTCTTGCAGACCCCCGGCCTGCATAAAGCTCATGATTTAATGGGGGTGGTGGCTGGTTTTAGGAAAGGCAGGCGACTGATCGGAGCGCAGAACCGGCAGCGCGGCGGAGGAGCACCCCCTCCCCAGATCGGCGGTCCGCCCAGGAGGAAACCAGGCAGGAAAGCTTCAGCTACAGCCTGGTGACTTTTCTTTAGTTTGCTGGTTGGAACGCAAAGGTTTTACTCTCCATATTAAAGGTTAGTTGATTTACACATTTCGCTTTTATATTAGAAATACGAATATTTTGTAAGCTTTGTCATTGTTCTCAAAGCCCGGAAGAGGGATAACAGCATGAAATTTTGGAAATGGTGCGGTTCACCTGGCTGTTTGAGAGTTTAATGTTCTCATTTCGCAATATATATTTTTTCCAGTAATTTTTATGTATCACTTAGCATATGGAAATTTATCGAACAAACAAAAAACTATCTGGTTTGATTTGACGAAGCGTGTGAGATTTACCGTCTGTAAAAAAAAAAAAAAAAGTGCAACAGGAGTTTGATTATTCTAGAAAGCTGGCAAAAACTGGCTACAGCATATTTCACACCCTCCAGCCTGATTATTTTTCTCGGTGTGCGTGTGACCACCTCGGTTTTACATTTATATTCCCGTTTGTTTCTGGCCGGATGTTTGGATTCAGGCTACTGTGTACATACAGGCTACTGTGTTACTATACAGGCAATCTGGTCCGCTGCAGGAAGACGCGGTTGAAGTTTGCGGATCGAGTCCTCTCCTCTTCTCTTCTCATAGAGGGAACCCTGCAAGCCCACAGGTCTAAAGGAAAGGGCTGGGGTTATATGTTTTATCTTTTTTCTGGGAAGCCATAATCTATCATCTGCTTAATCTGTGGAGTGACTGGAAACGGGGATATGTAGCCTGTAAATTATAGTACGAGTATTGTTCGGATCTGACATGATTTATGTAGCGATCGTGGACTTAGTGTAAAATTTATATCACACTATGTTACTTAATTCCTTGCACATATTTTAAGTTAATTGAGTCATTAAAAAGTTTATAGGTATAGTTTTGCTTCACAGAACCCTGTTTCACAAGAACAGGATTTAACATTGTTATTGTAACATGTGAGTAGGCTTTACGGTAAGCTTATCTTCTGAAACAGGGAGGAAAAGGTACAGGAACCAGTTACTCCATCTAGTGGTAAATGGTTGAAGGAGCTGTTTGCACTTGTATTCAGAAGATAGATTAAAGCATGAGATACTGTAATACTACAGGAGATGGGCTTCCATCTCCTTGGTTTTTATTTTTCTTGTGACTTAAGGGTTTATTTGAATATTGTTCTGCTCCCATCGTCTTTTCGCCTTTGGTGGGAGGGCGACGCACCTCGAGGTGAATTTCAAAACGTTCAGGTTTTGCAAAGTGCTCACTTGTGGTCAATTCGTTTTTTTTTCACAACAGTGGTGTAATACTACAGTACAATTACTCGACAGAGATGAAAACCACAAACGGGCACATATCTACCATCGTCTAATTGACTGTATATCTCCCCTGGATTACAGTTTCGCAGCCTCTCATATTGCATAACCGGCATCCCAGCATGCGCGCGTTAACCCGGCGTCTTTTGAAATGCCTGTTATCATAGGCGTTGTGTATTCATGGCGATGCACGGCAAGTGCTTTTCTCTGAGAGATCATGCTAATCATGTTGTGTTTCCCGTGCTTGAATGGTATCGGTGCCCTTATCTTTCCTGCTGCTTAGCGTGTAGTCGAGGACCTTCTGATGGGTGAGCCCTTTGTTCTGGACATGTTTCCATGGTGACAGACTCCATAGAAGGAAGTACTCTGGTCCATTAGGCTTATATATGTATATATGTATTTTTTATGTGCATGTTTAGTTGGGTCATTCAGGTCTTTGCAGCTTGTTGGTTGAAATGAGATCCTGATTGAATGTGAAGAAGCCTGCATGGAGGACACCATATCTCAGCAGGAACGGGAAATAAAATGACAGGACAGAATCCTTCTTCCTTTCCTCGTAGATGACCTCCGTGAACGAGTCACGCCAGTATCGGGAGTCTCAGACCGATGCGGTGGACCAGAACTTCGACTACATGTTCAAGCTGCTCATTATCGGGAACAGCAGCGTGGGCAAGACCAGCTTCCTGTTCCGCTACACAGACGACTCCTTCACCTCGGCCTTCATCAGCACCGTGGGCATCGACTTCAAGGTCAAGACCGTCTTCCGCAACGACAAGCGGGTCAAGCTGCAGATCTGGGTTAGTGGATCTTGAACATGGACGTGTTCTGAGGGGAGGGGGTGGGGCTTTCAGTGTGAAAACTTCCTTCCATATTTATCGGATGGAATGAGATGGGAAAGACTGAGGAGGGACTGTCTGGCAGATGGGAAACAGATGAAATTATCTAATGTTTCTTTTAAGGCATTTTTTCAAATCTGTAACCTGGTGAACGTAAGATGTGACCTAGTCTCTCAGACGGTTAAGGAAGATGGGGAGGGACAACCTGTTGGACCTTGCATCCTTAAATAATAGACTTGGCCCAGTAAGGCTCAAAGTTTAAATCTGTAAAAAAATAAATCTTTTTATATTTTGGCTATTTCCTTTCTTAGATTTTTTTTAAATAATAAAGGCACTTAAAGTGTATTTTGTCATGTCATCATTGTGCCTGGATTCTGACAGTCTTTCCCATGTTAGCCAGATAAACTTTATCAATCCACAGAGCGTGTAGTGAAGGTCATTGCGTTTATTCCAAAATTAACTGAGCCATAGGCTGGTGTGGATTATTCTGCCTGACAATGTATTATTGTTAATTAAAATGCTTTTTAAAGGTGGCAGTGACAGCTGCTGTTGTAAACCTATAACACACCAAGCTTTGTTCATGTAGCCGGAAAGACCTGTGCTATACTATTTATCATGTGTATGTAAAAATGTTGTACTGACCTCTTTCTCTGGGGGGGGGGGGGTGACAGGACACAGCGGGTCAGGAGCGCTACAGGACCATAACCACAGCGTACTACCGGGGGGCTATGGGATATCTGCTAATGTATGACATCACCAGTCAGGAATCATTCAGTGCAGTGCGGGACTGGTGAGCTGTAATCTTCATTAAGTGCAAATGAGCTGTTTTTCCAGCAGGTGGCAGTGTCTGGAAACTGGCTTGTTTTTGTTTAGAGGGGCATTTCACACCGATCTTATCACTGTGCAGAAGATGGCGCTGTAGTGCTCCTGCTCGGATCTTCTGCGCAGTGATATAATTGGTGTGTGGAGTTGAGTAGAAGAAAATAGTTCCTACATTAAACTGGTCACTACAAAGTACGTGGATTATCTTCAATAACTGGGTCATGATTTCTGGTAAGAGACGTCGCTGTTGGATTTTCCATATTTTTCTGGTGGTTTATTCGCCACTGAAATAATGCCATTCACTCCCGTTATATTCGAGGGAAGCCTGACATTTCTACGGCCGACATCGCCAAGACTAGGCAACTCCCAGTAGAACAACCTTGATGGATAGATAACACTGAAGTCCCTTGAAAACATATATTTTTTTGTTTTGGGGTGAACTGCCCCTTTTAATGAAAGATGCATGATCTTAGAACATAGTATGTAGGGTGCGAATGTGGCAAGTTGCACTTCGTAGTTATTATTTTTAATCGTAATTTGACTGTATCGCTTCGGTCGGCTCTCTCTCAGGGCGACGCAGATAAAGACGTATTCGTGGGACAACGCGCAGGTAATCCTGGTGGGGAATAAGTGCGACCTGGAGGACGAAAGGCTGATCCCGACGGAGGAGAGTCAGAGGCTCGCTGACGAGCTGGGTGAGTGTTTCTGTAGCCAGTGAATTATACAGCACTGCTGCAGCAAGCACTGCACTCCCTAGAGAGTCTGCGCAGTGACCCGCCCCAGCCCTCACCGTCACGTTGTCTCACCGTCATCTAATCCAGGGTTCCAGTTCTTTGAAGCCAGCGCCAAGGACAACATCAACGTGAAGCAGACGTTTGAGCGACTTGTAGACATCATCTGTGACAAGATGAACGAGAACCTAGAAGGGGTGGAGAGTCCGTCTTCTGGACACCGGGCGACCGACATGAAAGACCCGCCCCTGGAAAGTCAGAGTAGCTGTTCCTGCTGACCGGCCAACTGGCTCATGGCCAATACTGTATCCACGGTTACCAAATTCCCCCCCCCCCTCCCGGCCCACGAGGGTGGAAGCTCGCACCTGTCTGAATATCTTACCTGATTGAGTGTCACCCTGTGCCACCCTCTCGTCACC
>JAODKE010000050.1:2947672-2992149 GCA_026779605.1 Mormyrus hasselquistii | reverse complement strand
GGGGCGGGGGGGGGCGGCGGTCTCGGGGGTGGGCCTTACCCCCCCCCCCCCCCCCCCCCCCCCCCCCCGCTTCCGGGGTGCCACAATATAGCTGACCCTTCAGTTTGGTCCCACCTGAATGTAGAGCAAGATGAGACAAATTGGAAAGAGAATTTCCCCACGGAGATCAATAAAGTATTACTGTTTTATTCTAATTGGATTGATCTGGGTTGAGGGGGTTAGTATACTATGCTCAGCACCCCCATGAAGTTCTGGTATTTCCAGACTATTGCAACAAATTGGCCTACTTTGCATTCTATAACAAAAATATCTGAAATTCTTAATGTGTTTGATAAAATCACCAATATGAGCTGGTTGTCCACAAGCATGTGTAAGGGCAATGTGCCACATGAAGGCACTGGGGTGTACGCTGGGTATATTCTGGGTGTACGCTGGGTAAAGTCTCTAGTAAGAAACATTGATGGAGCCATGTAATTGACAGAGTGGGGAAACGCAAGTCTCTACCTGCTTGGCTTGGCAATCACATACATTGTAACTAGTTAGGTAAGAATCCCAGAAGTGAATGGAAAGCATATGTAAAGGAGTTGGAGTCGCAGCCGGTGATGGATCCTGTCAAAGGCAATTGTCCAGTGTCACACCATGATTGGCTTGAGAAATATATATGGTCTAAGGCACTTAAAAATATCCTACTTTAAAAACATATAAATGTATAGAATAAGAAAGGGTATTAGTTTGTCTTTGATTCAACATTTATTTTGAAGTAGCAGGAGATGGTTAATTAACATTAAGAGCCTCTGCGCTTAAACCTGAAAGTAAATAGTAGGCTTATCTACGGGCAGTGACAGGACATCTTGTTCTACTGATAACGAGGCATGAGCGCGAAAGTGAAGGGGTGTCCGCAGCCGATAACGCATTAACAAAAACCTTCACGGCTCTCCAAGGCCTCTGCGCAAAACTTACGTCGTACTGTCTAAGTTTTGTTGTTAAACTGCCGTAAACGGGGCTGATGAACTGTAAGAATGCGATTAAACAGTCTCACAGGCAAATGTTTCTTTAATGCACTTTTCCAAGTATATCTGTCTCATTTGCGTGCGGTACTGACACACAGACCCGGACTGATTTTGAATTTCTAGGGTGCCGTTTGATGATGAGCTTCGGTTTCCTCGTCGGGAGACAGGTGTTATAACGCAAAAGGCATCCCTGCCGTAGAATGCATGCCTGTCTCGGGAGCGCGCACCACTGAAAACAGCGAAAGGAAAGCTCTCTTGTAACGCGGAGAAATGATCGTTTCTGTTTATGTAAACTCATAAAACGCACATAACACGTCACATGACAATTTTGTTAGAATACAGATATAGGCTATAGCTCAAAACAAATAAAATAGGTCGCTGATCTGAAAACGGTTTGTTACTTAACAGGCGGTCACGTGCCTGTTAATATCGATTCAAAAGTTGCATTTCTGTAGCTCCCATCATCAACTGCCTTTGACAATTTATATTTGAGAGAGTGATAACTAACTTGTGCAAGATTCAGCAGTGTAGCTGCAGTACATCTGTATTAACCAGGGGATGCCTTTTCCAGCAGGTGGTTGCCGAATTAATTAGTTAATAGTTAATACAATTTGGAGACAGGTCAGTGTCATCTGAGATACGTGGTGCAGCATTATTTTAAGCATTGATTAAAACGAGACCCAGACATTTTAAAACGATTGAGCAACAAATTATTTTTTTTTCGTGAGAAGATCAACGGTGTTGCTGTGCATCTGATACGCATGGACTTGTAATGTAACAAGCTTTATATTACCACGTTCATGTCTGCTGTTTTGAACTTTTGAATCGATATTAATTAACAAGCACGTGACAGCCTGTTGAGTAACAAATCATTTTCAGATCAGCGACCTATTTTATTTGTTTTGTGCTATATATATATATATATATATATCTGCATTGTAACAAAATACATTGTCATATGATGTGTTACGTGCGTTTTATGAGAATAAAGCGTTACAAGACAGTTTTCCTTTCGAGGTTTTCAACAGTGCGCGCTCCCGAGACAGGAATGCATTCTCTGTTTGCGTTTGTGTTTTTGCTCTGTGATTGACCGATTTCCTGGCTATGGTGTCTGCCATGGGATCATCGGATCAGCTCCAGGCGACCCTGCACTGCACAGGCGATTTTCGGAATACATGGATCCACCTATCCCTTTCCCATACCTGCTTGTCCCATGCAGGGGCAAATTAAAAATAGACTAAGTATTATAGTGCCGAGTAATCCAAAATAAAATTTTTCTTCATCTGTACAGTATTTGACCGCGATTACGTTATAATGTGCAATGGGACAATACATGAATGGGGTAATAACTTTAAAACTAAAAAGACAGGCACATCTATAGTGGAGTGTGCTTTGATCAGTGGACAACAGGGAAAAATGCTGTAATGTCTGTAATAGTTGCTAATTATTATATTGCATCCATTTAAAGTGCAATGGGGTAACACACTAAGGGGTTAATAGCTCTGAAACCAAACGGGACAGCCATGTCCTATGGAGTGTGCCTTGATCAGTGGACTCTGGGGGACAGTGCGCACCCCTTGGATTTTCAGAATAACTTAGAAAGAAAGTGACCTTGAAAATCCAACAGTTATTAATTATTACATTGTATCCATATTACATGCCATTGCTCCATTTCATACACATTGACAGTCAATTGATAACACAAATTAATCCATAAAATTGTAATGTGTGATTTAGGCAGTGCATCGTGAGACACCGCAGCTGAACAGCTTGATTACGTGTTTCGTCACATTTAATACATTACCATTAAGTATTTATCCATTAAACAAAAAAAAAAGAAAACAATAATTAAGCCAGCATTTGAATCCTGACTTCTTATATACACATAATTACTCTCCTTATTAAAATTAATTTGGAATAATGAAGATTTCATGAAATTTAAGAATTAATACTTTTTTACACCAAAGGGTTAACAATAACATTCTATTAATCTAACATCTGATCAATCAAGTGGGGCATTTGCTCACATAGTTTGAATTTTTAACTAACTTTAGTGTTCCAATATCTCCTAGAGAGTAGTATTTTTTTTCTGATACAATTCCTTTAGGATTGCCAACATCTTGAAAAGATGTAACAACAAATTTTATTAACATAAAAGATTAAAAGTGGAATAATAAATACACTAGAATCCTGATGCATAACGTTGCCACTTTGTGGTCCGAGTTCATTTGGAACATTGAAAATATCAATTGGAATACAGCCTGGACTTTAAGTAACAAATATTGCATAGCAAACAAAGTAAAAGTATTTATCCCTTATACGTTTTATAAAAATAACAATAATAAGTATACATTTTAAAAATGTATATTATTTATTTAAAATGGCTTCTCAAATGTTGAAATTCATACAATGAGCTGTTTTTCTAGTGAAGAGCAACTTTTTAACATGATAAGAAATTGAAAGAAGAAAAGGCAAATCATGAGGGAAATTTGTATATAAGAAAGTACATGCTGACATTGCAGATGTGCCTGATTGTTACGCATGTTTTTAAACGCTGCAACTTCCGTCACATGGTTTCCCACTCAAATGGAGAATTGATTGATTTCATTGATTGATTGATTGAGAATGACCCAATCCCCAAAAAAATCACGAAATGATGCACTCATAGAACTATAAAAGCAGGAATATCTGTTGAACTTAAAGACAAAGATAACAACTTAATTAATATTTCCCAGAACAATTCATTTTTCTCACAGCACTTTTTTTCTCTCTTTCAGGAAATATCAGTGGCAATGGGTAGAGTGAAAAAAGGTAAAAGAGTATTGAGGAAAGATCTATGGAATGCAGCAGGTGGAGTAGAGGGTGTGGTGCAAGCATTTTTGCAGTTTCCGGATCTTACTGAAGTTGCTGATGTTTCTGTTCTGGTCAGCAATGGCAGAAAGATTATTTGGAGATAAGTCAAAAGAAAGAAAAAAAAAGTGACAGAGGACAGTGTGGAACCAAAACAGGAACAAAGTAAAAGACAGAGTTCTGGAGCAACAGACAGTGTTCTTAAACCATGCGGAAATGAATCTCTCAAGCTTATCAAAAATTTCTGTTCCATCACAAGATCAGTATGTTCAAGCTCCACAACAAGATGATCCCACAGACAGCAAACAATACAGACTAACAGATCACTCACCATTGAGTAATTATGAGGATTTTGTTTCCACTTCCAATACAACTTATTTATGGATTAATTTGTGTTATCATTTCACTGTCAATGTGTATGAAATGGAGCAATGACATGTAATATGGATACAATGTAATAATTAATAACTGTTAGAGAGAAAGTGATTTTGAAAATCCAAGTGGTGTGCATTGTCCTCCAGAGTCCACTGATCAAAGAACACTCCACTATAGATGTGCCTGTCTTGTCTAGTTTTAAAGTTATTAACCCTTTCCTGTTTTGTCCCATTGCACATTATACGGATACATTCGAACATTCAAAAATTGATTACAATTCGTACGTAAAGCAATCTGGGAAACAAAGGGGTGTGCATCAGTCGCCATGAGCTCAAAATGCTAAACCACCATGTCATTACATCTGAAAGAACCTATAATATTAGCTATTAACACGATTGTGCACAAATCACGAAATGGTGTGAAGCACAAAAATAATCGGTGTGCATCGTCGTCTGTGTACTGGACATCACGATTCTGTCATTAAAAACGCCCCACCTTACTTCCGTTAAAACTTGTTAAAGTAAGACTGAATATGAAATATGAGGCTAACCTAACCGCGGTGCCCGCCGCCATCCCGACATCCCATGCTCGCTATTATCAGTGCGCACTTGGTTTTCTCACGTCCTAATACTGACACAACCCCACGCCCGCTGTGGTGAAATGTTTTGAAACCACTTGCCCACCTTATCTCTTTGGAAGCACGCGTGTAACAACGCCATCCGTATCTCACAGGTTGGCGTGAAATGCGCAACAGGCAGATAGTAAAACGTGCGTTTACTCCGCTAGTTATGTACCGCTACACAGACGAATGTGACTTCGTCCTGTAACTTGACAGAAAATGACCGTGCTGAGAAAATCGCAGCATTTCGGGTTGTTGATATTCTTCCTCAGTCAAAAAGCTTCCTTGGAAACGGCAGATCGTCATTTCCAGAGTAAAGGTGGGAAAAAATCTATTCAGTATGTTATCAATGTGTTTATGTTCTCTCATACTCGTCTCAATGTTTTTATCCTCCTATAAATTGGAGGTTGCTAATTGTTTTATTACTTAGCAGACCAATAGTGCGTGATGCTGATTTCCAGAAAAGACACTTCAATACGACTAATGCCTCGGTGACAAACCGCTAAAATGTTTATAACAACGATCTGTTCTTCTGGTTTCTGGAAATAACGCATTCATATCCTCTGTTGTATGTGTATCGTAACTTTTTGTCCTCGATTTTATTCTTCCGCCCGACACAGTTGATCTGTTGCTCAATGTGGAGACCGAGAATCCGAAGTGTTTTGCGGAAGGCATGCGGGACCTCACGTGCTTCTGGGAGGACGAAGATGGGGGCACTGTAGACCAGTACTCCTTCACGTACACATACGAGTGAGAACAAAGCGTTTATTCTTTTAACATTCGGTTGCTCTTATGCAGTTGCTTAACATAACCCATAAGCATAAGAGTTGTCTGATTTTAAGTTTCTGCCGTTATTGGTTGATTGTCGTTTTATATTAGTTTTATATAGAGGCACCTTATTTCTGTTTTTGTTCATCTGAAAGTAAAATGGATGGATTAGTGCTTCAATTAATGTTTGCAATTCCTGATTTAAATTATATGTGTACTGGGAGAAGGGTCGGATGGATGTCCTTAGTTTGGCATCAGCGTTTTTGTTTTAGATTTGTTGAAATATTCCATGACTAGGAAAGAATTCTGCAAGATGTATGGAGGGGGCTATTAGGGCCCCAAGCACCAGCGGTCTGTACTACTGTTATTTTTGTACTTCTGTTTTTTTTCTTCAGGAATGAGAAGAGCAGTGAGTGTAAAGTGACGTCCCAACCAGCAGAGGGAGCCAAAACACGTTACTTCTGCCACCTTCCAAAGGTTCTGCATTTCGGAGACCTTCATCTGTGTGTGTTTCGGAATGGATTGCAGGTCTACAACCGCAGCCTTTTAGTAAACCTTCTGTGTAAGTAATAACTGGGAGTTTGTAGGTGGGGAAATGGGTCCGGTTATTAATGTCCACTTGATTCTGTTTGGTGAGCTGGTCTCTATGTCTGTCTCTGGTTCAGTTTGGCTGGATCCCCCAGCCAACCTGACTGTGACTCAGACTGGGAAGCTGGGCCAGCTGAAGGTGACCTGGCTGCCGCCCCCCCTCAAGTACATGGAAAACAGCATGATGTACGAAGTCAGATACACAACAGGAAGTAGCTGGAAGGAGAAGGTATGGCGGTATGTCAGTCTGGGCTGGTGCACGTTCCAGGTGGACCTGTACTACCAGCGATCGTTCTTCAGGGAGGCCATCAGACACTGATTATCACCGTTTATCCAGGTGGTCCGTGAATCCACTGA
The DNA here is from genome assembly GCA_026779605.1 of Mormyrus hasselquistii. Classification (NCBI taxonomy): domain Eukaryota; kingdom Metazoa; phylum Chordata; class Actinopteri; order Osteoglossiformes; family Mormyridae; genus Mormyrus; species Mormyrus hasselquistii. Next base: position 2,985,582 of record JAODKE010000050.1, on the reverse strand, counting down.
GATCACACTGCAAGGCCTGCAGGTCAACACCAAGTACAAGGTCCAGGTTCGAGTCAAGCCTGATGGCCTGACATATGATGGATTTTGGAGTTCCTGGACACTGCCGGTGTCCATGACAACAGCTCCGAAAGGTACTCATCAGGTCATTCCATGCACCATAAATATCACATGTCCATCTTTACCTAAAGTCTGTTTGCACTCTGGGTTACTTAAAAATGTTGAATCTATTACTGGAATTATCTGTGAAATCCTACAGCTATTTCTTTTGGTTTTGGTTCAGTTTCATATTCAGTATTTAACATCAGCCAGCTATCCTGTTAAAGTCTATTTCTCTTGTTTGGGCAGATGTGGACCCTCTGATCTTGGCCCTGTGCCTCATCATCACCTTGGTCCTCATTCTGCTGTCCCTTACTGCACTCGTGTCTCACCGGAGGTCAGTCGTCCTGCAGTCCCTCTGTTCCGTAACTGCCACCAGTGGTGAAATCGCTGGTGGAAAAGCTAGTTAAAATAACCACGGCTACAAAGGATCAATGTTGGGTGACGCTTTACATTAACCGCACATTCATAATGCCTTTATAATGCATTCATAGAATATTCATAAGCAGCAGACTACCAAGATGAAGTGACTCAGATACTTTTTTTTTTGCCTGAACGTGACTCAGATCTGATGTGTTCAGGACTACGTGGACGCGGAACTCTGATTTCTTCAAATCAGATTTAAGCCCCTTTCAGATGTGGTCCGAGATCAGATATGTATCCGATCTGTGATTATGCCACATTGATCAGAACCCGGGGGATTTTTTTCCTGCATGCATGAAATGTCAGAAATTGATAATTAGGCTTGTAATATGAACGTAGCCTAAGTATATCTGAACATTCTAACATACTTTAACAGCTGTAATATACATTAATAATAAACATAATTGTGTAATATATAATGTTTGGTATGAATGTATATTAAAGCTGTTAAGGTATGTCAGAATGTGGTATAATTACATGCTGCTTGTAAATGTTCTATGAATGCATTATAAAGGTGCACTGAATTGTCTATGAATGCATTATATATACATTATGAAGGTTCACTGAATGTTTTATGAATGCATTATGAGGGTTCAGTTAATGTAAAGTGTTACCCAATGTTGTTTTTGAATTCTCGATATTTATTTGTAAGACAACACACATCAAAATCGAAGTGTCCAGCACTCATTCAGTGAGGGAAAATTAGCTTTTATTTTACCTTTAAATTAAATGTATCAAAATCTTTGTCAGTTCTCTGCAGAAAAAGATGTGGCCTCTCATTCCCAGTCCAGAAAACAAATTCCCAGGGCTCTTCACCGTCTACGGAGGTGACTTCCAGGTAAGAAGCCTGCACTCCTCATGATTACTGAGGGCGGAGAATTAACATACAGCCTCCTTGAGCACTTTGTGGCTGGCAGAGGTGCAAAGTTCAGATCCAGAAAGTACAAATCCAGACCTAGGTTTTGTTTCAACCAGCCAGTTGAGTATGAAGAGTAACATTCACAGAGTACTCAACTGGTTGGTTGAAACAAAACCTTGGTCTGGATTTGTACTTTCTGGGCCTGGACTTAAAAGGCATGTAAGCCATCAGAGGAGACCTGCTCTGACTTGGAATGAGAAACACCTTCCTGTGTCCGCAGGAGTGGTTGGGCCACAGCGGTGGAGGCTTACGGCCAAGTCCTGCTGCCTTCTCCTTCGAGGAGCTTCCAGCCATGCTGGAGGTGCTATCAGAGGCTACCCCGGTCCCTCCTCGCTCGGTGGAACCCAGGGCCTGCAATCTGCCAGAGTCAGGATGCAAAGAGAATGAGGAAGGCCCGCAGAACGCAGAGTCTGGGCAGGGGGGGTGGCAGCCGACCCCGCCCGGACACTGGCTGATGAAGCACTTCCAGCTCCTCCAGCAGGGGGCCTCCCCATTTTCCTGGTCCGCACAGCTAGAATCTAAGGACTCCTACGTGACCCTCGACCACAGTTTCCAGCCAAAACCCCAAGAGACACCGACGGATGATGTATCTGAGGAATCTGCACCTTTGCGAGTCCTTTTCACGTCGGCAGATATCTCGGCATCCCAGTCGGACCTGGGCTCCCTCCCACAGAGCTCCAGGTCAGGCAGACTCTCCTCCGAGTCGAGCTTCGAGTTCCCCCACAGCACCTGGCCGCCTAAGGGCATCAGTTACGCCTCCCTGACTCTCGCCGATTCCGGCGTTTCCGTGGACTACAGCCCCATGAATTCCGTCAAAACTGCAGTTGGTGGCACAGGAGGTTTCTATAATAATGACTACAAGAACCAGATCCCAAAGCCAAATGAGCCTCTCTCTGGATGTCCACTCTACTCCGCCTGTTGACTTTGAAAACAAAGTTTTCCTCCAACCTAGAATGGCAACCTTCTACGTCACATGGGCTTTTTATGCATATATAGCCCATAACTGGTTCTCTCCCAACATTGTATGCAAGGCAGCTAATCTGGGGAAGTAATTACTGTTTGTACCCCAGCCCTGTACCCTGTGCTGCCTGGTACAGCCTCCAGGCCACCTTGCAACCCTGACCATGATACATGGTTAGATGATGAATGTTATTGTACATAGAATTATGTTTTTAAACACTTTTTAATTAGCTGTATTACCCAGTTTATCATTAGAAATCATTTTCTGTTACAGGCTGGAGCCATTTTAAAACTGTAGTCTAAGCCATATCATTGGATTTCATATTGATTTAAAACTGGGGAAAAAAATTCTTACAGGATGATATGAAATGTGTAAAAATTTTGGCTAGGCTCAATAATGGCACCTGCGCACGAAATTGCTTCATGTTCTGACACAGCAGCCATCTATGATTTTGTATATTTTCAGAAGCATCTTTTCCTAAATGCTCATTTCTGTACAGTGAATTACTCAAACACTCCTTAAAGAACCGCTTACAGCACACTTTATGTATCATACAACTGTTTCTATAAAATTTGAGAATCTACTGTAAATAACAAAAAGCAATTTATGTATAACCATTCATTTTTTACTATGAAAATATATTTTTCTTATATAATGCAAGACTTTATTTTCTTATATGATTTACAAGACAATTGTGGCATTTCTTCTTTCCCTAAAAGGCTTGTTGGAATAAGGATTTCCAAACTAACTGGAAGAACTATACTGTAGCAATGAACTAGTCTCCTGTGCTTTGGTTGTTCCTCAGACAGCCAATGTAAATTCACAATTAATGCATAAACAATTTCTTACCATTTGTATAAAATAATAATGGATCAGTCTTTCACTCTGAGCACAGAAAACTCCATCGCGCCATCTTGTGAAACTGACAAACTCCACTGTTGTCCAAAATGTGTTTCGTCAGTCTTAGTAAGAGGGGGAGTGGCGATGAGCCCCACGCCAGAAAAATAGATTTGCAACGTCTCTTTTATCTCGGTCGTACACTCCAAAGTGGAGGAAGTACCTCCCCTTGTGAAAGTACAGCGCACAGGAAAATAGCGGTCTATGACGGCGAGGACGGGGTCTGGAGCCGGCGACTCCCCTACGGTCCGGCCATCCTGCTCCGGACGGAAGGACGTTATAACATAACAGGGGGCCGCAGTGTCCCCGCTCTCCTGCAGCCTCTGTGTCAGGAAGGCGGCGGTGTCGAGCAGCAGGGCTGAGATGTGAGAGGTCTGCGCCTGCCTGGCCAGCAGACCACACTCTGCCCCCACATATAGATCCATCCCGTCCACGATGATTAAGGACGGCGGCGGCGCAGCCAGCTCGTGCAGGGCCGCTATCTCATAGCGCAGCTCCGCCGAGCACCGGGGGTACTTGAATTTTATTTTCTGCCAGATAAGAAAATCAGTCTCACCAGTGATCCACACTTAAAGGCAATGCATTTCTACGGCATTTATACAGTTTGCACCACCTTTTGTAAGAGTTTTAAATTGAGACATTTTTTAATTAAAAAAAAAAAAACCCGGTAAAATTGATTTATATGCAACGGATCGTGCATTCACTTGATTAGCCAGGACAAAGGTTGGAAATCTTTTTTTTTAATTGTAAGCAGAAGCATTTATCAAAAACCATCTGCTGGACTTGCTTATTCAGTTCTTCAGCATGTGTATAGAACGTAATTACTGAAGAAATTCAGGCAATCCATCTGTTTGAAGACTGCATTAGTTGCCGATACCTCAGCGTTCAACGCCTGAATCATGCAATATGCCAACATTGCAAAACACTGCCCTTGTTATAAACGGGATTCGAAAGGTGAGGCTGAAAAGAGGACATAACTCTTACCTTCAGATCGTCCGGTCTCAGCCTGGCCAGTGCTCCCTGCAGCACACCCGGGAGACTCTCAATCGGAGCCGGGCTAAGAAAGAGCACTTTCAGCCCTAGCTCGGAGGCTGCCGTAAGTGCAGTCAGGAACAACAACGACTTTTTAACGTTGTCACAATCTCCCACGACCACGCAAGATGTATAATCTGACAGCGGTGGAACTTTTAAATCCTTTGACTCTCTGCTATACTGCTTTAGAACAACTGCTAATATATCGGCCATGGCAACGCAACAAATCTATAAATTTAAAGCTCTTACCTGTATACTAGAATTTTACTTATATTAATAGCAATACTTGAAATAAATCCTGAAAAAAAATGCAGTTTTCATCTAGTCTATGTCGAATTTCCAAACAGCGCGCCATCCCACAAACCACGTGGATTGATTCGAAGCTGTGACGTAATGTGCTGTTTGCCAGAGTCATGCTGCGCCGCCTAGTGGTAAGTACGAATAAATACAACAGGCGACTGGCAAAATGAGTGCGGTAAGGACCCCTACTGGCGATGGATGTGAATTAAACAGAATCGAACATCCATATACCTATCCGTCTTCCTACAGCATATCCAATACACCAGTGCAGGGTAGTGAAGATATTAAGTAGATGTTAAGCCTAAACACAATCATCTTTGTTTAAATAAAAGTCAACGATTAAAAAATATAGCAAGTCTACTTGTTGATGTGAATGGTTTTAAATATTGCGTTCAGCCGCTTTTGGTAAGGGTCTGTTAAAGAAGTAGACTGGAACGAAAGCAGTATACCCGCGGATTGCGAGGGCTGGAGTTTGACAGAGCTGCGCTAAATGTATTTTGCTTCACAAATGTCATCATAAACGTGACCGTACGTATCTACAACTTGGTGGACGTGATGTGTGCTTCTGTAACACAGGTTCAGGAGACAGTGGGGCATGTGTTCCATCATTTTATTTTGTCCTGATGACTTTTATGAATTTCCAGGACCGTTTAAAATAGGATTTGCAGTAGTACCTCAAATGACTAGCATTTATATTTTGTATTTCTGGTATCTGAAATGACCTACTTTCGTACTTTTCCCTTGTTCGTACTCCAGTCAGATAGGTGGCGCTATATACCTTTCAAGTAGTTAATAATACTACAAGTGTTCTCGCCGAAGAAGATGCATTACTTCCGGGTGGTTGAGGTCAAGCTCCGTATCACAACAGCACACAGCTGTTGTGAAGATGGCGGACAGCTATGAGAAAGAGGGGAGTTCTCTGAACAGCAGGGAAGCAGGAGACCAGATATCGGCGATGTTCAGGCGGTGTAGGGGCCGCCCACGTCTGACGGACACCGACCGGGCCAAGAGGCGCCTGGAGTCGCGGAAAAAGTACGACGTGAGGCGGGTTTATCTGGGGGAATCCCACAAGGTTTGGAGCGAGCTGCGGCGCCGGACCGGCTTGAGTGACGCGGGGCTCGCCGAGTATTTAATCCTGCTGAACGCCACTTACGGGGAGGTGTACCAGCAGAAGTACGGCTATGGGTGAGTTCACCTAGAAGCGATCTTAGCCTGAACGGGTCCCGTAAAACTGCCATTTATAAACGGCATGGTTACTCGTACGACGGTGTATACCTTGGTATGAAGTTACATAAAAATAGCAAACTGCCATTATACAACTGTAACGGTGCATCTCATCTCATCTCTTGGATGCAATATAGGAGATAAAGCGTGTAATATAAATGCTATCGTGCTGTGACTTAGTTAAGTGTTGTCAGTGTTGCGTACTAATACGACGTAACAAGTTGAAAGCTACAGCGAATGTAATTGGAAAGAAAAGGCTGTGGGCGGTGCTTTTTTCGTTTACTTTTCAGCCAGGTGGTTTTTAAATACACGTTTTTTCTTTGCATTTTCATTGTTTTTTTTCTGTTAAATCTCAGAAAGAAGTCCGCCACTGGGTTATGTGTCAAACAGAAAAGAGGTGAGTGTGTGCCATTTGTTCTAATGCAGGTTGCCACTTTGCAAACTTGTTGTTGCTTTTGGCAATCAGGGAGTCCTTGTTAGCATAATCAGCAGTAGGGCCAATTATAGTATATACTTGCAGAAAAGAAGCGGCTTGCCCTGTTCCTCTAAGTATCCTCCCCTTGTTGTGTATATACAGCTTTGTAAGCTGACATCTTTTTCTTTGTGTTTACCAACCCAGGCAAGAAGGTTGAGGCGACCAGCCTCAGAGCTCTGGTGGGCTGGTATGAGGACCACTCCCAGTCCTGTCCTCACGAACCACAGCTGCAGGCCCCAGAACTGCCAGCACTGTCCTTCCCCACCTCACTGGTTTGGTGCTGTATTGCTAGCCACTCCTTTGTGCAACACCTTTCACAGCCAGCAGGAGGCAGTGATGATTCTGAGACTGAAGGTGAGGGCGGGAATGATGGCAGTGCAGCGTGCACTGAGGCAACACCTGGCGTTGTGACGCGGACAAGGAGGAAGAGGAGAGCAGACTCTTCAAGGCAATATTATGGTATGGAGGCTACATGTTACAGGTTGGATCTTGTATTAAGTCATACTACATCAATTTCCTTAAATTGGTAATTATTACTTAAGGCTATAATTTGTCTAGTTTCATTTCTTTGCTTTACCTTATTTTTGAAATGTGCTACAGATCCCAGGGAGGACCTGGAAGAGACCAGGGTGGGAGATGCTGAGGTGTCATTGAATGACATAGATAAGGCCGCCATTCTGGGCCAGCTCCCAGAATCCCCTGTTTCTCAGAGGGGCACCACCGCTGGACAGCCCACAGAGGAGCAGTCTCTCTGGGAGATGGAGGTTGTGATAGAGGGAGAGAAGGGACAGGAGCAGGAGTCGGAGAATGAAGGAGAGAGTCTGGGAGCTTTGGCTGGTAATGGGAACGCTGGTGAAGGGGTAGGAGTGGAGGACCTGAGGGGAGCAGAGAGGGGCACGGGGCCAAACGGTTACGAGTGTGCCATGGTGACGGCCACCGTGATCGATCGGCTGCGCAAAGACGCCCCGGTGGTGGTGGACAATGCCGCCCGGAGTCAGCCTCAGCCCCACACCCCTCAAGGATCATCCGCCGTGCAAGTTTCGGGCCAGGGGGAGCTGTATGAACCCCAGACACTGCAGACGGTCGTGGCCAGCTGTCAGATACCGAATGGGAAGGGAGCTTTGGAAGGATCACAGGTAGGTCAGCCGGATTTCAGATGGAGTGAGATGGAAACGAATATATCCATGGATTAATGTTGGATTCCTTTTTTCTTTCTGAAGGTGATCATTATCACAGGCCCTGGTTATGAGGCCCTGGCTTCAGAGGGGATCCAGCTGAACGTGGGGGGCGGAGTCGGGGAAGAGGTTACCTGCACGGTTATTGAGGGTGTGGCCTACAACCAGGTGTGCCAATCAGACACGGGCCAGAGGTCACCTGTCCCGGACACCGACGCCATCAGGGGTATGAATCATGGCCTCTGGGGTTGTGCCCCTGTATTGCTGTTAGTATTTGTGGTATATAGCTGTACTATTATGATCAATCTTTGCCTTTACATTACGTGCTCAATTATTTTTCCGCGCCCAACCTTCGTTTTGTATCTGCATTTTGCACGTCCTAAAACTCACGATGCAACCTCTTCCACCAGAGCTCAGTGGGAAGCAGATCCTGCAGCCCAGTGCGGAGTCGCGTGACTCGAATGTGAGCTGCGGCAAGGAGCTGCAGAGGGGCCTGAGCAGGTAAGCGAAGCAGAGGAGAGCCAGCAGGAGCTTGGTAGTGAGCAGGAAATTCGAGAGTGTGCTTCGGGGGGGATTGAAGCAGAGTGGATTGTGGGGAAGGAGGACTTAACTAAAGCCATATTCCAGCTGTTAGAATTCTTTCTTTAAATTAAAGGATCCCCCGGCTAAATGTCAGTAAACCTGTTCCTGTTCGTCCTGCATGCATTAGTCTGGGAAAAGCTATTGTTTGTTAGTTTAAGTACACAGTTGTGTGGCATATGCACACATCACCAGAGGCTACAGCATGTTAATTTGACTTTAGTCACATAGATGCCCATGTTGTTATGGCTGGGGGGGGGGGGGTCCATTTCCCCATGCTGCTCCACCTCACTGGCTGTGTATGTTGCTCAAAGAATGGACTGTCTCATGTGAGACTTTTACCCCTTGAGGTCGAGGAGGAATCGTCGAGGTCCAGTAATAGAAGCAGACGGGATGCTGAAGATGTTCCACTGCCCGTATGAAGGCTGCAGTCAAGTCTACGTGGCCATCAGTAGCTTCCAGGTGAGGCTGTTATGCTGTATGGCCAAAAGTATGTAGCCCAGCATCTCATTCCAAAACCAAGGGTTTTAATAGGAAGTTTTTCGGGCTGTTGTCCCTAGAAGAAGAGAGGCTATTCATTAGATATCGAAACATCGCTGGTGGGATTTGCTGCCCTTTAGGTTGGATATAGATGTCGGCTGATCAGATCCCTTTCTGTGAGGTGTGACCACTTTGTGTCTGAACTCGCTCCCTGACATTTCACTTGCGGTTGACCAGAGCAGAACTAACAGGGCAGACATGTGGTGAATTGATTTGTGGGAAAGATGGCGTCATAAGATGCGGCCAATTGGACGGCCACTGGCCTCTTCTGTACAGCTGCCAATTCTGCTGCTACTTTGTGCCGCTTGGAATTGCATGACCGTGTACTTCATTTGACCTGCGTCAGCAATGGGTGTGTCTTAATTACACAAAATTTCTGTAATTAACACGGGTGTCCATATATTTTTAATTGTGTATCTGTTGCAGAGTCTGACCTGAGTGTGAATGCTTTTGTTTTTGCAGAATCACGTGAACCTAGTTCACAGGAAAGGCAGGACTAAGGTTTGCCCACATCCTGGTTGTGGCAAGAAGTTCTATCTCTCAAACCACTTGCATCGACACATGATTATCCACTCAGGTACGATGACATACTTCATCTGACCCCAGCCCTGACCATGTGGTTTTGACATAGTACGCTAGTAGATAAAGGTATTTGAATCCATCCTTGATCAGCAAAGAACCTGGATTCTGAATGTAGAGAGAGGCGAAGGTGACTGACTAATGATCCCCCTTTGCTGCCCTCACAGCGCCCGCTACCGTTCATTTTAATGTTTAATTCCTTTTCCCCCTGTGCCTAGGCGTACGTGACTTCATCTGTGAGACCTGTGGGAAGTCATTTAAGCGCAAAAATCACCTGGAGGTCCACAGGAGGACGCACACAGGAGAGACACCCCTGCAGTGAGTGAAGATGCTTTCAGATGGGCTTCTTGAAGGGTCTCTCGTAACTGAAAATAAAATGTCAGTAGGGCATTGGGTCTCAGTCTTTAATGGAATGTCAATGTAACTGTAAAGCACAATAGGATGGTATGATGTCATGATGATCAGTCATGCTCTCTCTCCTGTCCATGTGGCTGATCCTCCTGATTGCTTTCCCCACGTGGCAGGTGCGAGATCTGCGGGTATCAGTGCCGGCAGCGGGCATCCCTTAACTGGCACATGAAGAAGCACACGTCCGAGGCTCAGTACAACTTCACCTGTGAGCACTGCGGCAAGAGGTTTGAGAAGCTGGACAGTGTCAAGTTCCACAAGCTAAAGAGCCACCCGGACAAGCAGACGGCATGACAGGGGTTTCGGGGTGGGGTGGGGTGGGACGACTACTGTGCCTCAGATGATCTTGGAGCTTCTGGAGATAAAAGTCAGCCAGATGTGCAAGACTGCTGCACAGGTTCAGGGTTTCTGATTGACCTTCAGCAGAAGAACGCAGATGCGTGTGTGTGTGTGTGTGTCATCAAATCCCCGGTTCTGACCAAATGGCAGCGCCTTCCTCTGCTTTTGATGGCGGGACAGAGGTGCACTTGCTGCGCTTATTTCAGCGTCCTCTCTGACGTCGTCTTCGAAATATTTGCCCGCGTTGAAGCGGGTTTGCTGCTTAAAGAATGTGGGGCGGAGCCAATAGGGAGGTTCTGTTTGCTCCTCCCCTTAACAGCTTGCGGTGGGCGTGGGCCTCTCCTGGGTTCATGGAAATCAATTTTCCCCATAAGCAAAACAATCTCTTTCTTATCCGCAGGGTTGTGGGCAATGTGGGCTTTACATTTTGTAGATGCAAATCGTGGGGGAGTGCAGTCAAAAGAAAAATATATATGTAAATGTACATGCCGACAAAACACATCTCAGATGTAAGTGTTCTAGTAATTTCGGCTGCTTGGAACTTTTCCAAGGTGGCTTCAGACTGTTCAGCTTGAGCTCCATAGTGCCTGATAGTGTTATATTGGGGAATGGGGAGTGGGTCATTGCAGGAAAGCAGATCACATAGGGGATTTTAGCAAGGCTCAGGGTAGCCAAATGACTGGTATGAAAGGTAGAGCCCCGCTGTTGTGTTTTGTTCTTTCATGCTGCAGGAGGCTTTTCGCTCAAGCACTCTGACTTCTCCCTCTATGTTAGTCTCCAGTCCGCTCTAATCGCTTGTGTATCCCAGCAAACACACTTTGCCTCGTTTTGGCTTTCCCACTTTTGTGCTTAAAACTTGATCGTCTATGTTTTTACCCACCCTGCGGGGGGGGCAGCTAAATTAACGTCCATATGAGCGAATGGCCAGTGTCCCCTTTGTTCCCTAGGCAACCCAATCAACCCGAGTCACTCTGCACTGGCTGGGTCTCATTATAAATGGTAGATTTGATTCGCCAGACCTGCATCATATTTTCGTACTAGTTGATTGTGGTTTTGCTGAAATTGCCGCAAGCATAGGAATTTATACATCAAAAAGTAGGCTGACACTGATTTCGTATTAGTTCTTTGGTGTATTTGTGTACAGGAAGTGGGTTTGATACTTTTCGTGTTACCTGAGAAAATGGTATTTTTAAATGGACGTGGAAGCACTAATTTTGTTCTATGATGGAATCTTCCTTTTCCAACTTGGTTTTTCTCTGTAACATAGAAATACTACATGTAAGATATGTAAATATGCCACTAAAAGTTTTGTGTACATAAGGCCGAATCCTTAAAAAAAAGACATTTACAATAAATAATCTTTTAATCTGCGTGGGTTGGTTTCTGTTTCTGCTTTTGTAGATCTGGCTTTGATGGTTTCATAGATATCTCGCCTTGTATGATGTGACACATGATTTGAGAGGCTCATTTTACTGGTAAAATACCTTAGACAGCCAGCAACTGCAAAGAGCTGCCGGATTAGGGCTGGCTGAGTGTATATAAGGTTTGCAGGTTGTGCAAATTGGTATTACAGTATATTCTCAGGTGAGTGTATTAAGCATTAAAGATTCTTTTCACGAAAACACCTTGCCTTTCCATAAGTGTTGGGGGTAATCACTGGTATTACCTTTAGATTTATAAATGGGGTGTCCTGCAGGAAGTTTGTGTGTGTACATTATATTACAAATATAATGTACCAAATGTGATTTAAAAATAGTTATTTTGACCTTGTGGGGACTGAAAAAATGTCCAATGACCAAATGTGATTAAAAATAATGTACACACTGACAAACATATATACATATATGTATGTATGTATAAACTCAATTTTGTAGAAATCTGTGACTGCAATCAGAAATCTAAAAATGCCAAAAGTCTGGCATTTTGTTTGCTCGTTTAAGGCTGAGGTTGGATTAAGGTTATGCCAATAGAAATGAATGGAGAGTCCCCGTAAAGATATAGATACCTAATCTGTCTGTGTACTCCTTTAACATTGCCGTGACTATGGAGAGAGCTGTGCCCCCACTCTCTCTCCAGGTGGGACTTATCCCACAGGGACAGCTTCGCTCCCTTCCAGACCAATCGCTCCACTCGTTTTCCCAAGCTCCATCCCTCCTCCCTCTCTCCTTGTTTATAAGTAACCTGTGCGGAGAAGGAGCAGAGGCAGAGAGTCGGGCGCTGCCACCGAGCTGGATTTGGCTACAGGAGCCACGGGAAACGGCCTCGCTCCGCGCATCGTCACCCTCCGTCTCGGCAGCCCTTAGTGTCACCTGGTGTCAGGTAAGGGTCCTGTCCTCACCATCACGACGGGACCAGGCGGCATCCCCGGCACGGGGGATTTCCCCGTCCGTCCTCGCAGTCCGCTGAGGGATGACGGCTTCGTTGTGTTGCCTCAGGTCGGCTTTGCAATACATCGTAAGCGGATGTGACTGCGAGGCGCAGGCTGGTTCCCCGTCGGGACTGGGGCCTTTGTGGTCATTGTTTATATGACCGTTTCCATGGAGAGAGCAGTAAGATATGCTATGAGTTTTACCGCTGTGTTGACATGGCATGTTGTTTTTCTCTTGAATTCGTTTTTTTAAACGAGTGAGGAAAATGGTTCAACACACTTTGAGCTGACAGAGCACCATTGATGATGTTTTGATATTGTGGGCTCTGCAAACCTTTTGCCTTTGGAAAATTATCTGCATATGTAAAATGTCTGAAAGATTTGTCCGATTACTTTTACTTGGTATTCAGCATCATGTGGCCAATGTTGCAGACACTAGATCCTTACCTGGAAATTCCCATCCATTCTGCAGTGTGTGTCGTCTATCCAGATTATAACATCTGGAGATGACAAGTTGATGGAACAAATTTGAGTTCCATAGGAATTGAATTTGGTGAACAGTGGTCATTGTTAACGCACCACAGCACACAGTGCGCAACAACAAAATGTGTCCTCTGCATTTAACCCATATGTGACTTTTTGTGACATAGCAGGGGCAGCTAATTCAGCGCCCGGGGAGCAGTGCTTGGGGACGGTACCTTGCTCAGGGTACCTCAGTGGTGACTTGCTGGTCGGGGATTCGAACCTGTGATCTTTCGATTACAAGTGTGCTTCCTTAACCATCAAGCCATAGGACATAAACCCACATCTGTTTCAGATCTGAACTACTGCAATAAAGGACTATAATGCTTATGTTAGTGCTTCTAACATGAAATATAAAGTGTAAAAAATTATTATTGGTTAGGTAGTTAAAACACATTGCAATGACAATTCTCTTGCTGTAGTTATCTTGCTGGTAAATTGATATATGCAGTTACATGACGGCATATGAAGTCACTATTTCTTAAATTAAGAGTGACATTAAGGAGTAACTTGACCAGTTTACCAGAACTGACTCAATTATCTGTTACTTGTTCATTTATTTACTTAAAAATGAGGAAGTTGGAGAGTGGGGCAGCCTGACTGAAGTAGGGGGGGTCCAGATTTGATTCTTCTGAAATGTCCTCTTCTGCCGTATGTCTGACTAAGCTGGAAAAACATTAACAACCTAGCAACACTTTTTTCGTTGTAAACCAAATCATTAACAATCCCAATTTTGTGACAATGGCACACATAAAGAAAACACCTTGATATGAAAAAACGTTCAGCCAGACCCAGCCAGGTAGACAGGAGGCTTGAAACAATCCCATTAAGACCCATCGCTGGATCTGACGTGTTGCGGATGACTTAATGCCTTCATTGTTGCTGTCGATGTCGCACGACATTCCGTTACTGGGGAGAGCAATAGTGGGTGTAGCAATAAAATCACGATCTTGAATATAGCAGGTCGCTTTTAAACTGAGAATAGTAGGAAATCTATGTCTTCCACTATTAAATAATGCAACGTGCTATTTATATGCCATGATTTTCGTTTCATTGTGTATTTTCACAGTGACTATATGGCTTTGCTTTCACCTTCAGCTTATTTTGCATCTGTTGATCCCTCATGCCTCCGATTGTCCATCCTCGTGTTGATTTGCAAATCATTTGATTTTTTTGTGTAACTTCTCTACCTCAGACTCACTCAGCTGGGTGGGGGGGGGCACACCTGGTTCATCAGAGCTTCTTTCTCTTTGCTCATCAATTGCTTTGGGGAGGCAAATATTTGCATAAATCTCTTGACCAATTGTTGCATCTAACACAGGTGTTGATTCGAACTGAATACTAATAGTAAGGCAAGGTAAGTTAATTTGTACCACACATTTCAGACACCATGCAATTAAAAGTGCTTTACAAAGGCAGAAGGATACATTTAAATAAAAGACATTAAAACCACATTTAAAAGACAAAAAAAACAAAGCCTAAAAGCTAAACAGTTTACTGAAAAGAAGTTATATTGTGGTAACGGCGTACGACTAAATTGATTTAATTTACTGAAAAGAAACACTGACGTAATCAAGGAGCTTCTGAACAACAGTTGCATTCAGTCATGGAAATTAATGGCCTCATGTGCCACCCTGCCTCCCTCCATGGCTAGATAAGGCCTTAGTAAAAACCTTTCCATGCCTTTTCACCTCAAAGCACGTGTTGCTATAGATATTCAAATATTTGAATGCATGTCCCCATTGTTCTGCTCATTTTTACTTTGGCAAAATGTTTATCCTTCTGTATTTGTTTAGGACAAAGGGACATGTGACAGTCTTTATCTCACTGACTGTTATCTCCAAGGTACCGTTTTGGCTGCATAAACAATAATTACAAAAATAGTGAGGGTTTCAAGTGAACAAGTATGATTGTAACAAACGGCATCTTGGAGCAGCAGCGGGCGATTTGTAATGTCTGTATCCACCACTAGCCTCGGTAGACGCAGATAAAAATGCCGTATGCTGTCCTTGTTAATGGGTGACAGGGTAATCGGAGCATGAAAGTCGCTCTGCAGTAAATAAATGAGTTGTGCTCTTTTTCTGTTGTAAAGGAGTTAGTCATTAAAGCAGGAAATGTAACACACGGTCAGACAGGAAACTGTAGTCTTAAGACTGTGGCATTATCGGGAAATGCAGCCAGCAAGAGTCAGCAAACCAGTAAACCGATAAAAAAGTGCATGCATGAGTAAATAATTGTTTTAATCTGGCAAGGTGGCACATGCTGACTCAGTGAGTAGCACTTTTGCCTCACACCTACATGGTTAGCGGTTCAGATCCCATCTCCGCTCTCTGTGTTGGGTGAGCATATGCTTTGGTGTTGTCTGAGGATTTTTCTGCGCCCGCTGTCAGTCCAGTGACATACGTTGGGGTCGACTGGCCTCTTTAAATTGCCTCTGGTGTCAATATTTAAGTGTATGCGCTGTCTGATGGACTGGCATCACGGGCAGAGCAGCCCCTGCCCTGTGCCCTCTGCCAACTGGAACAGGCTGCGGTTACCTCACAGCCTTCAAGAACCAGGATCAGTGGCTGGATGGATGGACGGATGATGAGAGGAACAACCAAGTTTAGTGTAAACATTTGCATTATTCTTTGCAGGACTGTCTACGTTTTTTATGCCCCCAAATGAATGGATGTACATGGAATGTTTAATTATAGCAGTATGACATGGGATGTTACTGTAAGCCATCACTCTTATCCTTGCATCTTTTTTTCTCCTCTAAAGGTCTAAAAGGAAGTATTGCAGTCATGGGATGTTTCCAATTTCTCAAAGTCATGATGTTCATCTTCAACGGCATCATCTTCGTAAGTTGGGACAAACTATCATTAAAATAACATGAAGACTGAAGGCAGACCAACATTGGTGTAGTATGGGAGAGCAGTGATGTAACTCGATGCACTCTAAACCAGGAAGCAGTCACTTCAACTTTGTAATGGTGGCAAGCATGGATCCAGTGTAATGCCACTAGGGCAGTGAGCCAAACTGGGTCAGCGGTTGAATAGAAGGAATGACTTAGGAACGATCCCACTGCAAGCAACGTAGGAGATGTTGAAATGATTATGAACTGTAGGGGGCAGTATTGCATACCGAAGGTAAATTGCTTGCGTAATTCCAAGTGTGCTCCAACATACGCAGCGTTCATGTCCTTGCAGTTGGCGGGAGCTGGGATCCTTGGTGTGGGGGTGTGGGTCAAGGTGGACAGTAACTCGCTGCTTGGTGTCCTGGGCAAAATTCAAGATGCTCCGGGGGGGCTGAACCAGCTGGTCAACGTGGGCTACCTGCTGATTGCCGTGGGAGGGGTACTACTGGTCATGGGCTTCCTGGGGTGCTGCGGTGCCGTACGTGAGAGCAAGTGCATGCTGTTACTGGTGAGTTACCCAGAGTTCCGTGCGGCACCAATCACCATGGAGTAGTATTGTAACATTTGCTTGACATATCAGTTGCTATTGGAACTGCAGTAATATTAAAAGTAACCTCAATCTACAATGGTTTGGAGATCAATTTAAATAGTGAATCAGTGGGCATGACCTGTAATAATATTATTTCTGTTTTGAAGTGCACATAAGAAGTAGGAAGTATGTGAATTTAGAATTGAAATATATCAACTAGACTAATATTGTTGCGGAGATGAATAGCTTTAGGCACTGATATTGAAAGTCATGACGTATGCACACATTCCCTTCCTCTCCCCAGTTCTTTGTCATCGTGCTTATTGTCTTCATAGTCGAGGTCGCTGCGGCAGTAGTAATCCTGGTCTTCAGGCCCCTGGTGAGTGTGCACTTGGGTGCTACATCTGCTACTCACATTAACCTCCATATGAACGGTGTTTTGCCTTTCACACCAGGATGCCCTGCATGGATGTTCAAGCGCAGATTGGGAATATTCCGGTGCTCCAGGTCTGCAGAGAGCCATCGCTGATGCAGCAATCCTGTTGTGTGTCTTTCAGGCAGAGAGTCTGATCCACATGCTGGGAAACTCGGTCGTCAGCAGCATAAAAAAGGATTATGGGAAGAACTTGGACCTGACGCTGTTATGGAACACCACCATGACTGGGGTATGACATCACTGTAGGGACGCCATCTTCCCAACAATTCTGATTGCCCTGCTAGATCTGACAATCGATGTGATTGTGAAGCGGATCCTTCAAGAGGAAAAGAGGGACCTGATCACCCGACATCGATACCTAACCTCAATGGCAGCAGGTCCCACCATCGATGTTCCCATATCTAACGCAAAGCCTTCCCAGAAGACTGCCCACATTCCTATAGGCCATAGAGAATATAATATCTAGCCAGATAACCCTTTTTTGCCAATTAAGTCAGTCAGTTTCTTTTAGTTTTTTTCTACATTTAGAATGTTTATGACCATTTTGTGAATAACTTAACATGGATAAATGACATGAAGTCAGATTTGCTTTTGTCTTTATGAGATTTCCCATTTTGAGCATGCAGGTATGTAATGTTCTGCCCTGTGCTTCTGCACCTTCTAGCTGAAATGCTGCGGCTTCAGTAACTACACAGACTTCACAGACTCACCGTATTTTCAGAGCAGCAGCCGCTACCCCGACCCGTGTTGCGACACCCTTCCCTGCACGCCGCAAAGTGCCGCAAACTCGGTAACAAAGTGGTCGGGTCTCGCCCCCCAGCTTCCGCCTCCTTTACTTTCTTGGGTCGCTCAACGGCCCGTTCATATTGTGTCTCCCACTCGTTTGACGTGAGCTCTCTTTTCCTCAGTTTGCGTGTGCATGTTTTTGGCTTCATTTTCAACTCTAGAAAACACCAGACAGTTACCACGCATCCTGTCCTTATCCGTGTTTGTTTGGAATTTTTCTTCCTCGCAGAGCATCACTGGCTGCCTCCATAAGATCCTGTCAGTCATACAGAGTAACTCGACCGTCCTTATAGCTGTCGCGCTGGGAATTGCGGCGCTGGAGGTGAGAAAAGCCAGCTCACATTCTCTGCTCCTGTCTTTGAGGGTTGTGTAGTTGAAAGGTGTCATCACATTTAAAAGACTCAAACTAAAATAGCTGGTTGGCATTTCATTTAACACTTCTACAATTCCTTCAGAGTATCTTGCACTAAGTGTATATGACAACAGCAGTCAAACTGTACATTCACATCTTGCATTCCCCCCCATCTCTAGATGTTCGCCATGATAGTTTCGATGACCCTGTACTGCAAGATTGGCTTGGAGTGATGAGGGTACCTGTGGACGGCACCATCTGAACAATGGTACAAACCTTTGACCAATGCTGGAAAGTCACATCAATAAGAGATACAACCTCTCAGGCTGAAAATGTGTGCGTTCGGTCTATTTTTAAAATGATTTAAAATTTGCTAATTATATTTTTTCTCATTAATAAGCTTTACTTAAACTGGTAATTTCAGGAGATATCTTTAGATCCTATATATAGGAAATTTTGTATCTATCTATAGAAGGATTTGGCTGCAGCCTAACAGTCACATATTTACAATTCATATGTAATGCTGATGCTCTATACACACTTACTCTGGGGTGGAACTTAAGGTTTTTTATTACTACAATGTCTGGGCAAAAAGAGAGTATAAATTTGTACCTTTGCTTGTCACTGGGCCTGTACCCTCAAGGGTCTACTAGTTGTACCCTAGCAAAGGTAAAGGTACCTTTTAGTCTAATTTAAGGTACAGAAATGGACACTGAGGAACAAGCCAAAGGTACAAGCAATATTAATGTAACCCCAATTGAACAGAAATGTTCCTCATAGTCTCTTTCTGTACCCTAAAAGGTACAGGTACCTACAGCTAGGGTACAATTCACAGACCAATGAGTGTACAGCCCCAGTTACAAGCAAAGGTACTAAATGGTACCCTTTCTTCCAGCTGTAGCAACTGGGTTAATTCAGTACAAAATGTAGTCCAACATGCAGTTTTTTTTTTTTGTACTGGCCCGCAGGCTAGTGTTCAGTCATTTGCCTAAATTACCTGCCCCTGGTGAGGAGGCAAGCATAATTCCAAGTCCTGTATATAACACACAAACAAATTACTGGGTCAAGCTGTCCAGCCAATACAATGTTTAGTTTATATGATGCTTAAACAATTTTCTACTCCTCACCAATATATTATGTGAAGCAATTTTTTCAACTGTCATTCAGTACCAAATGTAATGGTTCTTACACTCATAAATATCACCTTCTGGTTGAAAATAAAGGCAGTAAAGACAGTTTTCAACTGACATTATTTAAGACAATCCATGGGAGTGATCTGGTCCCCAAGATGCGCAAAAAAGATTTCTGTGGCATTGTAATGGAATACAGGTTTAATTGTAACTGCTATTTAGTCTTTTTTATATAGTGAGGTCTGCCTGAATAGAGACAATATTTTGAAGCCCTATTTTATAAAAAATAAAAATCTTGATTTTATGATTTTTGTTTTGATGTGTGTTGTTAAATACTTTTACCAGAACTGTCTGTATGTGTTACATAACATCATAAAAGCGATTTGTTTTTGACTGCATTGATGAACCTTTGTGTATGTACAGTCGGCCCTCGTTTATCGCGGTTAATCAGTTCCAGACTGTACCGCGATAAGTGAATTTCCGCGAAGTAGGATTCTTTATTTATAAATCGAATATTTTCGTAGCTAGACCGTGGAAAACCTGTCTATGACTTAAGTACGTTTTTTTAATATTATTAGAGCCTAGACATTAAGAAGCTATATGGCTATAGCAAATCGTTCATCAACGTTTAACTTAAAAGAAGACTGTAGATGCTAAAAGCCAATTCTTACGTTACAAATTATTCTCCTCAAATTATTCTATGATTATATAATCCTGCTGGATGCTACGGGGCTGTCAATAGACACGCGACAACTACCCAGGCTTCGAAAGCTCCATTATCTGGTGAAATTTTAGATGTAGGTCTGTGTATTCATTTCTGTAAGTGTTACATTTACACGTATAGTGTAACATATAACGCACAACTCCCGGTTTCATCATATTTCACAGCTTCACTATATATGGACAAATGTGTTGGGACACACCTCTTAATCACTGAATTCAGGTGATTCATTCAGACCCATTGCCGCAGGTGTATAAAATCAAGCACCTAGCCATGCAGTTGGGTTTACAAACATTTGTGAAAGAACTGATCATTCTGAAGAGCTCAGTGGATTCAAGCGTGGTACAGTCACAGGATGCCACCTTTGCAATAAATCAGTTTGCGAAATTTCTTCTGTGTTAGACATTCCATGGTCAAGTGTGAGTGTTTAGGGACAACAAAAACTGCGTAAAATAAGAGTGGAGTCGCCGAGTGCGGAGGTGCGTTGTGTGTAAAAGTCACCGACGTTCTGTTAACCGGATAACTGCAGAGTTCCGAACTTCCTTTAACATTAACCTCAGCACAAAACTCTGGGAGCTGGGAGCTTCGTGGAACAGGCTTCCATGGCCGGGCAGATGCGCGCAAGCCTCACATCAGCAAGCTGCGAGTGCAATGCCCAGCGTCAGACGTAGCGGTCTTCTGGTGGAGGGACGACTCTCTGTAGAAGTTTGATTTTATATTTAATGTCGTCTGGGCTAAATCAAAATTATCTTAATTCACTTAACTACTTAGTTTTATGGTTAAATGTATCTGGTTAAGCAGTAAGCCCTGTTTCATGAAGCAGGCAACAAAATGGTTCATAAAAATGTTATGTAATATTATTATTTTGGAAGGCTATTATTAAGTGATTATAAAGACTTTTATGTATTTTAATAGTGCCCTTGGTTTACAGTCTGGTATCCTGATTTATGTAACAAGCAAACTTTCAGTGCCAGTGGCGTGAAACACTGTTAGGATTAAGGTGAAAAGCTCTCATGTATCAGAATACCTGCTGCCTGGATCATGGAGGGAAATTCCCTCTCTGACAGACTGGCTATATATATTAAACGTTTCCCTTTTTTAATTTGATAGACAGTACACAGTTGTGCATGTACAATAAAAATAAATTATAATAATATTTTATTCTGTTCTATCCTTATTTCTAAGTCAGTTGGAGCTCCGCTTTTGTGCACTTCATGTCTTCACTCCAACCTTCACCTAGAGATTTTCCATTTTTAAAGATGTGCCAAATTCAAATGAGCTACAGTACCTGCACGTGTTTACTTATTCGCCTACATCGCTTACAGCGGTGAACTGAATTGACGGTTTTACGGTACATTTAACGACTGTGTTAAACACTGATGGCGCTGTCCCTGACCTGTAATTATCCGTTATATGAGGACCGTGGACTCATTTCCCATGCAGGCAAAAAGGCTATCACGGACCCCTGGTGGTCATTTATTTAATTGCGAGCTGCACAGACGTGGATATGGTGCCTGTTTACTTCTGGTTTTATATTTTTTATATTTTTTTCCCCTTCTTCAGATAATAACCAAAATATTGTAATGACTTTTTCGACTTGCTCATGATGCTCTTGCCTGTTGCTCTGCTCCTCTACATTGTCCACCCATTCAGGTTCAGCAGAAAATCAATCATTTAAATGATTATCAAAACGATATATATTGTATCGCTGGAGGTACTCGTCACTTCACGCAGCGCCATGTCTGGTACCCACGCCACAATGTTGTGTATTTTTTTCTTCATTTTCATAATGAATTATTGGGGTTGCACTGCAGTTGCTAGGCTGAATCTTGGAGTTGCTATAGCTAATCGAAAAATTACCCCTGATCTTTCTTTTTATTTGGAAAAAACTTCGATCTTCAATGCTCGAATATAGTGCAAATGTGTTATAGAAATGTCAGGCATAACAAAGTGTGATGGAGGTGTGTTCCTATTCCTGATTACTGCTCATTCTGTACATGCCTCAACTGCTGCACGAAGCGTCTACAATCTGAGTTACAGAGGTTGAACATAATTACCTGAGGTTATTCTGTGATCTACATAATAAGTCCGCTTGTTAAGCAGTTAATTCAAAGGACCAAATTTCTTTGCTTGTCTGACTGCATGTTTTTTTTACATTTGCTGTGAATCATGGGAGTAATTAATAAGATAATGATGCAGGTTTATGCGCATGAGAAAAAGTCGAATCTTATATATGGTTAACCCGAAAATCGCAAGCAGCATTTAATTCTCAAATAGGCCTAAATACGCCCGGTTTCGGGCATATGTTAATGATTTCTTCGATATTTCTCAAGATTAACGTTTTTAATGAAACTGGACTGCACTGAATAATCCACATATTACTCGTTGCCCTATATTTGATCGTCCATTGAATAGACCCAAGGATACCGCACTAAAGCGCAAAAACCCGGTTTAAAATTTTCCTCGGGAGTCACTAGGATTGTAATCCGGAAGTGCCTCACAACATCTCTGCAGGTTAACGATGAATTTCCTAAATGAACGCTACAAAGACTTCTAGGCAGAATTTTAAGCTAAATTCCCAATTAATGTTCCCCGTATATGCAGGAATCTTCAAACTTCTAACACGCAGTATACTATCCATCCATTCATCTTCTGTATATCCGCTTATCCTATCCAAGGTCGCGGGGGGGGGGGGGGGGTCCGGAGCCTATCCTAGAGGCTACGGACGTAAGGTAGGGAAAACCCAGGATGGGGCACAAACCCAACGCAGGGCAAAAACACACCATTCACTCACACAGGCACACCTATGGACAATAAGCATTTTTGGATTCTGGGGTGGGGAAGCGCAGTACCCGAAGGAAACCCCACGACGACACGGGGAGAACATGCAAACATCACACACGGAGACTTGAACCCCAGTCCCAGAGGTGTAAGGCAACATTGCCGCCCCGCGGTATAGACTAAGTTACATAGAATTAAACAGCAATATGCCTGATTTTACTGAAAACGCCTTAAGTCTAAAAACAACTCCCATATGAATATCCCAAGTCCACAATGCAACAAGCTAACGGAGCTTGTGCACGGATGCTGCTGTTGAAACAGGTGGAGTGTGCGGTGGGCGTGGCCACGCGTGCGGCGTCCCAGGGGCGGAATCAGGGATGGCCCCGCCTTTGCCACCTCCGCACCCGTCCTCAACTTTGGCTGAATACGAATAGTACATTTGTTAAAGGTATTAAGATTTAATAGGATCTCGCAAGATTGTCCTACAAGTGAACAACTCAAAAAAAAAGTTTTAAAGGCGAGAACGGATTGCAGATTTTACATTTTTAAATTTTACGTCATATTTCCCTTGTCGACAGGTGTTTTGGTCAAACCAAAGATATGTCCAGGAAAGACACGGATACACCTGCGGCAGAAAAGTAAGTTAAATAGCTAATTAACGAATCCGTTACAATATTTATGGACTTGAAGTGTTTTTGATAGTTAACTGACCATAGTGTTAGTTTTTGGTAGTTACATTAAAAACTAGATAATATTTACTTAAGTGATGGGAATCTGTCCAGTTTCACAGTTTCAGTAACTTCCTTTCCAAACCCACTCAACAAACATTAATCGTGCGAACTTGATTGACTGTTTTTCTTTTCACTCCTTTTCGGTATTTTTTGCTTTGTGTGTTAATATTTTTTATATGTTTCATGATGTACCGCCTCTTTAAAACAGGAACTTTTTTATACTTCTGGACTTGTAGAAAATGATTAATATTATGACCATGTAAAGGGCTCTGTTTCTGGGACCATCGTGATTTCCAATATTCTATGTTAAAGAATCAAGAGAATTTTGAAATAGTAGAGAAAGTGCGTAGCTGGCGTATACGGACAGAGCTGACAGTTTATGACTTTATTGCCTTCCATATGTGTCTGTTTGATTAGTCGCATGTTATCAGAGTCGGAGGCATATTTCGCAAAGCTCATCTGCGCAGCTTCTGAAAGTCTCTCTCCGCTTAGGCGAAAACTTATTAAATGATAGCGATGATAGCAACAGCGATTTACACGCAGGCCTAACTTGGTTGTATCTGTTTTACACTGTAATCTCCAGGAGCATTTTTCACTTAGATTTTTTTCTTCAAAGTTGTCTGGTAGTTTTACATCCAGATACGTGGTGCAAATGATCAGAATCTGCTGTGACGTTTGCCTGACATTCATGTGAAGTTTCTGTGTGAAGGCATTGCTTTGTACAAAGACGTTAGATTATATCTAACTAAATGTATAGCTGAAATAAAATCAAAGTCATGTGACCATTAGTTTCTTTAATATAGTAAACATAGTGTACTTTTATGTGGTGTTTTGCTGTACATTGTTTTGTAAAATTTGCCCATCCTTGTATTACCTGCCCAGGTACTGCTGATGAAATTTAGCTCCCTGACAGACAGACAAACAAACAAACAAATAATAAAGGTCAGACAAGCCTTAAAACATGTTAGCAATGTATATTTTTTATAACTAAACTAATCTTTATACATTTCAAGGTTCAATAATACACACATTAAATAAGCAGATACTGCATGTGTAAAAAGATAGTGTGGCTTATTGAGTAAACATCCATCTGTTAATGTCCCCAGGGGTGTCGGGAGGGGGGGGCATGGATACCCAACAGATTCAAGGGGCCCAGCACTTGAATATGTAAAATCATATGTAAATTTTAGTGACGGGGGGGGGGCAGAGTTACTAGGTATGCCCCTGAATGTGATACGGAGTAGGTGCACAGCAACGATCAAACCTGTTAGTGTCTGTACCAGTGAAGGGTCCACTTATCACAGAGCAGCAGTCAGTGTGTGTTTTTTTAATGTCCGTGCCTGGAAGTACGTAAATGACGCATGCACGCCGGTGAATGCGTGGCGTTGCGGTCGCATGGTTTGCTAACCGGCCTGTCTGTCTTCAGCTCCTCGCCGATGACGCTGCAGGACTGCCTGGCCGAGTGCATGGAGGCTGTGGACCTCTTCCTTAACAACCGCTTCACCGAGAGCCTGGATAAGCTGCGGCCCCAGTGAGTGAGCCGCTGCCTCCTTAGGTTTCACTCGTATCTGTCACTCCTCCTTTCTTTTGCCTCGCCTCCGCCTGACCGGCGCGGGGTGGGGTACCTGTGCTACGTGACAGTCCTCTGGGGGATACTGTGATCGCCAGAATGCTCCCCCCATGTCGTGATTTTCCACTACAGTCTATGTTACAGTGTTTCCTTGTAAATAAAACTCCACGGTGGGCTCAGTCATTTTGAAGGGCAGCATTAATGACGAATGAGTTGACCGTCATATTAATTGTTAGCACTAAACCGCCCGAGAATGTAAGCCACCGCAAATGCCAACCTGGGGCAGAGGAGGAGGCCTCTGACACGGACTGCTGTCTTAAATTGCGCTGTTCACACCTCGTTCACAAGTCCCCGCGTGATACACCGTTAGCTCAGCCAGCATGTAAGCGGAGAGCAGGGGCCCCCGCGTCTCTCTCCCTCGTCCAGGATACGGAGTGTTTGCTGAAGGTGACGCCCATGGCCCAGCAAACAAATATTACACAAGAGTGTGAGCCAGTGAGAGCGAGAGGCAGCGTAAACGCCGTCAGCAGGGACTAGGTGTGAGAGAGACGCCTGTTTGGTTTCTGTCATATATCACATGAAATAGGCATTTTTTCCCCCTTACTCCTACCATGATTATGAGTCACATATACAGTACAATGGTATATGACCACATCAGATCTTGTTTGCTGGCTCAAGATGGCTTTCGCCAAGGTTCTCGTGAGAAAAAGGAAATAGTCTGCGGTGATAGGAAATATTCTCTGCCTCCTTTATCCCTCTGTTTACTTTGGTGTGCATTTCCTAAATGTTTTTTTTGTCAGTGTTTTCTATCAAAAAATAAATACATAAAAAGACTTGCAGTATGGGTATGCATGTTATGTCGTAAATACCTTTTATTTTGATTTGTTGAAAAATAATTCTCGTAAAAGAAGTTAGGTTTGTATATTTTGTATATTTGAAAAACTGTTTTGACTTTGTGGGGGGCATTTTTTCAGTCCCCACAAGGGGAAACTCAGTTTTATAAAAACCTGTGAATGCAATCAAAAAACAAAAATGCCAAGGTTAAGGCATTGTCCGTGTTAGGACTATGGTTATGCCCATAGAAATGAAAAGATAGCTTGCATGATGATAGTGATACATGAGCTGTGTGTGTGTGTGTGTGTGTGTGTGTGTGCGCGCGTGCGTGTGCGTGTGCGTGTGTACACGCAGTATGCAGGACAGCATGTACCACGCCGTGATGTACGCTACCATGCTGGAGATGCAGGCCATGATGACCTTCCAGCACGATGACATCGCCAGGGCTGGGAACACCATGAAAAGTGCCCAGGAGGTGTGCCAGAGGTGGGGCTTTTATCTGCGGGGAGGGGGCTCAGATTAGCTCAGCCCCTCATCCTAAGGCTCAGGAAGTAAAACCTTTTGGAAGTGTAACTGATTTTTTTCTGCTTCACCAATGTTTTTGAATCACTTCAACGAAATGACCAGTTTTAATAATGGACGAACTGTACATTTTGGCTAAAAAGCTTTTTTTTACCCTAAAGCACTGCGCAGCTGCATTGCTCTGACCTCTGACCTCAGCTCTGTATGCGTTTCCTGTGAGCCGCCCAGTGTCGTCCTGCTGACCACACACATTGAGTTTGAATTCCAAAGTGGGCACGACCAAGCTGGACTGACCTCTTTCCTTTTGTGCCTTTGACTGGCCTGGAGCTTTCTAGGCAAATAAATCATTTACGCCCAGATTAGGCCACTGTGATGCCTTTTCTTAATAATACCCCCCCCTTCCATGTTTATAAACGATTAACACTAGAAAGAATAACAGAATATCTTCTGTCTAAGAGTTATATCTGCTTTACTTAAATAAAGACTTGGCTTGTCAGCGTTCCATGGCTTATTGTGTTGTCCAGGTATATAGTGATTTACAGATGTCATTTAATGGAAGCCATTATCTTTCAGGTTCCGCAAAAAGTCATCCAGCATAGTCAGCAAGTCTGGGGAAGGTTTAACCGAAGGTAGGAATATCATAAGCGATTCAGCGGAAATGAAGAATAATGGGTCTCCTATGACCGGGGCTGAGATGAGCTGGTGTAAAAGACAGAATTGGTGGGAATGGTTCCCAGGCTGGGGGTTGACATGTTGGGTACAGCCTGTGGCCTGTCAGCGGTCCGCTCTACCCCTGCTTTGACCTAATCATCCCAAGGATAAATGGCCTGGGAGAATTCCAGAGATGGACTGTGATTGGCTGTGACAGCTCTCAGATGCACTGTGTGTGTGTGTGTGTGTGTGTATGTGTGTCTTTCCAGAACAGCTGCATGCTGAGCTGTGCTACGCAGAATGTCTGCTGCAGAGAGCCGCTCTCACCTTTTTACAAGTAAGGCGGCTTCTTCTGCCCTGGTTCAGAGAGGGAGATGAAGTTTGCAGTTTACCGTACACTAGTACTCCATATCCGCAGCTTCAGTAACTGTGGTTTCAGTTATCTGCAGTTTACCATGGGCTGGACAAAAATTGTAAAATGTGTAACAGTATGTTTTTCCATTGTCCCTTTGTCTTTTGAGCAGTATAAAAATCCCATATGTAAGTACACCAAAGTTATGTTATATATGGGGTCCACAGATGGTTCACTATTATCAGATAAAAGTTGTGGTGTGTTGCATTTAAAATGCATTGTCAGGAAGAGGTACGTTTGTGTGAGAATGTGTTATATTCTCTGTCGATCGAGATGGAATAGCCATAAATAATATGGTTTACACTGAGTTGAAGTGCATACTTTTCTGGGGCTTATCTACACTCAGATGTTTGTTTTCCACCTTCAGGATGAGAACATGGTGAGCTTTATCAAAGGAGGAGTCAAGGTACGCAGCAGTTACCTCATCTACAAGTAAGTGTTTCCGGGACATTGATATAGGAAAGCCTCCCACTATGGCACAATCGCTAATTAATTCTAAACAGAAGACTATCTTAAGCCAAAAACTTTATGGATGCACTGTGGGTTTCCGTATAAATACATAATCTGTATTAATATAAATGTCATTAATACAGTACATGAGTAATATATGTGCTGTATCTGTACTAATATGTTTGATTTTTCCTTTATCACATTTAACTCAGAGACCTGCATACCTTCCTTCAGTCACATCAGTATCACAAAGGACTGAACCACTTCCAGTTAGAAGGAGGGGTGTCATTTGGAATGGGAGCATTTAACTTGGTATGTTGTACAAAGGTCATACTATAGTGCAGCAATTGGGAAACGATGGGATCCAACCAAGTAGATAATAAACCTTCTGCCGTTTTTTTTTTTTTGTTGTATTGTCAGTGCACTGAGAACCAATGTCCTGCATATACATACTCGCCGAACTGTTGACCACACGGGTAATGTTCCCAATGTCTCCTCCCGCAGACCCTCTCCCTGTTTCCCGCTCGGATCCTACGGCTCTTAGAATTCGCTGGCCTTTCGGGGGATAAGGTATGGTATTGTGGAAGCCCTCACATCTGGCATTCGCAGCCTCTCCTATGCTGATACGCTGATATGGATGTGTTTCAGCTGTCCACATGCAGATACTGGTGCCTTTTTGTCTGCTTCCTACACTGTAACCTGTGTTTTGTTCACAATCCTCTCCACTAGGATGCAAAATCACTTTCCAAAGCAATTAAGATGTTTATGCTCATTGATTTTTTTTTTTTTTTTTTAACATTGCCATAAATTTAGTTTATTCATAGGTGCCCATGTGTTCATCTGTATATCGATAAGAGTTTGAATTACACCGGTCCTCACCTTTAATGCTTTAGATGTCTCTCCATTCAGCTCATCAACCATGTGTTGTCCCTCGGCAAAAGTCCGTGAATGGAGAATTAGTGTCATCACGCAGAACCTGTATCTCCGTCTGTCTGTCAGTCTATCCGTTCCCGACTTCCTGTCCACACACGCGTCTCTGTGCAGGAATACGGTCTCTCCCAGCTGCACAGCGGTGCCACATCACTCAACCTGCGCTCCATGCTGTGCGCCCTGCTGCTGCTCTGCTACTACACCTTCCTCTCCTTCATCTTGGGTAACAGTCTCTCCCGCATATGCTATGGTACAAAGACACCTTGCTGTTTGCTAAGGCCCGCTGAGACCCCAGTAGCAGTACAAGCCAAGGCGTGTTTTCAAACTGTACTCCACATGCCCAAATTGGATGCGAAGCTATAAGCCGCTCATGATCAGGCCGTAAACAGATGGCCCAGACCAATTAGACCTGATGGATATGGCACTGCGCAGTATCTGTCGCCGAAAATGGCACTGATGTTGACTGATGCTGGTGAAGTGGTGGTGTTTTGCTGGTTTCTTTAATCACTTATATTCAGCCATCATGGTTTCTAATCCGTCTGTTCCCTGTAGGGACTGGGGAAGGCGATGTGGACAATGCTGAGAAGCTATTGAAGCCGTTCCGCGTTCGCTATCCACGGGTGAGTGCAGTGTCTTGGAATATGTGAAACATCACACGTCTAGGCCAAGATGGCAAGGCAATATTTTGGAGACCACCGCAGTATCCTGGCTTAGCCCGGTTCCCTTTTGTACTGACAGGGTGCCATATTCCTCTTCTTTGCTGGACGAACTGAGGAGATCCGAGGGAACATCGATGAGGTTGGTCTGGACTGTATCTCAATCTGTTCTGTTGGAACGTCTGCAGCGCAAGAGGAGTTTCCAGTATAGATGAAAGTAGAGGTCAATTATTGTATCCTTGCCTGTTTGCATAGACATCGCTAAGTCAAATAGATACGGGACCGATGCCAATAATGTGTCGCCAGGCGGTGGCACTGTTTGAAGACGGCTGCAAGGCCCAGCAGGCATGGAAGCAGTTCCACCACATGTGTTACTGGGAGCTGATGTGGTGCTTCACTTACAAGCGTGTCTGGAAGATGGCTTACTTCTACGCAGACCTCCTCAGCCAGGAGAGCCTTTGGTCCAAGGTGTGGGACTCCAGATGCCCTACTGAGCTTCTGAAAACCCTGCCCTGGTTGTTGTCTTCACCACCGTTCTCCACATCCTACTGCACTCTGTCAGTCCTCTATGAGCCTCTGTGTTGAAGAAAGATGCAGTTAATTCATCTCCACGTCCTGCTATCCAGTACATGCTCTTATGAGTGGTATCTTTGCGTTACAGTATTTATAGTTTTATAGATGTTCAGCGGAGGCTTATCGTGCTTCTCTGAGTAACTGCCTGAAAGCACAGGATGCCACTGTTTTAGTGAAATAGCTTTAAAATGATCTCTCTTTAGCTCGTGTCCATGGTAATACGTGTATCTTCCTCCTTTGGCGTTCCCAGCACTGGTGTTCCGGTTTGTAAGGACTCATGGTCTGCCCTGTGCTCCTCTTGCAGGCCATGTATGTGTACATGAAGGCAGCCTGCCTCAGCATGCTGCCCGAAGACGAGGTCAGGCCTTTTGGGGAGAATGAAGTGGAGCTCTTCAGGTAAAAGGATGCTGGCCTCTGGCTAGCATGCTGATACGAACCGCTACTGAAGTGACTGGTTGCTCTGTTAGCATGTAGTATGTCGGTGTTTCTCTGCATATCGGTCTTACAATCTCTGTTGAAACCTGTTTAAAAGCAGATAGAAAAATGGACTAAATTTTAAAGTAGTTTTAATTATTTTACATAACTGCCCTAAACATGTAATGTCTTATTGTGATATTGGTCAGTACTGGTGTCTAAGTACTCGGCACCAGTGTTTACCAAGCTTTATGCAGAGGTGGAAAATTCAGGTCCAGAAAGTAAAAATCCAGACCAAGATTTTGTTTCAACCAGTCAGCTCAGCATAAAGAATCACAGAGTATTCAACTGGTTGGTTGAAACGAAACCCTGGTCTGGATTTGTGCTTCCTGGACCTGAACCATCAACCTTTGATGTGATGTTAGTAGTTAGTACTAGTTAGTAGCCATTAACAATGGCATGGTTTGGACACACAGCCCAGAAGTAACTTTCTAAGTGATTTCATTTGAGAATGTTTTTCTTCTCTCTTCCTCAGGCAGGTGCCAACATTTAAGCAGAAAATAGCAGGGAAGTCCCCCCCGACTGAGAAGTTTGCTATCCGCAAAGCCCGGCGCTACAAATCCAGCAGTCCAACGCGGCTCCCAGTGCCTGTGTTGGTACGATTTCAAACCACAGCACGACACGGTACCTGTTGTAAATGGAGGTAGCCAGAAAATACCTGCGTTTTTTCCATTTCAGGAAATGATGTACATGTGGAATGGCTTTACGATGATTCGTAGTCGGCCAGACCTGACAAGAGGGATGATGGAGACCCTGGTGGATGCAGAACGCACCCTGCAGGACTGCCCCGGTACTGCACTCAACATTTAACCCAGTGCTGTAAATGTAAATTTATTGAACCAGTGTAAAATACAGCTACTTCTTTTTAATGAAGTTTATTGAAGTTCAATAATGAACACATACCTAACAGTGGTGACTTTAAAAATCACCCCAAGTGACAACTGGCATTGTGGTTAACCCTTTACTGGTATAGATTTTTCCATACACGTTCACGACTGTGGATATGTGAACTGCGGACTGCCGTCTTCCTTCCTGTCTGTCCTTCCTGCCCTTCTCCTCATAGTGACTGAGTATTCTGTGGATGACTCCTGCGTAATACAACTACTGAAGGGAATGTGCCTTAAGAATGATTGCCAAATCCAAGCAGCTGAGGACTGCTTTCAAAAAGTGATTAACAGGTGAGCCTGATATAATTTGCCTGTCTGATTATATCTCGTATTTCATTTGGTATTTGTCCTAACTGTAGGTTTTCAAATTACTTTGAGTTAGGAGTCTCCAACTCTGGTCCTGGAGAGCTACTGTCCAGTAGATTTTCTATCCTACCTGGCTTCTGATGTGCTCAGGTAAATATCAGCAACAAATGTGGCCCATCAGAAGCCAGGCAGGAAGAAAACCTACTGGATAGTAGCCCTCTAGGACCAGAGTTGGAGACACCTGTTTTAAGTGTATGTCTGGAAAACAAAACAGGTTATTAATTTTGATTAAGCCAAGACTAGTATTGTAAGCTAGTCTATTTTTCTTCTACAGTGAAAAGAAGATCAAGTTTGATGAGTACCTTGTCCCAAATGCTCTACTCGAGCTTGGTCTACTCTACATAGATTTAGGACGCAAAGATCAGGCTGTCAAGTTACTGCAGAAAGCCAAGTAAGACTCCTCTGTCAGTTCTCCTCTAGTAGCTCTGTCTACAAAGTGCTATGGCACTCCAGCAAAGTGCTCTTCAGGAGGCATTTATACCATTTTCTTCTTGTCTTTATCATCAGCAGCAGGTTGATTTGGTATGTTTGAATCTCTCAACCATTTTACCATTTTAGGAACAACTACAAGGAATATTCCATGGAATCGCGGACCCAGTTCAGGATCCATGCCGCTCTGACCAAACTGAAGGCAGACATCAGTGAAGAGGAAGAAGAAAGCACAGACCTATAGTGGATGATCTTCAGGGCAGCATTCTGCATGTTCCAAGCCCGACTTCCTCCTGCCAGGGCAGTGGTTTGCACTCCTGTTATGTGGATGGGACTCTCCATGTGTGCAAACCTCATCCAGATTGGATAGTGTGCTGCAGTACTAGGCACCTGACTTTCAAAAAATATATATCCACATGAGGAGACAGAACTTTTCTGTAAGGACACTGTTGTGCCTTCTTTCACGTTCTTTTGGACGTGTGGTTTTGGTGGTACTTCTACTGTGTAATGGTAGTGGTAATGGCTCACTATCAGAGTGCTAACATGTATTTAGACTTTTATATACTATTATTCTCTTCTAGGGACACAGTTAGGGTAGTAGGTATGAACTGTAATTAATACCTGTAAAATTGCTTTAGTTAAAACCTGCACTGTCAGGACCAGTGGGTGTCTGCAAACGCTGCCATATGGCCAGATGCTCCAGAACAAGTGTCAGCATTAATGTTCCCTAATATGGCATTAGACATTTTAAATGCCAGAGCTCAATAAAAAAAGATATGGCAAGTACAGAGAAAAATAAGCATTAAGTTTCTAATAGTAATTCTATGATTTTTGGAACTCTCTCTTGGTTGATGTCCATAACTTGTTAAATTCCAGTTCTATATGTACTGAGCTGTTTTAAGAAACAATATTTTTGTTAGGGGATATACTGACAAGTCAGACATGCAACTATTTTAATTAAATATAAACATTTCATTAAATATATTGCTGTACAATTACGCACATGTTCAGTCCATATATCTAGCTGGAAAACTGCCCAATTACTGTACTTGGACCACCTAAAAGTGGGATGAACTGTGGTTTTCTGACGGGAAAATTCTTCGGTAAACTTTGATTGGATGAAAAACTGGTTTTAATTATGATAATTATTTACAAGGTCGTTCTTCACTGACATGTAAATCATTAAGTCCTGGGTGCAGCTGGTGCAGCGTCACCCTGTTTCATTCTGCTTTTCATTAGCTTTTTCTTCTTCTTTTCCTCCTTCTCGATCTCCTGCACCATCTCCTGGAACTTGGGGCTGCGGGGGTCCAGCGCGTAGCCGAAGCGCTCGCGGGCCTCGGCCACCAGTCGCTCCTTTCGCGCCTTTTCCTCCCTCTTCTTCATCTTAAGCGCGCGCGTCTCGCGACGCCAGTCCTCGATCATCTTAGGCATCTTCGCCATGTTGGTGGCAATTAATTTCTCTCTGAAGGAAATGGACAAAAAAGCACATTTCACGACGAAACCGACGTGGCGTCCCCCATACCTCGATAAACCATAAACCAGGAACAGGCGTTGTTTCTATCTAATACTTAAAAACCGTGGGAGAGCTTTCACTCTGACGTACCATTTCTTTTTTTTTTATGGGATTCTTAAAAGCTTCCGTGGTGTTAACAGGAAGTTTCGAAAACCATTTCAGCCCTATTATCTGACCCGATACAGCATGTACATATCAGGTAGGTGTACACAACAGTGCCTGACAGGTGAACCTTCTTTCCATCCATAAGTCGTCGTCGAAAACTGAGGCTGTAACGCTATTACGAGAAAACGATTTGAAGAGCTGTTAAGAAAACCGTTAACCCCAAGTCGTTGGTTTAATCTTATTAGTCTAGCATTTATTGCGTGTAAGTGGGGTGTGTGTATGTATGTATATATGAGCTTAGGTACATTTTACGAGCCCCCCAGTAAAATTGTGTTCTCACGATGAGCGGAATTCGAATAAACTGTACCCACGATAATTTCCAAAATCAAGTATGTTTTCATTTAATTTTTCAGAACTGTTAAATATTTAAAAAGCAATGCTACCTAAGGAGCAAGTGAAAACTACTTCAAGAAGGCCCCCGTAAAATGTACCGTAGAATACATTTGTTTATGCGTCACTGCATGTACGATGGTTTTGCTGAAGTTAGTCATCATCTCCAAAATTCATTTACAGCAGTTCTCAGATAAACCTGACAGTTTCATTAAAAAAAACCATGGAGCTAGAAAGCAAACTGGCCTCCTCATCAGTTTTTCGGCGAAATCTATAACCATACTCTAGATATGTCTGCCGCTGAATGTTTTAATTTATGAACGATGTACGATTATCGCGTCACGCGACATTGCGAAGCCTGTACTCGCAGTAGGGTCACTCTTTGCAAATTAGCTGTTTCTAACATGTTAGAAAGCGCACCCCACGTTACCTGGCCTTCACTTTCTTTTCCCTCTCCATTTCCTTTGCCGCAATGTTCTGTAGCATAACTTCCAGAGTCGTTTGCCATTCTTGCTCCTCCGCTATTAACTTTTCCAGCTCTCCAGGGCTTGGCCACAATTTCACTGGATCGACACCAGAAATAGAACCATATCGCCCGAATAGCTTACGGTCAAACTTGTCTGTCTTTTGCCAGTCAGGGGTATCTTCTTTTTCTTTATCAGGAATGTAGGGATCCTTGATATTCAGTCTTAAAGGTTTGGGGTTGTAGGTAGCAATCTGGAACAAACTGCCACATCTGGAAACGATCGGTAAAACTGGTCTTTGAAGAGAAAAGGTTTTTACAATACCAAATAACACAGCTGTCCTTCTCCCAAGACTGGAAGCCGCCATTGTTGCTTGTGTCCCAGTGGGCGTCGCCAATCAAAGGACCCTCCTGACTGGCTTAGTCGTCCGACAATCTGCCTGAATGCTTGAAGTCCTTGAAATGGGAAGGTAGGATTAACGAAGCGTTGTATGTGTTGGTGATCACAACAATATAATCGGTACTAATCTCTAAAATAACACTTTTTTGTTGGTCCTTAATTCATCATTGATTGCTAAATGCAAGAAAGGAGATTTTGTATACCGTATTAAAAAAAATAAAGGCAGTCACTATTTTTGTGGTTTGGAGAATCTGGATTAATTTGCGGGTCTTCCGTGCAGTGAAGTGGCATCACTTTTTTTGTTCACCTTATTCACTTTGCTGTTTTTTAAATTCCAATCAGCTTTAATCATACTGAATGCTGTACTATTAAATGCACACTACGCTGTGCTCATGTTTCCCACCAAAGACTTTTTTGGCATCTTTTTGGGAATGTATGTATTATCGCTGATATTTTTTTCCCCTCACATCGAAAAGTAATAATCACATTTTTTTGGTTGAACTCTTCGTTTAAACATGTTGCCAAATTCACGTACTGTTCCTACGACCGCCTTAATACATAATATATCGTTATTTTTCCATACGTATTATATCGTAATAAATTGCATTTCAGAAGCAGATTTCTCACATGTGTTTAATGGCGTTCAAATACAAATAATGCTCTGCACAGCGAATTTTCATGTTCTCCAGCTCATGGAAAACACATGGAATACCCTAATGTGGTACTTAAGAACCAAACATCGTATGCGGTTCCTCTGTGGCGTGCACTTTTTGTTCTTTATGCTAATAACTGTCCACTGAATCTGTCCTGATATGTGCACGTTGGTGCTCCTTTGCACAATGAGCAGTTTTTTGTCCTCTTTAAAAATACTAGAGTGGTAAACATCAACGGACGGGAACCTCATGCAATTGATAGGAGAATTTGTAGCGCCTTTCGGGGAATTAACTACTGGGAAATAACTTATAAAAGGGACTCTTTGTCTCTTCTTTTTAGCAGACAACCCCTAGTCTCTTCTTTCATTTTTCTCCCCTTTTTCAGTAGGGAGTGATTGAACAAATGAGGCATACATTAGTGTGCCACTTAGTGAGACAGATGTCACCAGTTTTGTATGGCGGCGCTAGTGAAGCTACTTGGCGCCATTAAAGATGTAGGGTTCCCATGGCGGGGGAGGGGAAAAGGTGGGGGTAGGGATGGGGGTGGGCATGACAGAGGCTTAATTTGGCTTAGATGCAGTTTGGTGCCAAGTTAAGAGCTTTAGGGATCAAATCAACATCATTCACTGGTAAGGTGGCTTGTTAGCAGTTAAATGATAAGCGATATCAACCGGGAAGATACTCTTAGTACGTATGAGGAACGCAAACACAGTTCAAATAAAACATGTTGGAACAACACAGATATCGGTCAGACCATCGTCAAATATTTCACACTTATCATGTATTTCACACTGGGTCAAAAAAGACTCTTATGCTCAAAAGGTATTTCATCTGGAAAAAGTTTTCTGAACCATTATAATTTTCAGGGGTGTGAAATCATCTCTCCTATTTTCTCTCAGATGAATTAGTTTTGGGATGTTTCCCCGTTGTTCATTAAAAAAAATCCATGATGGTGAGCCCCGTACAAATTCTCTTGTTTTTATGCAACACATTTTTGTGAAAGGAAAATATGGTCTCTGGGATGGGTGCTTCTACATTTTTGGGTGGGCAGTCAGGTTCAGGTAAGGGACCACTAGTGATATGTATCCATAGTGCCATTTGAGGTCAGAGTGTGAATTCTGTTAGCTGATGACTGCCAGCTTACAGCAGGTAAATGTATACAGAGTATTCTGTGGTAGGTGAAGCAGGTGGATGTGCTTCCACAGTGGACCGATCATAAAAGCTCCAGACCTGCTGTTTCACAGGCGTCAAGCTCAGACGACAACACCCTGCTTCAGCCATGTGCATTCCACCGGGCAGCTTGCTTGCCTGTACGAGATCAATGAGCATGTTGCTTCTCCAAGATGTCAGTAGAAATCCCCCCTCCCCCAGTCCCAACACGCATATTCACACCTGCTTTCACTATTGTGTCAGCGCCAATCCCTGGAAATTTGCCTTTCCGAGTGACTGAGGAGACTGAACCATGGGTAGATCAGGCGGCTGATCCTTGTGCTTAATTAGAAAATCATCCATTTGTCCTGTAATTAAATACAGTGATATACATTTTTGCCATATTCACACACAAGACTGTGGTTGTCAGATGTAGATGTATTCAGACAATAGCAATTAGAGTGATTCTTAAGACTGAAGTGGCAGAAACATCTTTAGTTCATAATAAAAGCTTAACATTCAGTGGGAAGATTAGTTTCAAATTAAATAAAAATACCAGAGTCCTGTTTGAGGTGCAAGGTAGGCTGGGGGGAGGGCTAACTGATACCTCAGGGCATTCATTCCTATTTGTCAGGGAAGGCCTGTAGGATGAACAGGGAGCTTTTTCCCTCAAGTCAAAATGTGTCAGCTACATAAAATCCACTTCATTCATTCGCCTCTGTGAAGACATATTGCAAAGAAACCTGATCGACAGTGAATGTGAATTCTACTATTCAGGAGTTTTCAGTTTTTTTTTTTATTTTTTTATTTTTTTTTAGAAATGAGTGATCTTCATTCTTAGTGAACGTACTGGGGTGTAAAAAGTGGGGTAGGTTTAAAAATAGCAATAAACACAAGTGAGCAACAAACACATTTAGCCCAGTGTACTACATGGGAGGATTCACAGAGGGAAACTAAAGTTGTTGATTGAAAAAATGTTTGCGAGACTATTTGGGGGCTGGAAAGTATTATCTAATGAACGGTGTTTAATATTGGCGACTCCCGTTGACAGCTGAGCGACTTAGGGCTCGGAGCTGTGCCGACCCCCATACGCATCGTGACTGTGAGAAAGCCCAGACGTTGTCCAGACAGCTGCCTGGCATTCCCTGGGCGCCCGCTATGCCAGACGATCCCCACACATAATGCCAAGCTCGGGGGGGTGAGGGGGGGGGGGGCGTTTGGGTGGGGGGAGAAAGACTTTGAGGCAAGGGGGTGGGGTGGGTGGGGGGGGGGGTGTGGGTG
>JAODKE010000050.1:2908058-2938026 GCA_026779605.1 Mormyrus hasselquistii | reverse complement strand
GTGTTACCTCATTCAAGTTTCCAATACAGGTGCGATTCTCTAAAAATTTATGAAGTCCTGAAATGACACTGGCCATCATTTTCACCCCCCCCCCCCCACACACACAAACAAAACCACAGTCTGTGATCCATTCAGGGCCATCCCCTATGCTCACTGTTACTCTAGCTGATGTGGGGGCATGCAAACCTGCACACACACCGGTCGCTGATGCTAGTTATCATTGCTGAAAACCCCATCATGGTAGTAGGAGATAAGCTCCTTGCTCATTGCTTGACCTCTAACAAACAGTCCTCCTCCCCTGGCTCCCTAGGCCCTGTGCAGGAACATGATAAAGTGGGGGAAACCTTGGACTGCGATGGCTTTCAAACATGGAGGGACCAGCTCTCCTACTGGATGAATGTCTTGCCACAAGCCAATTGCAGATTTATATTGCAGAACTCTCTTCTACAGTTTGATCTACAGCAGTGGTTCAACTAACTGATGCTGGAGGCATTCAGATGTGATTTCATGTAATTGAATTTATTATTCAGCACCTGTTCTATACATGTGAACACTCCCTCACTGCCATGTCTGCAGCGACAAACCTATCCATGCAACTACACCAGCTCTGTGTACTTGAGCCCAAAAAGGGGATTGAGACTTTTCATCTCAAAGGACCGACCACAGGCTGATTTTGATCTAAAGTCCTTGTAGAATGTGGGAAGGGTCACCTTCCCATCTAGGAACATTTTTTATTTTATAAATGCTTCATTTACTCACTCTCTGCATTAGTTCTGGAATATTATCATTTCACTAGATAGAGCTGACCAATTGTTTTATCATCAGCATCTAAGACAGATACTCTATGCTAGAAATGATGGATGGAGGCTTTTTGAAACTCTGAAAGGGCAGAGTAGTTACCAGGCACCCTTTGTATAGTTGGCTTGGCGTTTGTGTATCTGTTTTACTTTTACAGTGGATCTCTGGATGATTTTTGATTGTTTTCACTGTGTTATTTTTGAACTGTTGACAAAGGTGTTCAGCCAAGGTCCTTACAATATAATTCAGAGAGGCTGCCTGGTCTTTGAAGGTTTTGAATACATAATTTGTTTTCAGATTAAAAAGAAATCTGTAGTGTTAGAAAAATAAATAGGATGAATGCTGAAAGAACAAGATTTTATTTGAGCTTTAAGTTCTTTTGATTTTTTAATGGTACTTTCATGTTTCAAGTTTTCCAGTAATACTACAGAGGATTTGTAGGTACTTCCAGAATAAAGTCACACAATGTACTCTGGATAGGGTGTACCATGCCAAATTGCAATGCTAGTTTGTCCTTGTCATATCTTAGCAACTACACCTTTTCCAACGCCTAGGTTATTCTTCATGCTTGGCCGTCAAAACAGTACTTTTATAATTGTTGGCTTTTGTGTGGGAGTTCCAAGGTCTTAAAAGTATACTAAGTACAACACTATGGTTATTAAAGAAAATATACAGAGACTGGGTCCTTGTAAAAATAATCTTGCTTTTTTACGTTTTTATGTGAATGTGTATGACAGCCTTCTCCTAAACATACTACGTTTGTGTTACCTTCAACTTTCATTGGACCCATGCACACAAAAGAGTTAATCGCTAACGTTGAAAATGTTTTAGTAGTAATGGTGTTTTTATACTTATCTTTAGCTTTCGCTTGATGATTTACAAAGAAAATTGGAATGCAAGAAAAGCTGGTATTTTGATCACGGAAGAGGGGAGCGCAGTGACCAGGGATGCACAGCAATTTCTCCGTTCGTCTCTGCGACTAATTGAATTTTTGGCTGTGCCCTTTATTCGCGCTGTTCTTTTTTCCTTATGAGTTTTGTAGACACAGAAAAACACGAGAATATGAGAAGAAAGGTCTCTGCTCGTAATTAATTATCCGGTAGAGGGAACTTGTCAAGTAGACAGAGGGATAAAGAACCACAGATAGCTGAAAGTAGGCATGATTGCTAAACATCGTTAACGCTACGTTTTTAAATATTACATATTATAAGATTTTAACAAACATTCTTCTATTAATATGAGTAATATTGAGGTCAAAGGGCAATGTAGCTGAGCCAAATCTGTAAATGCACAAATATTTAGTTGACTGAAACCCTTTGGTGCATTACGATTTTATGGAACTTTCTGCAGGGCAATCAGCAAGAAAA
Source organism: Mormyrus hasselquistii (assembly GCA_026779605.1). Taxonomy (NCBI): domain Eukaryota; kingdom Metazoa; phylum Chordata; class Actinopteri; order Osteoglossiformes; family Mormyridae; genus Mormyrus; species Mormyrus hasselquistii. The sequence continues at coordinate 2,935,861 of JAODKE010000050.1, read as the reverse complement.
AAGACGTCTCCGAACAAAAACTGCACAGAATTATACTGTTTAAGAAATAAACTAGTACACATAAAACAAAAACCGTTTCCATGTTATGGGTATGATCTAACAGAAGAGACAAAGCTTAATTTTACTTTTAGGTCTTCCAAAAGTATTATTTTGGAATAACTGTAGTTTAAAATTGTGCTAGAATATATGTCCAGCTCTAACGTGAGTCATTTGCATTGTCTTGTACATTCTATTGTGCAAAATGTGTTTCGTTGTCAGTACTTAATTCCGCGTTAACCCACGGAACAGAAATTTGGGGAAAACCTTTGGTGGTCGGTTTGGATCCGAGTTATGTTTTCGCTGTCATTTTTCCTGTCTAGTTGCCTTTTTAGTTAATTAAAAATGAATTAATGCTATATGAAAGCATTCAAAAGACCCGACACGTAGCTCAATCTCTCTCTCTCTCTCTTTCTCTCTCTCTCTATATATATATATATATATATAATATTTAATAGGGAAGTAGTCTAAAATAATTACACCACGGACGTGTTTCAGATGTGTTACAGGCCTATATACAGCGTGACACTTGGCGAGGTTCGTACACAGGGGTTTTGGCTAAAACTTATTGTTCCGCGCTGTGGTTTTTATTAAAGACTGGCCCAGCTAAACAGCCCAGACTTAAAGGCCTAATACCCTTTTTCGATTGTGTGAATGAAGCTCTCCAAATGCATCAACATTTTAACATCTCGTTAGCATTACAAGCAAAAGAACTAGAAGATATTTATAGAATTATAACATTTTTATCATCCCAATACAAACACTTTACCACCATGATGGCAGTGATGGAAGATCCTTTAATATAATTAAGTATACTGTCATTGAATGTCACACTGATAATATGTTCTATTACAAAGTACAATTGAAGTTCCTGCGTCAAGATTTTGTCGCTGATCAACCTATTTTAAGTTTCAGAAGTTCTACAGCAGCCGATCGCGGTCCGAAGTGAGATACATAAATATAATGTGATACACTGAAGCGCATATCAAATAAATAGGCATGGTGGAGCCTTAGGATTTCTTAAAATAATAACAGAAACAGTCACACTTGTATGTATGCTGAACCTCGATCCCGTTCTTTCACTGTGCACAGGTGCTAAGTTCTCTTTTAAATGTGCCATAATTTCTTTATTTTGTTCTTCGTCCTTATTTGCTTCAATAATGGAGCAGAATTGCAGAACCATTTTGTTCCACTTACGAAATCGAATAAAGTGTTGAATCGGCACACATAATTTATCCGTTTAAAAGCTAGGAACAGACCCAAAACAGTTTTGGTTACTCGGTTTTATTTATGCATCCATTTTATTCGGTTTTTAGAAAAAAGAAACTGCAAATGACTTATAAAGAAATTTAGGGCCACATATTTCATCCAAGGCGGCATGTATTAATATCTACAATCCGGTTATTTACAGGTTCATTTATACAACAGTTTGTTAATGTTATGGAGATGTGATTTAATATTCTTAACGTGTAATGCTTCAGATTTTTTTTAAATGTAAATTTAAGTTGAAATATATTCAAACGCTCAAGTTTGACGCTTTAAAAAGACTCGAAATCTGAGTATGGTAATTAAGTGGTTATTTGTATACCTGTAGGAGAGATGAATACACGTCTATAGGAAGCAGGTTGTTGTGTATTTATACATTTGCTTCGTATTTTCTGACCTTAAAAAATAATCTAAAGCAAATGGTCTTGCGCTTATTCACTAAAGTACAAACAGTTGGCCTATGCTTGTGAGATAAAGTGCTTAGCTTTTAAATCCAGTCTTTTTAGTTAGCAGTTTTCAACCACTTTGTGAGAGCATTTTGTTAAATGTTACCAGTGCTATATACTCAATATACGGCATACTTTAGCTAGAATTGAAGAATTTATCGTCTCAGTACTTTGGCAAATCATATAGTTTAAATTTAAAACTTTGTCAGAATTTCGGAACCACGCGTAACGCTTTATCATCGAGTGACTCACTGGAACAGGAAGAAACCTCGATTCCAGGAAGAATTGGACCACAGAGCTTTTAAACAGAAAGAAACTACTAGATTTGCTGTTAATTAAAAGCAGGAAATTTAGCGTAATTGGCTGTTGAGCTCTGACTTTTTATTGGAGCAATTGATTTATTTCGAAATTGAATTCATAATATAAAGTGAAATGTTCTTCATTTATTGGTACGGTGTTGAAGTTTCATTTTGAGTCGATACAGCAGTGTAAAAAGTAAGAAGTTTGTTGTTCATTGTTCAGCGAAGCATACAGTCGTATTGTAGGTTAAAAAAAGCTTTAAACTGGCCTAATCGTCTGAGTTATCTGATTAAGTCCAGCACTAGCTGGCGGTACTTCCGGAGAAATATGATTAGAGAAACGAGAGGACACACCACTAACTGAAACTTAGTAATGCATAGTACTCATTTAATTTAATCTTAATAAGCGTCTGATTATGTTGCGAATGTTCTGTAAGATATTGTTATGGGTGATAACGCATATAGGTTATTTTTATGAATCCGTTCAATATATGAATATTTAAATATTATATTAGTACGTGCCCCGTACATATATGTGCTAATTGGTTTCAGGGCTGGGATGATATTAAACTTAAATCTGTAATGAAAATCGAATACCTGTAGAGCTGTTTTTCCGCCGACAGTCTGTATTAAGAATTTAGTTCAGTGACTTGTTATAGTCCCAGCACAATTAAATATACGTCAATATTTTCAGTTAAAAAAGAAACAAAACAATTTTTGATTATATATATATTTTTGCTATGAACCGAATTCATTATAAAACATTAAACACCAAATACATGCAGTTTAATGATGTATTGTCATTTTGATTGACGTGACAGTTAACAAAAGCTTCATAGATACAGCAGTTCATTAACATAACCTTGTGTACATTTTATTCTGAAATGTAAAATGTAATCTTAATAAGGTGAATAATAATAATCAACTTTATTTATTAGTTTTACTACTATTTTTACATAATATATAATATCAAATCTTTACATGAATTACTTTGGCTTGCTCCTTCAAAAGTTAAGTTACTTGGTATAATGTACTCTTAACATCTGTTAAGACCCGTTAAAGTTCACTATCATGAGCGGTTTTATGTTTTAATCCATGGAATAATAATGCCTTTGTATTGATATGTTTTATTTTATTGTACTTTTTGCATGTTTCTGCCAAAATTATTTGACTTTCCATCTCCAATAAAGTGTTCAGCAGTTGCCAAACTGATGTCGAACGTGTCATACTACAGGAAATTCTTCGACTGATCAATTGGTTGGTGACTAATAGCGCAGGCGCGTGCTCTTCGGGAACCTTACAGCTAAGCGCGCAGTAACAACCCATCGGAAAGCGTCACGTCTGAGAACGATTATATTTAATGAAAAAAATCGTTGCATTACGTAATATTATAAAATTCCATATGTCACTTTTCACATTCCTAATTAATTTCACTAATAAACCTCCCTATGTGCGCCTTTTAAATACCGCCAAGGTGAACTATATAATTCTTTGGCTTGAGATATGCAAATATAGAAAAACATATTTTGAGATCTGGGCGCGAAAAGTTTTGAATCATTATGTTTTTGACTAATAGATGACACAACCAGCTACACGCACGAAGATTTTAATTAAAAGTACTTTATATATTTCAAATCTTGATATGCTTTTAGAATTTTAATACTATTGTTTGTTTATCTTCAGCTCCCCAACCACCCTTTTCTTCACCCCACCCCCGGCTTCTGCACTGTTGCATCTGAGTATTAATCCCTGCCGTCCATGATTTACCCCGAGCCCGTATTTAATTCCTCTAAAGCCCCAGCTGCCGCCCTGGTCACTCTGAACACGACAGACTGTGAACCGCTCTTCTTATTAATAATTCACCCGCTCACTAGTCGCTTTTCTGAGCGCGATAGACCGCTTCGCCACAGTGCGCTTTAGACGACACTTAAATTCAGACTGGTACCTACACATACACAACTCGTGTATATTTAGCTTATGCATGTGTATTTCCCTCTTTAAAACTTTAGCGATCTTTGCCTCACTTTTTTTCTCTTGGATGTTTGGTTAGCGATGATTTTGGTGCTCGAGATGATGACTGTTATCTCTTTTTTAGTTTGATCTTAGTCCTAAAGAAGAGGAGACGAGAAAGAAATCCCACTTTTTGACAGACGAGAAGAGAAGGGCTCAAAGTGAGGCGATGATCTACTTTGAAACCTACGTTCATTCTGAAATTATTCGTATTATATAATACCAATTATTTATTACATTTGTTAGGTTCACTCAAAACTTTTATTTTAACAACTGCTTACGAAATAAGCGTTTTGCTCGGATTCTGTTACTCTCCTTCGCAAGACACCCTGTAGACGGAGAAAACGACGCGTCCAGACACTTCAGAAGGTCTCCTGGAGTTCAGAAATCGCCAGTTTTAGCGATGGAAGCTGTATACGCTTAAATTTGAATAAAATCATCCTGATTGTAGGAGAGACGGAGCGATTTTGGCTAATTTACCTTTTCCCGAGGAAGAGCCAAACCACATTTTTTACGAAATGCTAGCTGGTTCACGGTGCGTTTTGTATTAAGTTTTTTTTTCGCTTCCGGTATCACCGAAGAAACCGAGTCCAACTGACTCTCCTCTGAGAAGCTGAACTTTATAAAGAGGAAAATGGGTCTTTGAGACTGGTGGCAAATGTCCCTGCTTCATAATGGTACGTGCATCGTAAATCAATCATTTGCTGTTTTAAATAAGTTTGAAATGTAGCAAAGAAGCCGTTTCATTTTAAGCAAAAGAAGGTTAGAGAGGGAATGTTGTTTCTGGCAGTTTTAATACATAGTTGCCTCCCAGTGTTCCCCGTTTCTAAGTTTGAGAATCATCATAAAATGAGACTTTAAGATCCAAGTGGCAGCAGCTCATTAGCACTATATATTTTGAGTTAAATTCTCTTTTTAACTCTTTACCTTAGCGTTTTTATCACCGTATTTGACCGTGAACTTTGTTGTTCCTCTGATACGTCTCCTATTTAGATATCAAAAATGCGTGATATCAAATACCTGGTAAAAACAATTAGCGCCCCTCCCCATCCAGTTCTCTCTGATCAACCATCCTTAACCTTTCTTTACAAAGTAAAAAGCGAAGTCGAGTTTGGTTACGGTTAGTGTCCAGATTTCCACTTCATTACGACTTACTTTTGTAACATTTATTCCTTTTGTGTGCTAATATACCAAATCAGTATTAAAAATTGAAGGAACTGCTAATACCATAGCGGAAAAATAAAACATAAAAAGAAAAAATTTTAATAAGAACATAAAAACCAGGCGGCGTGTTGGCAGTTTAATTGCAGCACGCACATATCACACCTTTTTAAACTTTTTTGTTTCTTTTAAATATTCTTATTCCTGACTAAATTCAAAGAGAAGTGATTTAGTAGGGGGGAAATGTGTAAAAAGCTTCTGGTGCTGGTTATACAACCGTCTTTATTTGTTTTAGGAGCGTTGAGCAATACATTGGAAATTAATTGCCCGTTCTCGTACAATTTGCCAGTTAAACACAAATATTTAAGGCTTATTAACAGACTGGGTAGTCAAATTTGTTGAAACAATGACTCAGCCGAACATACGCGTCAAATGACGACATTTCCCCGGGAAAACGTGTGACATTTGCGAAGCTACAGGTTCTTCGCTAAAGATTCACGTGTAATGTATTAGATTAAATAGCCATTTACCTCTCTGTTAAATCACAGTTTATGATCTCTTTCTTGCCATTCAAAATGGGAAATAGGTTTTAATGCAACACAATCTTTTATTCAACGTCATTCAAATTGAAAGAATTTTAACACGTCCTTTCATGCTTTTTGCCTCTAATGGTTATGTGCTTCTTCCAGAGCCGTCTTATGATATCTGCCAGATATCCAAATTAGCTTTGAATGAGATTTCCCAGTCAGACAGGTCACTGAGTACTAATTTGGGAATCTTCTAAAAGGCTGATGCTGTAATCACTGTCCCTTCAGTCTGTAAAGGGTTCAGTTAGTTGAGTCGGAGAGTGGGCAGCCTCCTGCTTTAGGTCAAAGTTAATCTCTGCAAGGAGCATCATTAACTGTGACATTTTTAATGTGTCACTAATGGGCCTCCTGTACTTTATATGATCATCTTTCCTGCAGTGTTTTTCAAAAGCTCTCACATGAATGAGAGCTCTCCTAGCAGTTCCAGAAAAAAGCTACCTTCTACAGTGTGGCTTATAATGTTAGTCAGGTTTGTTTTAAAAGCTGTTTGAATTGCAAAACAGGTGCCGCCCCTAACTGAGCGGTTCAGTGTGCATTCGAGAGTGGACAAATTATCAAGTGGCCGTCGTTTTGTGTTGGTTGTCGTCATCTGCTTGGCCACCGGCAGGCTCTCGCCTTACTTCTGCTGTTGTCATTTATATTAATCCAGGCTGAAGGTCTTGTGGAGGCTTCGTAGGTCACTAAAGCCCAAACTGTATGCTCAGGCCCCCCATGGAAGACTGGCAGGAAAGCTTGAGCAAAAACTATAGTAAATGACAGACATCTATCATCCCTGTATTACTGCTACAGCTGCACCCCTGCACAAACATTACAATTTTTATTATGCAATGATATATAATTGTATGCAATTTTTTATTTTGTATATAATCTACACATTTATGGTTTATCCGCATCCTATGCTTGTTGGCGTCTTGAAAGTCTAGCACTTTATTAACTTTGCTCACTGACTCATTGATGTGAGCGAGGGACTTAAACCTGCCTAGCCTCAGGAAGGCTATTTCATCAAAACACATCTTCTCCTCACCCAGCCGTAATGGCTGTTCCTGTCCCAGAGGTTCCACATTTCACAGCTTTCAAAACATACATTTTTTTTTCTCCTTTCCAGCTGTGCTACCGACAGGGTCTGCTGTTTTGTTAATGAAATGTAAAACGTTCTCATTGAAGTACAGAACCTATATGTTCCCTCACAATCATATGCATTTTTAAGCCATGCCAAGCAGCCTGTGTCAATATTTTTAAATGATTCTTTTGACTCGATCTTATTTTTACAGTTTAGTTCATAAAACAGAAAATATAGCATTTGTGAAAATATTTGTATTATTATCATCAAGGAAAAAACAAAAATAGCTAACTAGCTTCAAACAGCATGATTGTGGGCCAGGGAACTACCATCAAAGGGGGAAAGGCTTCTCAGTAATTAGGAGTTATATGTCCTCTCCAGCTAGGATGCCAGTATAAAATATCACATTTTCCCAGAATTTTCCCCAAGGTGGATTTGGCTTAGACAAACAGAACGTAAATTTTGCTTCAAAAAATGTTTTTTTTTTTTCCCCTTAACTTTTTGCAAACAAGATTTGTTTGTCTTTGATGTCATTGCCATCTTGTGCAGGTTGCTTGGCTTGTTGTCTGGCACCAAATTCCCATGCCCTGAATGGGCAAAAAAGCAAACAAACCGAAGACAGCAATGAAAATCACCATCATAAAATGTAGTGATCACAATGACAATGATAATAATCGTAATGGAAATCACCAGGTACCATGTGGATTGTTGTGTAGCCAGATCAACTGGTTTGGAAGAGGGCATGGGAGAAGCAGGTGCTTGTTTGTGTATCTGTATCTGGAAGTGTGTCTGCACTGATTCATCCATTGCCATGAAACGCATGCAAATTTATACCCCAAACCACATACATATTTCAGATGTTTTGTTTGTTCAAGAGAAGGAAGAAAGAAGCAAGAAAAACAAGAGAGTTACAACCTCTTTATAGTTGCAAAGGTCCTGTTTTTATTTATGGTTGATGCGGGGATCACAATTACCAGTCAACAACTCGCTCTTCGGAAAAAATATCAGTTTTTAATGCCACATAAAATCCTCACTAAAAATTCATAAAATGTGGCACTTATTCACTTAAGACACTATGGTGGCTTTTATATAAAAAAATAAATAAATAAAAAAACAGGTTTGTTCACAGTCTTCATTGTAAAAATAAACTTGATGCATCTTTGATGATTCATTTTTTTTACCCATTTAGGTCACCAGTAAATTCCCGTTTCCTTGACTTTTCCCCCACTTGTTTCTTAAATGTTAATTAACTATAGCTTTGAGAATGGCTTTGCTCAAGGCTGACCATATGGGTTAGTTATATATATAATGATGGCATATATTATTAATACTATGTTCCATAAAATCATACAGACTTTAGAATTGGGCCGGGATGTAGGAGAGCCACACGGGATGGTTAGCATCGATATATGCTAATTAAGCCGAAACGGTCCAATGAATGAAATGAATCTGAGTCCACCCAGGCTTTTGTGCATCTAACACTCCAGTCTTCATCCATCTCAGTGTGCACCTTTCTGCCAGCTGAGTACTTATTTTCCTGGGAAGTAACCGCTGACTCAGTGATGTTAACACACCTGCGAATGAGATGGTCCAGTAGGTGAACATGGCTTTGGCCTCAGCCATTATAAGTATCACAATAGCACGGTGGTGTTAAGTGCAGATGTTTAATAGTTGGATAATATAAGTATTAACTTCTATATGAATTTAAAGATTGTTAGACATTACCCACATGCTATTCAGCTGGGGCAGATTCCACTTGTGGTGAGGAGAATAGTGCTTTTTACCACCACGGTTCTGTGCAGTGTGGTTATCCATCAGCTGGGACTCATTATGGTTCAAGGTATATGTCTGTGTGAGCTTGTGTGCATGCGCGCACGTGTGTTTGTGTGGTGGGAGAGCGAGGCCCTGATTACGTGCGCACTTGACTGTTTGATGGGAAGGCCCACAGACCAGGAGTTCATGCGTTTCACTGTGTGTGTAACACACTGCATCATGCTGGTTTTTCAGTAAGCACAGCCTGGGTCCAGGATTGCACGTGAACAAGAATGAGTTTCTGTGGCGAAAGTTTGGATATGAGACCTGGATGTCACAGAATCTGATAGTCCCTGGAATTTAGGTTCTGTCCCAGCCAAGCCGTGCGGGTTTGTCCCAGTTCAACTGACAGCACAAGAGAAATGGTCTCTGATTTACTCTGGGAGCTCCCGATAGAGCCTCCCTCAGCATACAAATGAACCACCTTCAATGGAGATGAGCCCAGATACCATTTCCCCCTGCGTCAGAGGCCCGGACTCGCATAGTCGCGTGCAGCTGGAATGCTGACTGCTATATGAAAAGTTCACAGGTGGAAATTATGGACAGCAGAGGCTTTTTTTCATTTTTCTTTTTACAGCACGCTTTGTGGTGTGATCCAAGTTCAACAGAAATGCATGGTCTGGAATCAGTGCGGATACAGAGTAACATGACACGTGCTCACGGTACCCGGTGTTCTAAATTAACAGATACACTCCAAAGTGCACATTTCAGACATCTGCTTAGTCCTATCTCACCTCCTCAGCCTGTGTGTTTTGATTATCTTGGTTTGTAAATGCGTGTACTTGATGCCCCGTACATGCAGCTTGCGGGTATCGGTGATGGAACCAGGCCCAATTTTACCCCGGTGCTGGGTGGAACACAAACTTTACACAGGTGGTTATATCAGGGGCAAGTATCAATGAGAGATGAATGAAGAAAGGAAGGCCTTCTGCCAATGCAAATGACTCTTATGTTGCGTTACAGGCCAGCGAAACTTTTATGGTGAACGAAGATCCCTCCAGAGGCCCCGGACTGCCTGAGTGCTTTGTAGTGTCCGATTCGTACAGGGTATGATCAACCGCTCTATCTCCTACTCCTTCTTATTGTTGCTGTAAAATGTTGTTTTAACCATGTTTGTGACCGATGGCCGTTTTTCATGCTTTCGGTAATTGCACCCGCAATCATGTCATTCTCAGCTCTACCCCTCAGCTGCAAGCCATTACCCTCATTATTTCCGCACGCACTCAAGAAAGCGCGCAGTCGGCCGCCGACCCCCTTTCTCATGGGAAAGAGAATAATAATAACGGTAATATGCAGCATGGAGGCTGGCGTCGAAAATGAAAACAAATCAGGGCAGCGCAGTGTTTAGGGAACCGTCAACTAAGCACCTTTTGATTTATATAGATGGAAATAGAAGGAATATATGTGGAGAGAAAATATTTTAAAATGCAAACTGAATGATGGGAGCAAAGACTGATTTCTCTGGCTTTGTTTTCAGTTATAGTTTTAAGGACAACTCTATTGTAATGTATTGGTAATGTCCTGAATACAGAAAAACACATATAATCACAGTAGGAGAACCGGAGGGGGAGGAGTCAAAAAGCATGACATTTGACATCGGGAAGATTCAAGGAACGCATGAACATCAAGGAACGCATGAACTGGCTGTTTACCTAGTTTCGCTGATGAAATGGCAGGAGAGTGCCTTGCTAGTTCTTTGTTTTCCCTCTCTTTCTTGCATCTTGAAGCTGTGTACACTTGATCCACTGACTGGGAGTGACATTGTTGGATGGTGGTAGGGGCAGCGAGACTGTTGATGGTTGTGAGCTAGGAGATGGGATGATGCCTAGTGAGGGTGGCGAGGTAGGCACGCTGCCTTCCTGTCATTTACATGTAGGGCGTTAAAGGTTTGAGGAGAATAACAATGATGACGACGAAGATACTGTGTACATTTTTTTGTTATTTAGAATTCACTGTGATGTCATAGATAGAAGTTTGAATGACCTACGAGGCACAATGTTGCAACTTGACAGGCCTCTATAGTCCGCTTATATGCAATTTTCTATTAGGGCACATGATTAATTAGGTCATTTTTTTGAGTGAAAAGCCTCACGCCTCTAGTAAAATACCTGTGAGCTTAGTGCCCTTGTCCTGCCCATAGCCATTTAACCAAAGCACCTTATTTGTTAGCCAGATGAGGTGGGTATACTGTAGCAACACCATTGTATAATGCTAAACAATAAATATGTATATTTCAGTGTGTGAAAAGGAAACCGCAAAGTCTGACTCTAACAATTACAGAGGGTTCCCCCATCTGTTTTTAAATGAGGGATTTGCTGAATTAAGCCATTGAAATGTGGGACTCATTTGAGGGCGATGGTAGAAGAGCATTTGGGCGTGCAGAAATCTGGATTCTTGAGTAATAAAGCATTCCCCCTACCCACTGCCCCAAACCACGTTCTGTAACCTTGCACACTTGCGGTTGTGCGCGTTTGTTTTAATAAGTTTGGAGAGGAGAAAAAAAACAGAACGATCCAAGCAAGAGCAGACGCCCGGCTTTGCAGAGAACCTCGAGAGAAAGCAGAAACATGAGATGCTGCAGGCCTTCGAGGGTTGGCCCGGTGGGGTGTGGCGGGCGGGCTGTCAGGGGGAGGGAAACGGGACACAGAGAGTGCACCTCCCCCCGCCACTAGCTCCCCCCTGGCTCCAGTGGACCAGGTAAAATAATGGATCCCGCGTCTGCTGAGGCTTCTGCACCCCCTTTACCCCCCAGCTGCAGTGGGCTCCATCCGAGCAGCACAAGTATGGGCCAAAGTCTTATAAATCTGCAGAACGGTTCCAAGGCTTCGTTTTGCTGCCCGAAGCTGACATCAACCCCCCCCCCAGGACACCCTCCAGGAGTGTATTATAAAATCAGCCTGAAAGAAAAAGTGACACTTTTACATTATGGAGACGAACCTTTTTAGACATTAAAAACACATTCTCTGCTTTTTCAAGTACATGTTTCGGATTGTATGATTGTCTGTGTTCAATATGAGGCCCGCATCACCCAAAAAAAAAATTGGTGACGATTCTCAAAGTCACCCAAAGATGGTGCATTGCATGACAGAAACTCGGCATTGTGTGTGAATACCTTGTAGTTTGTCTCAAGCTTCGAAATTAGCTTAACTATGCTATGATTTTATTAGTCAGATCTCAGGTGTTTCTAAACACTTACATTAAGGGAAATTTCCACCAAAAATAAACTATAAAAAATAACACGCATGTGGAAATGCTTACTGTGCAGATTGCGCTTGACACAGGATCTGTAATTACTTCTTTGTTCTGTGATTTGTGATCTTTCTCTGGTGAAAAGAGCTGGACCTTAACTACATTTGAATTTGTACAGTATTTGTCAATGGTTGCTGATAGCCAGAGCGCACAAAAAAATCACGCGGTGCACCCATAAGCCCTGTTAGATGGGGAAAAAAAAACATCAAGGTGACAGAATAAATCAACACTAAGGCCAAACTGACAGGGTGAAAGTTCACCGATATGTAGCCTGCGCCAAGCAGCCACCGGTACCTTCTGCAGTGTCGCTGGCATTAAAAAGGGCACAGTAGGCAGTTCAGAGTTCACATTTCTTCAAGAATGAAGCCATACATTTACATAAGACTTTTGCGCCACAGCCAGCTGGGGTGACGATGCGTAATGCATTACTTCACTGACCGTAGGCTTAACTATCAAAGCCAGACGTGGAAGAGGACATTTTTATTAAATAAATAATATCTGGAAAAAATGCTTTTGGAATTATAACAGTAATGCTCTAATTTTTTTACTTGTTCACTGTGTAACCTGTCAACGCGCAACGTCTATTAATAATGGAACAGGCGCTGTATATGCGTGAGGCCGGATTGTTATGCATGCTAAATTTTGGGAAAGCTCATTTGACGTATTTACCTCGTATTAACCTTAGGGGTCAGTCTGTATTATTCCAGTGCTATTGAATTAATGTTTGCATTATCAGTTGTTTGTTTGCAATCGAAACATAATCATGTCCTTTAAGATTTTAAATAATGTGTATTAAACCGAACACGGTATAAGATGCCTCCGTGAAATTGTGTTTAACTGGCACTTCTGCTACTTAGCATACCTAAACCATGTACTTATTTCATCATCTCCACATGAATGATAAATACTCGAACATTATCGCTATTTTGCGTACTGAAACGGTAACTGGTCCCAGTTGTCAATAAACGCAAATGTGTTTTGGTTGTGGGGCACTGAGCTATCATTACAATATATGGCTCTTGTGTGATCGTTTTTTCAGTGCTGTGAAAAAAATGCTCTTTCGGGAGACAGGGAGCGAGAGAGAAGGGATAAGAGGCAGGGTTGAGGCAAACTTTTTTCCAAAGTTTGTGTAAGCTTTCACTTTCAGCCTTCGAGGCGGGGTTACCACTACAGCATGGAGTGAGTGAGAGGGTTCTGCGAGCGATTGCAATGCAGCACCACGGCGAACTTCATCCAAGTTAAACAAGCTCTCCAAATTATAATTCTAAAAATAACCATGTACTCCCCGTACTGCTTGACACAGGTAAAATCAGCCTGATCGTTTCTTATTTATGTCGAGTCTTAGCTGCTGCGCGTTTTGTAGTGTTCGCGGTTCTCTTGCTTCGGTCTTGTTTAATAATCGCTTTCAGGCTTCTTTTAACTGCCTCTCTTTTCTGATACAACTTTGTACTCTCGCTCTCTCCCTGTTTTCTGTTTTTTGGTGGCATTTATCCAGCAGTCTTTCTTTTACGTTTCAATTGCACATGGTTTGAAGAGAAAATGGCGCTTCTCACAAATCTATTTAATATAAAAGGAGGAGTGAAGAAGAAGAAGAGGAGGAGGAGGAAGGAATGCTACTAGATAAACATTGGGGCTCGTCGAGTTATCAATTATACACATACTAACGCTTAGATATAGATTCGTGTATAGATGTTAGGGCGTTGAGAGCGTGATATGCAAGAATATTTTGTCCACAAAAGTCGAATCTGCGAAGTGGAAGTTGAATGTGGCTCCAGGCAGCCGCGTGACGCTCCATACTGTATTTGATACTGGAGCTGTACAGTATGGAAAAACGGCGTGAGTTTCACGTAAATAAGCAGCGAGATCGTTGTAGAACGAGAAATTTGTTGTTCGCGGGTCATTTCCACGCTGTCACGAACTTTACGAAGATGATTGAGGGTAAATTATTTTGACATAATGATGGCCCGCGATAGATCAATTGGTGTTTTCATCGGGAGTTAAAGCGCGTATCTGGAGTGTGTATTTCAGAAACACTCGGCTAGAGGAAGATGATAAAAGCTATACACCTGTTCGCTGTTGCTGGTTTAGTTTTTGGAAATTCTGGATAGATTGCCATCACTGCTATTTCTCTCATGTGCCGGACACTTATGGAATGTCACAACATCGACTAAGTTGTATTGCTTTACACATGCACACATGTATGTTGTATCTCACCAGTTCAGTGCAATGCCGTTTCGGAAACTGTTATTTCGGGCGTTTGTAGCTTGCATTCACGGTACAATTAGGATACCTACGCATTTGTAGTATAATACAATGGGTATTTAATCCACGCGTGTATATGCACAATATGTTTCGACTCACACTCTGAGCGCCGAGCGTATTATCCCCTGTAAGTAGGAGGAAAAAGAATAATTCCAAGTTTTTAGTATAAGTTTACTTGTTTTTTTGCCTAGAATGCCATGTTCCCAATGCATTATTTGATGCCATCTTTGTTAATTTCTAAAAAACAATTACATATCTAACTACACCGGCTTTTCTGCACGCGTCTTTTTTACCGGACTTATTATGTGGATAGTCTGCAGTGTCCAGTCAATTCCCGTTTTCACGGTACGGTTAACATGGACATTTAGTATGTTAAACATGTATGTTTCCTAAACTAATAAAACCATAAAGTTAATAGTAAATATGTTGAAATCGCCGTCATTGGCTGGGACAATGTTCGCCTTTCTACGCATGTTCCCAGACTTCGGTCCGCTGTAATTATTGTAGAAGAGAAAACAGAGGACCGATTGTTCTTCGTTGCATCAAGACTTTCAAAATGTGCATTGAGAATCTGTAATGCCATTGCCAGTTATTTACGAACTAATTTTCGCACAGTTGTTGTTTTAATATAAAAACATTGATTTTAACGCAAAGGACTCTCAATGGCGCGTGTAACGCCGAAAAAGACTGAAAGTCTCTTGCGCGGCCTGGATTTGTTTAATTAAGTTTTCACTGATATTTGCCAGTCCCAATTAATAATATAGCATAATATAAGAATGTATTTCTCACACCTCCCCTCTTTTTTCCAATAGCGAGTATTACTCCGAGTAGGCCACAGACAATTGCATATTATTTTGTTTTACTGTAGCCTTTCTTTTGTCTATGTGAAGTGTTTAAGTGTCTATTTCTAATTTTAAAACTGCTTCTATTTAATCCACTTTATTAAATTGCAGGGTTAGTTATGCGAAGGCTCAGCATTATGAAAAGGCTAAGAGACCTGAATTATGATTTACATCATTTAATTTAAAAACTATCTTCAAGGTATAACATAATATAAATGTGTGTGGCTACATATTCTAATGATTAGTATAAAATGTTAAGACAGTATTAGTTAATGGGGTCCTTTCCTTTATTGTAGCTTCGTAAAAACAATTAATATGAATAGTTTCTGTCCTTCTCATCCATTAACATTACATGATAATACAACTAAACTAGGCTTACAACGTTTTGAACGAACATGATAATATACATGGTCGGAGTACTGAATAGCATTAATGAGAGATTATAACCACTAGTAACTATTGTAACAACTAGTTGTCTTCAGGACCACGCTTGGTGGGGCCTTCACCACGTTCACGGCGGCTATTAGTAATTTGGTGCAAACTCAGCGAAGGAGTCTTAGCGAATGTACAAAGTGGGGAAAGGTCTGAGTTTCATGCACATCTCCAAATATGTTTCAGTTGCATTATTGCACTTTAGCCCTCTTGCTTTCATCATGGGGTTTGTTACCATACCAATTAAAATAAAAATAGGCATATTTTGCACAGTTTTATTGTGCTGAATGCATTTCTGGGGAATGCACAATTGCACAACTTTACCCGTTCATTAAAATAAATTAGCAACAGAAGCCTTCGCGCGCATATAGTGCGTGCCGCACAGTTAGCACTAAGTGTTCATACACACAGATATGTTTTCTCAAGACTGTGTGAATATCAAAAATACTAGGTTATTCCTTTGTTCCTTCATATGCCTAAAGTAATTTTTGATCTTGTGTTACAAATACATACATCTCAAATAGGCTATATCTCTATATTAATGGTTAGCGGCCTTTTGTTGTCATTATTCCGTACAGAAATTTCGTGAACCGTACGTAAATTTCGTACCTGCGGAAATGTGTAGGACAACGTATCAATGATTCTGATACAGTGTGGCGCGAACACGTGGGTTACAGTTTAACATGTTCACGCCACAAGCCGTCAGTCCTCGACGGATTTGCTTTTATAATTCAATGAATTTTTTGAGCATAATTCGTCATATTCTTAGATTGTATTATATGGGCGGTATAAAGATTTAACACTCTGTTTATGCTAACTTTAACAACTCTTAATTAAAATACAACACATAACTGCGTACTTAAATGTAAACAATGAATTTTTTGCATTAAGAAAAGCTTTGATATTAGTTTTAAGTCATATTTCTTATTTGAAGGGCTGTATGGAAAATATTTTAAAATCCATCTTAAACATGAATTTAGTTAGCAGTATAATATTTAATCAAAATGGGAATTTAAAGTGTTTGTACAAGCTTTCCCGGTGTAAAGTCATTCTAATTAGATTTTTTAATTATAGTAATTCTAGTTTAATATCAAAAGCCACAACACAAGCCCAGCACATGATTGCTTTCCAAAACCTTACTTTTCAAACATTTATTTACAAATCTTTAATCATTAACCCTGGATTTTATTTTTATACGTTTATTACTTGTTTATTATTGTAACTTTAATCTGATAGCCAGGAAATATCAGTTGGACTCTGTAGTACATTTCAAAACGACTTAATAGGTTTACAAATTTCACTTACGGCCTGCTATTGTATCCGTTAAAGCTACAATATTTTTAAAGTCGTCTTTTGTCGTACTGAGAAATGAGGATTTAAAGTAATTTGCATATTGCGTTTGGTACGGTATAATGCGCCTTAACAGAGCCGTTGCGTTGAAGGGAGGCTTTCCCTCCATGATGATGTGGGCAGTAGAAAGGGTCCCTTCTCGTGCTGGCGTCGACCGCGCGCCGGGCGCGTCACCACATCCGCACAACAGCTGAACGCCGCCGAGTCGAAGGGACTCAAAGCCTGGCGAATTGGGGGTAGACTGACTTATATCGGTGATGTTTATTGAGATTATTAGCACTGAGGGAAAGATTCTCGGTGACATCTGTGTATAAATTATTGGGCTTGAAATAATGCCCACAACAGTTTACTGCGTCTTACTGACCAAAAGTTATATATAGCATACATTAATAATCACTTTGCTTGAACTTTTTTGTTTCGGTTTGTTCGTAATGTCACATCTCGTTATTCCATCTATTTTTTTTCCAAACCAAAGGAACATGTTTGAATATGACAGATCGCAACTGTTTACCTGATACTGTATATGTATGTCTATTTATTCATATAGCTGTTGTGTTATTTATGTGTGTATGTACATAGCGGTATATTCCATGATTTATTATTAATCTATTATCTAAAAGGTAATCTGCAAAGTTGCGAATGTAGAAATTAGAATAATACACGCATAAGTAATCATAAGTAATAGTCATAACCTTCACGCAGAGCAATGGTGATTTTTGTGCGCTGGGATAGAATCATTATTACTGAAATACTTTTAAGTTACTTGGTCACGTATTGAGCTGTATGACTGATAGTAGATTGAATGGCTGCGTGATGTTCCGGTAGCTCACCATAAAGAATGCTTAGTTACGTCCTTTACGTGTTTTTTCCCCGATTTAGACATATAAAATGTTTACATGTGCATGTGTTTGTGCTTAAATTGTAAATATCTGGAATTTGGATGCTATAATACTTTGTTCTACCTAATGGAATATGTATAATTGCAGTATGTATTTCCTAAACTGGCGCAGTGCACTGTTGTTTTAGCCTATTTTCATTGAACTGTTGCTTTAACTGGACATTGGAGCGGTGGTGAAACCAGAGTCGTCCTGTCACCCCTTAGTCTTCCAAAATGGCGTCTCTTTTTACGTGGCTGATATGGTGACACTGGAGAATAACAGACGGCATAGTGTCATTCACACACGGATACTATGTTATCTTTTTCATCTGATTCCTTTTAGCTTTTAATGGCGCATATTTATTAATGATAGGCCTATAGTCCGCTGTTTGCTTATGTAGGCCTAGTTCCTTTATGACAACAGAATTCATTTTTTCCTGTGAGATGTATGCATTCTATGTATTTTCTTAAAATAATTATATTTTTAAATAATAAGTCTATTTAATAACAATAATTAGAAGAAGAAAGGGAAATCAAAACATCCCCCAACTATTTTTTGCAAATTACACGTGGCAATTAATGAACGGAACAACTGACAATTGATTTAGCTACTAACTATGGATTTAAGATGAGCACTGCTGTAATTCAAGTTTGAGGTCAGCAGCTGTGCTGCAAGTATCCGCATAAAGTTTTTCAGTGAGTCGTAATGGGAGTTTGCAGCCAGAGAGAATAGCAGGATGTCCTCTGTGTGGACTGCATTTGGTCTAGTAGAACCCCCACCCCCCTCCCATGAGTTTTTGGCCAAAGTCTTGGCAGTGACTGGGACCCCAGTGCAGGGCTTCATCACCCCCATATATTCTACTGTAGCTGTTGCCACAGCTACTGGACACATTTAGTATAGTAAACATAACTGCACATGTCTGAATCATACACAGATATGCCCTCAGAAATGTAGACGGCGACATTAGTCAAAGGGAAGCCTGGAGATGGGTAGTCTCCTGGTTATTCCAGGCATGGCCTATGTTGCATTTCAGGCCATGGCAACTCATATAATCTTAGATGTGTGGTTCCATTTTGATGCTGTTTGCACAGAGGGCAGGGCGCTTGGTTGCGGTGAGCGACGTGATATGGCAAGATTTCTTTTTGATTGGCCAGCTGTCTAAATGTAGGGTCGCTTTTGGTTTATTATTATGGGGGATTGACAAAGCCACTTCTTTGGTAGGCTGATTTTGAGGCATGTGGAAAGTCTCTTGTTTGAGACCTGGTGATGGGCACGCCCCTCTGGTTAGGATTCTCCTCCTTCACTGGGGCCACGTTGCACATTTCCTTTGCACCTTCCTACAGCCCCTCCCAACCCTGCAACACGTTTGTCAGTGTGGCCAGACACAGTGGAGCTCATTTATGGACCCCAGCAGGATCCACAGGTGATGCATGATGAAGGGCACGTCCGATGACCTCTTCGCGTTCAGCAGAGGTGGACATTTCAGGTCCAGAAAGTAAAAATCCAGATCAGGATTTCGTTTCAACCAACCTGCTGACTATAAAGATTCACTGCCATATAGTACTCAACTGGTTGGTTGAGACAAAATTCTGGTTTGGATTTTTACTTTGTGGATCTGAAATATCCATCTCTGGCGTTCAGTGTATGAGGTAGGCGAAAGTGGCCATGGAAGCTTGTGGACCATAGTGTTGGTGTGTGTGTGGGTGTATGTTTTGCACACTTCCTGATCTGTGCGGTGGTGGAGCAGCGCGGGAAGCACCGGGCAGGGCTCTTCTCAGGCAGAGGGGACTGCGGGTCAAACACTTTAATGAGTTTAAGTCATTTAACATACTGCTGTTTTGGATAACTGGTGTTAGTTAGGACTTTAAAACACCTTTAAGAGAAACACATCATGGCGTTATAAATGCTAGTGGTGATGCTTGGCAGAGCAGATTTGCCAGTTGCATTGCCTTGTGTTAACGTACCATAGTATCATCACTATACAGCGCGTCAGGCCCTTGCAAGCTGCACCCAAACTTGATAAGGTGATGGACTGCGCAGGTCCCGCATGCTGTAATGGCTGAGGTCTTCTTTCACCGGGTTAACTGCACCACATCGATTTCCTCCTGAAGGTCACCTATTTTTACCCAGACAGTGTGAGTGTGGATGCATTGTTTGTGGTGGAGACACTGACAACAACCTCAGATAGCTATTTCAGACAGATAAATACCAAGATACCAATATAGTCTTACCATTACACAGGGGTTTGATCCATCTTAGGTGTTAATATTAGTGCTGTATCATAAATCTGTCAGCAAGCGCCGGCCTCTCTTTTGCTCCCGTTCCCTCCCGTTCTCCCACGCGCTGACCTGGGGACTCATGCGTCGTCTGTTTACAAATGCGTATACACACTGAGGCATTTTCTCTCCCACACCTGCACGATCGGGTGCATTTGGCCCAGGTGTGCATTCTTAACACTTCAGCACAGATCTGCTGGGGGGGGGGGTGGGGCCAGTCAGGATAGGCGTGCCAGTTGTAGTGCTGCCCGTATCTTGCCACATGTGCCAGGCCCACGGCTGACCCTGGATGGGATCCCCCCCCCCTCAGTGAGCACCACTGCGGGTTGAGGCTCGAATCCCAAGGAGGCGGAACACAGAAAATGAAAAGGCTTCTGATTATAATCTGAGAAAGGAAGAAAAGAAAGCCTGTATCTAAAAAAGGCTAAGGTCTCAGATTGCAAATCAGAAAAAATAATTAACAGCTTAAATTAGTTTAATTAGAGTAATTAATTGTGTCATAAAGGTTGATCCAAAATATCTGTTAGGTCACTTGTGGTCAAGCTCAAAGTTCTGCTGTCGATTATTACAGGGTGCCTAGTAACACCAGAAAGTGTCTCTGACCTGATTATGAGAGTGAGAGAAAAGAAGGAGGGATGAAAATCTAGAGAAAGAGACAAAAAAGCAGTGTCAGTGTCTGGGCTATTTGGCTGCTGTGTCCAGTTACGAGGAACAAAGCTCTGCAGCCGGCTTTTTTTGGGGGGGGGGGGTTGGGACTGGCTTCCTGCCAGCAGTGGAAAATCTATACGCTGTTGCGCAACATACCATATCTTTGCCTTAGGTGAACTCTGAGGAATGCCTGCAGCTGCAACACACGCACAGACGCACGCAGATGCGCAGACACACACACACACACACGTTCATAAACAGCAGAGGATGAGAGGCCTGGTGCCTAGGCACTGCAGTGCTGTGGACAGTGCCTCCACTCGGCCGCGCCACAAGCCGCTGTGTCCGTTGCTGTGGCTCCCCGGTGTGGCAGAGCAGCAGCCTCAACAGCTGGATAAAACCATGGTAATTCAACACGGCTGTGTAGTGACGCACTCTGACACTCAGCCAGTCTCTCATATTTGAAGGTTAGTTACTTTTTAACTGCGTTTTTACAGTTGGGTAAAACTTTTGTGTATAGCCTTTTTAATTTAGGAAGGTTGCAAGAGAATAAATGTTTATTTAATTGTATAGTATTTATTTGAATGTCAAACAGCTGTTTCCGCTGTCATTGCTGCAATTTGTCCTATATTAAATGCTCCTTTGAATTTGATTGGATGTGAGTTCACTTTCTTACACAATTTGATATTTACTGATTTTTGCTTGGATTTTGAACCAGCAACCTTTTGTTCCGAAGCCTGTTACCACATACCTCTGCATCACTGCTGGTAGACAGGGAGATCATCACTCTGACCCTTCCACCCTTTTCTCTCAGCTTTTGGCCACATATCGGTGGGAAAGCCCACCCCACATCGATGTTTAGCATGCTGATATTAAAAACAAGGGAGCTACAGCACTGGAGCCAGGCCAGCATCACATCTAAGCATAACTGACAGGTGGGGCTGCAGGGGTGGGGCTGGGGGTGCTGGAATGGGTTGACCGGAGTTTAAGGTTGCTGCCCTGCCTCGACCTCCAGCCGGTCCATCATTTATCGCCTTCAGTGAGGCCGCTGCCGGTACTTGTGGATTTATCGTTTCTACAACACGTTCTCATGTGGCAGTTCTGGTGTCTGACAGAGGAATAAGTATTTATTGGTGGAGAGTGGGGGAGGGGGGTAAGAGAAGCCATAGGCCCTCATCCAAATTTAATCAGACTGGAAGTTCCCAGCCCAGCGAAGACTGGTTCACAGCAGTGTAATCAAAGCAGAGATGTTTTGACTCTTGTCTAAATGTTCCTTGCGAGGAGCACGAGAGCAGACCTTTTCAGGTTACCCCATATTTCAGCATGACATATTCAGTGCTGCTTTCGCCTTGGATGATTATGCCAGTAGAACTCTAAGCATATACGCAACACATTAATCCCACCAACCACCCCCCCTCACTGCCCCCCACCATAGACCAGCTCCTCACCTGCTACTGAAAAGGGGCCTTTTACCACCATGAACGTGACTAAGTGGAGAGGGTGGGGGTTGACGAGGCAGACTGTGATGTCTTCTGTGTTTATTGTATTCCACAGCCAGGTGATAAAGAAGAATAGACTGTGAGGCTGCAGGAAATGTGTTCATAAACATTGTGCTCACACTGATTCATGCAGTCTCATACAACGTTTCCCTCTGTCAGTTATACACGGCCCTGCTCGGCTGCCCATTAAACGTATGGTAGCGTGAAAGCAACTACTGAAATTTAAAATCCTAGAATTTTCTCCCTTCTTTGTCTTCCGTTGATTCTCCAAGGTCCATAGTATAACAGGACCAAATTTCCGGCTGTTGGGGTATCTCGTATATCATGTTATTTTTTCCAGTTACTGAACCCAGGGAGCCTGCCATTGTACCAGACTGATTACGCACCATATTGCCACCCGTACGTCCCGGTGTTTGACGTCACCGACCCTATGGTATAGACGCAGGCGTGTCCCAGCTTTTGTTACTGGCACTCCCCGGAGAGGGCACCTCTGCTTTGGGTAACGCACCTCAGTGTCTGTACAGTTCCCCTCAAGTATGACCGGATTAGTTTGGGTGCTGAAAGGGAGGTCTGGAATATCAACACTTGAGTCGACTTCCTTTGTTACCTCACGCCCCAAGAACGATACCAAGGAGACGTCAGTCTGTCTCCAGACGCCAGGAGGAGCGATCAGACTTTTTAAAGACCATTTAAAGGCAAATGGGCGTGTTTGTGTATTTGTGAGTGTGTGCTCTGAAGTATTTGTATTGCCTGGTGTTTGTCTGTGTGTGTCTATGTGTAGATGTATCTTAGCGTTGCAGTATATTGACCCCTGACCCTGCCCTCCCAGAATAATGGTTTACATGTTGCTCAGCTCCCTTTATTGTCTGTGCTTTGGAGAAAAAGAGACCTCCTGCTCTGAAAGATGAATGCAGTCGTCCACGTGTCACATGTCTACTGCTAAGGAATAGTATGTTGTATCTTAAATATCATTAAGAAGTTAACAGTTCTCATTGTCTTTAGGCTTTATTCAGTAAAGTAACTTGAGCAAAGAGGCAGTGAGATCCCTCTGTACTGGCGAACACGAACACACATCCCTGGAATCGCCCAGTCTGAAATGACAGAGATTCCCACTGGAGCTTTCTGGCCTCAAAATAGGGTATTTGTCTTATATTGTGGGTGAAAGTTTAGTGTCTGGTATTTTGGGAGCAATTTCGGAAATTTGATTTACGGCCCAGTGAAGGAAATGTGGGAAAACAAAAAACGGAGGCTGACTTCATATTATGATATTTGTTAAGCTGCAGCTTGCAAAACGCAAAGTTTTTTTTGATCAAAACAGTTAATTCCTCAGGCATTATTAGCTCAGTAAACAGCAGAACTGACGTTTATTGTTGAAATTTGTTGGCGTAAATTCTAAGCTCACCGACTAGAACTTTAGACATCATCTGCATCATGCAAAATTATTTCTAGAACTGAAATGTAAAATGTTGTTTTTAATAACAAGACTTTTAATTCTACATTGCTGGTGGTTAGAAATTGTTATGCCCCATATCAATATTTTTCCACCCTGTTGTCAAATGACTTGAAATCACTGCACAATGAAGTGAGGATTTTTGTGGGAAGGTAGACTGCTGTGTAAAATCACATTTGTCATTTTTGTTGTGATGGGAACTAGTCACTGGTGGGATCTTGGTTTGTACGACTTCTGCCCCGGTAAAACAATGACGTGGCTGTCTTGGCCAGCTCAGTTCTTCTGTTCTGAGGGAGAAAAAGCAACCACATAAAATACCATAGATAAGCGCATACCAGACTTTATGTAAGGTTGATGGGATATTTTGAATTGTTGACATAATCATTCATTTTCTAAACTTTATCTTTGTACTCCGTCTTGTAAACCACAGGCTATCTGCCCGAATGTTGTCAGGAACCCATCTTGGTTAGATGTACAAAGGATATGCTTTACTCTGTTTAAGTCAAAGTCCTTTATCAATGTGTCAGCCCACAATAAATGTAGAGTGCGCTCTTTGATGGCGTAAGCTTTTGACTCATGACCTGAGGTTTCGGCTCCTAGTAGAGGCCCCTCCATAGAGGACTTGTAAAACACCCAGCTGTATAAATGTGACAGCATGAGCTAAGCGTCAAAATAATAATAATAATAATAATAACAATGAGCATATGTGTGTAGCATGTTGCGTGGCAGGGGAGTGAGGTGAGGTGCCATGTTCCAATGGCCCTGTATTAGTGGTGGGCGGGTCGATCCAAGTATTGATAATATCGAAAGTAAAGTTGGTATTGATATTGATCAATACCAGTTTAATAAGATTGATACTTTAGTTTCGATTTCTCTCCTGAATGCACTGCAGCTGTCTGTGTAAACATGCTGCTCTGTCAGCGCCGAGCAGGCTTTGCTCCTCATCCTCCTTCTTGTGTTTTGATGTTGTGCTGTCACGTGACTGCAAGCAAACAGGCGCACTTGTTCGCACTCACACACACACACACACACACACACACACAATACAGAACGTAAGAAATTATGGCAGAGGGAAAGAGGAGTGCTGTGTGGTTTTATTTTCAAGCTGAAGATCAATCATCGGCAAGCTGTATTGTTTGTAAAAAGGCTGTCAAATCACGGTAATACAACTAATTTATACAAGCATATGAGAAAACATTCAAAAGAAAATGCAGAGCTACAGAAACGGAGAGAGGAGGTGATTTTCTACTTTATTGTATTTTTTTATTGTACTTTGTTTATTGTATTTTCATGAATTATTTTTATTTTTTTTTCCAAAGCTGGTTGTCTAATTTTGTGCACTTTATTTAAGAAAAAGACATTTTGTGTTACTTGTGTTTTTTAATAATGTATTTATTTACTTAAAAACTTTGCCCAAATTCTGTCCTCGGTTTTAACTAATTCATAATAAAATCACAAAAATCACAAAAACTTGAAATTAATTCAGCTTTAGCAATTTGATTATGCATCCACCTTAATTATTAAAAAGTATCGATATCGATATTGCTATCGGCGATACTTGCCCTGTATTTACTCGGTATCGGATCGATAACAAGTCTTGTAGTATCGCAAACCATTACCCTGTATGTGATTCAGTGGGCCGTAAACCTGATTAAGCTGCCAGAACATTTGTGAAGTTCAGCACAGGCTATATGTACCTCCATTGTACCTCAGTCCTCATTCATGTGTTCCAAAGTAGAACTTTTAACCCCATCTCCCTTTACCTCCCCCCCCCTCCAATATTTATCTGCTGTTTAGTTTTCAGCATCTCAGCATGATAACTCTATCTTTATTAAGTCAGGAACACAGGAAGTTTGCACAGGAACAGGGGAAAGAGGTGTGGAGCGTATTATTTTGCAGAAGGAAAAGGGTGTTAATGTCTCTCACCCTTGTTTTTCCTGCTCGTTGTCTTTCCTTGCACAGCAGGACGCAGCAGACTTACTTGCAGGCTTAGGAATAAACGCCTTTGTGAGCTTAGAATCCTCGGAACATTCGCTGCCTGCTCTGTGTGTGCTGACTAAGAACCATGTATCACTTGAAGGACAGCTGACAAGCATTTTTTTTTTCTTTGCAAAAATACATTGGAAACGCTCTGTGGGCTATTGCTGCACGTCAGCATCTCTCCCAGAACATCAATAAGGAGGCTACTCCGAGTGTTCGTCCATAACAACTCTGGTGAGAAGGTTCTCTGAATGTTTCCTCACTCCGCTGGGAACGAAAGGGAATTTGTAAAGATTTCCAGTCCTGACAGACCTTTTTTTTTTTCCATAAAACTACAACTGCCCTATTGTGAAGTGCAGCGTGAAGTGCATCGTGGGAGCAAAATGGTCATTCAGGGATGGCAACACTAGCTTAGGGTAGTTTTCTTAATTCAGTGATACACATGGTTGAATGCTTCTGGACTCAATTTCAGTAGAATTAGGCCTGTTATTTAATGTTTAAACTTAAACTCTAATTAAATACTATTACTTTAGCAACTGTTAGTGACTGTAACATGCAAGTGATGTGTTATATGACTGCTGTCCAGCACAGCGTAGTCCTATATGTATTTATGACCTTGTGTGTTTCTGTCTGTGGGGCGGCGATGTCCAGCAAGTGCCGCTGTCAGTATGTGGCGTGCATCCTGGAATCCCTCGGGGCAGGCGTTCGGCATGCGTGGACCTCTCACCCTCATTGTGAGCACTCTTCCGGCCGACATCGGACGGCCTGTGCAGGAAGCCGCAGTGGGCTGCTTTGAAAGCAGCTCTTCCTCTGTGCTCTGGGCTATACTGTTAACCCTCTCCGGTGTCCAACGGCATCTCCGAGCGGGAGGCAGTCTGAGACGTCATGATAGCTGGTCATGCGCTCAGCCCTTTCGTTGTTCCCTCTCTTGAGCTCACTACCTCATCAGAATCACTTGTCTGGTCAGGGAATCTAGCTTGATTGCACAACATGCCAGAAAAGTACCTGGACTGGAGTGAGACTTTGTCATGTTGTTTTTAGATTAGGCTTGTTTCCTTCCCGTCAGAGATAATGGGTTAAAAACAACAGTGTTACAGGGAGTGCTGTGAGATTTGGGGGTCAGCATGTGATATTTATGCGTGTGTGTGTTGTGTGCGTGTGACTGGGCCTCTCCTATAGCTACAGCTGTACTTCCTTCTGCCCTGAATTGCCTACGCTGCTTTCCTTCAGGTGTCTCGAGTGACTCAGACGAGTGGTATTTGTACAGTATATGTGGAGCTTGTCAGGCATTTGTTTATTCTAACAGGAGACTGCGTGTTCCACCAGTACCTTCTGTGAAGCCTCATTCACCCTGCCCTGCTTAGCTCCGCTCAATTAGCTACCCTTTACAGAAGGAGTGTTCTTCTAGAAAGGCATCAATACTTTTTATTTTTACACTGTTTTTTTTTTGCAGTTATACCATAAGATTGATTCTATGTCTGGCAAATTGCTGGGTGTGTGGTGGGGGTAGGGAATGCATTTTTTCCACTTAAAATGGATTGTTTTGTGTAGATTAGAGGCTGGAAGTTGTATTTCAGCAGTATATATTTTTAAGTTCTTGTGCCCATGAATGTATTCAAAGTGAGGCGATGGCAATATCGTAATTGTGTCTCGCCTTTTCGGGCTTTTTGGTGGATCTTGCAGCCAAGCGGCCTTTTGTCCAAGGCAGAGAACGGGGAAGGTGTTTGTGCTTCTGCATCTCGGTAACATCTTGTGTGAAAGAGTGGGAAAGCGGAGGGGCAAGAGACCGAGGGAGAAAAGAGCAGGCATGGCGAAAGATGGGGTGTGGGGGACGGGCGATGGGAGACTGTGGCAAGCCATTTGCATAAAGGGCACACAACGCATCCGGCTGTAGGGAGCGCTGGCATCTTGCCCTGCCGACTGGCAGTGGGCAGACTATGGGCAAAAGAAAGGAAAGGGCGAGGGGGGAGGAGGGGGGTTGGGATTTAGTCTATAGAGCATCCCTTGTTCAGGGAGAGGAGGGCCCTGCATTCTGGCAGAAGTGCAAGGCGGATAGTTGGTTTGACTGAGCTACATTATTTCTGTAGCGTTTGTGTGCACTACTGTGTGACACGCATACACTTATGTCTGCTGCATGGCCATTGCAGTGTGTAGCCTTGCAGACGTGTTTTTGTGTGTGTGTGTGATTCGGCTGCACCTGACCGACACAGCCGACTTGACCTTTCCTGTAATCCCTGCCCCCCCCCCCCCCCTTCCCCCCCCC
>JAODKE010000050.1:2890881-2908016 GCA_026779605.1 Mormyrus hasselquistii | reverse complement strand
CACCGCATCAGACCAAAATATCCCAGCAACAACTGGGAGACGAATGGACAGGGGAGCGAGGGATTCGTCGGCAGCTTCTGCCAGACTACCAGACTAATACGCTCCCAGCCAATGTCCAATCCCCCACTCACTCTCTCTGCAGACTCCCAAAGGCCTGCATGAAGGAGAGTGTTGCAGAGTCACCATAGTGTTGTCCTTTCTTTGCTCTGTAGCAACATCAGGGTTTCACCCAGAGGGGTTCATTCTTGAGCTTTACATTCACCCAGCTCAGGCTTGTGTGTGGCTTTGTCGTGGCTCCGAGTGCTGTGTGAATTCGCTTGAGGCGGGGTCAAGTAACATGAGTGACAGCATCAACAAATGGGAGCTAAGGTTGGATGTTTCTTAGGACACGCCGCTGTCTCCAAGATTCCCTTGTCAATATTGTACTACCTGTGTTCGGTTGATGCCGCATACTGGGTTGTCTTGTGCCCGTAGCCTCTGGCGTCGGCTATGGACCCCCCGCAGTACTGTGTAGGACAAGCGTTTAAGGAAGATGGATGGATGAATATTGAACTATTTGGCAAATTCAGCTTTAACATAAAGAATGTAGTTCTCTTGTTATTACTATTTCCAATTAAGGTTCTTTCAAGGAATGAAGTGAATGAAACTTACAGCATTTAAATTTGGTTTAGTGAAGCTGTTAGCAGACTGACAGACTTTTGACATCCTCCAAAATCAAGGGTGTTGATCTATTTCTGGTGTAATTTAGCCCCATATATTCTTTCGTGATCAATGAGTGGAGACTAATTGCTGATTTACCAGTGCAGTAAGGGGGCTGTCGGGGGGCAAAAAGTACTGAATTATCCAGTAATATCAAGTTGCTTACCTGACACATTTTCAGCCAAATGTTTTGCTCGTTTGTATAGCTGGATATTTTATTAAAAGCAATTAAGATTGGCCCATTGGACACAATCTGGGAATTCATAATAATAGCCTTACTTTCACAAGTCTATACCTTAAACCAGTCTGCTACATAATTTCCACATTGGCTCCTTTTTGTTACAGTTTACCACAATAGTTGAACATAATGGTTTGACATAATAATCAGACTTAAGTCAATATACCAGTTCACACTTTAACATAACAGATGAATATTACATTTGGACATCATCATAGTCTATTATTATTATTATTATTATTATTATTATTATTTTATTACTAAGTAATAGTGGTGGTAGTAGTACTAATATTGGTAATGTCACATATTATTGGTATTTAAGGCTACTTTAAAATGATTGCATATGTTCTCTGCAGTAAGTTGCTGATTTGGTGAGTGGCATAACGGCAGCACAAGAGACCCTCCACAAGTCTTGCACATGTGGCAAAATTTTGAAAGTTTGTGTTGTGGTTTGATTTTTCTTTCCTTGGAGTCCGGTGATTAATAGTTAATTGTAGCGATTAGAGTAGAGGTTTATAGCAATTGCACTACACCCGCTGCACTCAGCAAGAACGGCCACACGAGCAGCTGCTGGAGCTGGTTCAGTCTCTCAGAAGAGACAGAGCTGTGAAACCGCTGAGCAGAGGCTTCCTCTCCGCGTGGAAACTCTCAGTTAAATTGCTCTGTGGTGCAATCAGACACGGGCTGCAGCTGACAGGCTGGACGCAGTACAGATCTTCTGGGTTTGGGAAAGGCTGGATTTGTGTAGAAAGGTGCTTCTTGGGTTATGTTTATGAGGCTTTACGAATGGTCTTTTGATATAGGAAGAAAGAATACTATAGCGAAACATGTACGTTACGTAAACCTGTCAGTTGCCATGAGCATCCAGTTACTGCAGTGTTTGGGTGGAGTCGGGGGTGTCTCAATTTATGGAATAAAGAAGCAGTTACAAGATGCATATCTAGCTGGGATGCTGGAGTGGAGCTTGGCTCACTTGTTGAGGGCTGTTGTTTAGTCTTATGCGCAAAACAACATTCACTTACCTTGTATCTGAATGGCACTCTTTTTATTTAAATGAAAATTATAAAAATTGAACAGTAAAACTACACAGAAGGTTTGAACGCTTTTTATTAAAATATCAAATATACGTAAACAAATGTTGGTATACTGGTTTAATTTCTCTTAGCCTCACTTATGTTTGTACTCATGTCACTTCAAAGGGAAAAGAAATATGATCCCCAGAGAGAGCAGCTAGTGAGACAGTGTGTCTACCTGGGTCAGGAGAGGCTCGGGGTGAAAAGTTTATTAGTCTACGTCAGTGTGCGTCAAAAGGTATGGCATCCCAGACGCAAATATACAAACCGGACAAAGGCTGCGTTAATGAAGTGGGACGTAAGTTAACACAGGCGTTCTCATAACCGTGCATTACGGGAAAATAGTTCGTCTGACCTATGGATCTGTAAGCAGCTAGATTTGGGTGTAAAGACAATTGCAAACGGTGGAACTACGGGACCCCGCCGTACAGGATGGCGCTACACTCAGGTTAGCGTTCATAGCAACAAGATGGACAGCGTACCTGGTTACCAGGTTTGTGATAACGGGGGGATTAACAAAAAAAGGACAATTTAGGACACACTTGTTATTCACCTATACTGACAGTAGGACGCAGTTGTTTTTCATCTACTTAAAATTTAAAACAGATTTTTTGGCATAGTTACAAAAAATATTTAAACGGTTTATTGTTTTAATTTCCGAATCCACAAGACAAGTGTAAATGCTGACCGTAGAGTGCTCCTGTACAAAGGTGCGAGACTCCGTGACATGTTTCATTCGCCTATAAACAAGATTTAATCACTCATAAGATTCTTAGAAATATATTTTTAATGCTTCATATTACACTTTATGTAAAGAAATAATGAAATAGGTGCCTGGTCGTTATCTGCTGAAACATTGTTCGCGCTCAGTAAACGATGTCTGGGGATTTGAGGCGGCTCTTGCTCAATTATAGTTACCCCATTCATTTATTTGAAAGCAGGGACACCCAGATTCAGTCCTCGCAGGCAGCGGCGTTTTCGCCGCACTTAATTGCTTTACTGAAGCAATTGTTTGGGTTGTAAGTCACATCCCCTGTGTGCTTCAGGTGTAAATAAGGCGCTAATTAAAACGCGTTCAGTAATGTATTGACTTTCCACCATCATTACAGAAGCGCGAAGTGTTTGAAACTTTAAATGTTGCATTTTTGATGGGAGAATGTCTGCAAGTTCCCCCCCCCCGATGTTCAGTACCTTTGCTATGAACGACAGGTGGCAGTAATCAATAGTTCGCTGTGTCTCAGACTTCCTCGAGACCCACTATAGAGAATCCGCTATGTACACTGCTTTTGTTACTGGGAGCCCTTTAATTACAGTAATTAAGCTTAACTTCGTTTTCAGTTGATTTTGGACCTGGTTTTGACTTGACGCTTCTGTCAATCTCTGGCGTTTTTTTTCGTGTTCGTACTGAAATAACATGAAATTGCGCACTGTTTGTTGTGTGCGTGTTTCCTAACAGTTGTTATTAATTTAAAATACTAAGTAAATGTAATGTTAAATCGAACAAATATCGAAGTGAGTAACTACAATCATTCTTCATAAGACTAATATATTTTTTGAGACGCACAAATTAATCAAGGAGAAAGAAAACGCGTTTCAACAATCCTGTAACTAATGAGAAACTTCTAACAGCTAATAGATATAACATGTAGATTAGTATTCCGTAAGTGTCCAGCCAAGCCTAATTAATGAATGGGGAGGCTGGAACAAAAATCAGCATCCACAGTGGGTTCACAGGACAAGGACTGGGTAAACCCTTACTTTACTGCACTGAAGTTTAAACTGCTTTGTAAGTAAAATCCCCATTACTCATGTTTCCCATGTTAATATTCAGTTTGTTAATGTCATCATGATATTGTACCAGTAAGGTGTCGAGCAGTATGTGACTATAGAAGTGAAATGGGTTCCATTATGAACACACTCCTGAAATATAATAAAAATGTTAATATTATTATTATTATTAATAATAATAACAAGAACACTTATAATTATGATAATTATTTATGCAATAATAGTAATAATAATAATAATAATTATTATTATTATTATTATATTGTTTAGCACATCATTTTTGCACCAGATTGGATCTCAAAGTGCTGTATACAGAACTTAACATAATATTAAAACCCATGTGTTTGATGACGACCAAACACAATAAAATATGCAATAAAATAGTTAAGGCCGTGAGACAGAATTCTGACTGTTTTGGAAAAACAGAGGAGTGCTTGCTCCTCTATTTCTTTATTTAATGTATTCCAAAGCTTAAGTGCATAAAAGACCACCTGGCCAGTTTAATAATGGACTTTTTGGTCTATGAAGGATGCCAGAAGTAGAGAATGGTTTTGGTGTGTATTCCGACAAGCAATCTGTAACATACCCAGGTGCCAAACTATTAAGTACTTCTAAAAAAATGATAAGTACAGTACAATACTATTCTAAACCTACTACTCTATTTTAAAAATTTATGGTGGTTAGTGCAAAATCTGCTTCGTTGCATAAGCTACCTTTGCTTGGAAATTTAGTTCAAAATTATGCATCATCCCTGTGTTTGTAATAAACTATGTGGCACACATTTTGCATATCTTCATACTTTTGAGCCAATACAGTATCATAAAAACCTAACTTTTTCATATATATGTATATAAAGTTTCAGACACCAAGCTTTCATGTCAGTTAAATCCTTTAAATGTGTAATGTCGTTATAGTCAGCGTCTGGTTAAACATATATGCTATTGTCTGCACAACTTTAAAAGTGTTATACATAATTGTGTCAAATGGATGTATATGTAATGGAAATCAAGATCTCAATAGAAAAATCCGTCTGGAACATCACGGGAAACACGTATTTTTCAGTTATGGTCAATTCAACTCAAATAGGAGTGAAACCAGTTTAGAAATTTTGATGCAATCATTGAGACAATTCATTCATACTTAATTTTACAATATTAAATACAGTGCTTAAATCGAAATGAACTGGGACACATATGATGTAGGAAAACTACTGTAAGGTCAATTCCTATGTTAATGGAAGCAGTCTAATCATTACATTTAATTCTAACACAAAACTGGAAGTTCAAGCCTTTTTGCCCATAGTGTATATCTGTTTCAAAACCAAACTTTACATTCTTTTTTGTGCTAAGGGAGATTTGATATAGGTGCAAAATTGCCAAGCACAGCAGGATCTATTGTACTTTCCTTAATGAGAGGTTTCACAATAGCAGTTTTCAACACATTTGGAGAATTGCCAATTGAAGGAGACCCGTTTACAATAGTTACATTATCTGACACGCAGTCGACACCTCTTTGAAAAATCTAGGAATAGGGTCTACAAATGCAGGTAAATGACTTAATGTTAGAAATTTTGATTTTTCCCAGCTATGTTACTTGCTACTGAAGAATCTAAAACGGCACTGGATAATATGCTTGAATATTCAGACACTGAGTTTTGCGTCTGTCTTTCCTACGTGTCATCTTATGTGGCGGAATTTTTAACGAGTTTTGTCACATATTCACACTTAATTTATGAAGGAGGCCTATCACAATAGTCTATCATTGGAGCAGAATTTATTTAGTGCTCAATGCAAAAGAAAAGCACTTTTGGCCTGTACTTACTGTTCGTGCCCCCAGTTTTTCTTCTTACTTAACTTTCCAGGTAATTTCAATTGCGTTATTTTTTTGGTGTTAAAAAACCCCGTTAGCTTTTTCCATTTACTGGCTCTTCTAAATAGATATATTGCTATAACCAACCATGGACTTTTGTTATTTGAAGTCTATTTTTTTTTGCCCAAGTAGTTGCATTGTCAGTGGTAGTTTTTTACCGTGCATTCAGGTTTCCACGTTTATAAAATCGCGACAGAAGCGTATTAAGAATAACGCAGATGTTACAATTGGGTGTCGTGCATTAATGTAGTCAGCTCTTCCGCAATTTAAGACTTTCGCTTCAGTGTTGCTTCTTCCTTTGATGCGATAGACTCTCAAAGAACACGCTATAATGACCGAAGATCAACACCAAGAACCGAGGAGGGTCAACAACTTATAAATCGTACGAAATTCTCAGGCACATTAACTTAACATAAGAAATTGTCTCCCTCTTTCTATTTTATTGTATTAAGATTAAGTTAATTTAATGTGGGTATATTAAAAACGGTCATGTCGAATATCCTACGTTTATAAAATCATTTAAAAACGAAACAAAAAACAAATAGACAGGCTACTATATACGTAAATACATACACGCACAGGTTATACAATATAAATTGTATTCGATCTCGGTTTAAATGTATTAATCCTTTTTTTGGACATTCTTAAACTGACATCTTCTGTGATATTTTAAATAATATAATATCAACACTTTGTTTATTTTTTATTCATTCATTCATCCATTTGTTTAATTATTAATTCATTAATAATTAATGAATTTTATGTACAATATAATGGCAGGCTGCTAAAATAGCTATATCATTTATTGGACATTTTGCATTTAAAATAATCATGTGCATGAATTTTCCTTTTAAAGACTTTTAATAGACAAAATATAAAAACCCATACATGAACTTTTGCTTTGACCTTCGTTTCTCTGCCCACGTAACTCGGCTGGGTGAATGGAATACAACACAGGAATACAGTTTATGTATTTAAGCTGTATTCCTGTGTTGTATTATGTTCTCTAAAAATATTAAATATTCTTTTGAGTGCCTTCACAACTTTTATACGTGGCACATATAAAAGTTGGAGAACGTTCTTTATTATTCGGTCCAGCGGCGTATCAGTATTTAACTGCTTGGCGCAGATACTTGGCTTATTTTTAAGCTTGAAATAAGATGAAAATGTTCTAACAAAAATGAAACTCAACATCGAATTTTAATTCAAGTTGTTTTTTTAGTTGAGCGTATAAAGGGGGTGAACTTTACCTTTCCCGAGTCCTTTTGAAGGCATTTTCTTCATGTACCTTTTTGTGTTACTGTTGCATGCATAACTTTTGGTTACATTGTTTTTGGTTCCCAAATAATTAACTTCAATTAACAGTCGCAGAATATTCTATTCTTGATGTTCCGTAAATAGCAAATAGATTCTGTCTTTGGTAGTCCGAATTAAAGACTAAATACATATGGTGTAAACGCCGTTTCAGTGCCGGTTAATCATAAGACAAAGAAAACCCTTAGGCTTCGTGTAAAGATGTACCTCTCGCTAATAATGTTACGAATGTGTTGCATTTTTTGTTAGTCACAGAAGATTTCAACTAGGCAGTTACCGGAATAATATAAAGTATCAGTGTTACAGAAAAACTACTTTTTTACAATTTGCCGTTATTTGAATGATTCTGTGGTGTAGCTAATTTTCTTAATTACTCTGTAACAGAGTATGTAATATATAGTTGTAAATATATATAGTTGTAAATGTCTTGTAACTGTTTTTATTATTTAGGAATTTGAAAAATCCAAACAATCTAAATAAATAATTATTCAATAATTCTTACAATTCGTTTAACCTTTTTCTTCTACATGTATTAAATCTTAGTATAACTGCGTGATTTTTTTTAAGATTTGAGAGTTTTTCTAAAGCATGATTGTCGTCGTATTATACATACACCTACAATACACGCATTTATAACGAAATAATACAAGGCAATAAACGGGGTTCTAGAAAACAAATTTACAACAAAGTTCCTCAGTGATGTGACACGGTTGGAGTTTTATTGATTTTGGTATCACGTGATAAAGAGGTCATTAAATGAAAAAGTACATGTGGTTGTCGGGTGTTCACCCTATCAGTGTAATCCAGGGCGCACCTTTTATTTAATCCTTGAGAGCAAGTGTGGGATTCCGCACTTACCCAGTTTAACTTGGTGGTTTTACACGTAACCAGTCTTAACAAATGCGTTAATTTCCTTAAAATAGTACCGTTATTTACTATCAAGCCTAATTTTAACGCTGCCTTCTGTCCTAATTCATTCAGAAAAAGAATATGTTAGGCTTTCTTTAGTAAAGAGTAAATCAATAATGTTCCTGATCTGTTATTGCCGAATGTTTCATGGTTTGAAGTTTATCTGAATTCAGGTATAGAGTTACTCTCTGGTAAAAAGAATTCTGTGTATAATTATTTTAGGTCTCTGCTTTCAGTATTTCAGTTCACTTCTTGGAAGGTTTGTATTCGGTAGGATTGTTTTGTTTCCTGGCCGCGTGTTAAATCAAGTGCTTTCGGCTGGCAGCGGAGTCTCTTTCGACCTAGTCTATATTTTGACTTGCAACACCATTTTGACATTAACAACAACGTTGAATAGTTGAATAAAATGAGCTTTAGCCTACGTCTCAGTCGTCCTTTTAGTATTTGTTCATTTGTCTTTTTTTTGTCGGAGAGCAATCCACAGAATAATTCAGTATTTAATTGACTTGGATGCAGTAAGATATTGTCAATTATAAAAGTCTGGAGTTAAAATATAATTGTTTTTTTCTAAATATGGTCGAAGTTGGAGACTGTTAATTTGTGATGCCTCGGGATTTTATATCCCTATTCCTGTAATCTATATATGTCTATTTGCAGCATATTAATTCTCTGAATACCAAACCTGCATCCCCGATGAAGCAACTACTTTTTAAAGAAAGGTATTAAAGTACTCAGTTTTCCATTGGAAAAAAACTCATTGTATGCCCAGTTAAGGGCCCAAACACACACAGACTACATGTTTCTAACGAGGCTTGGCTTGTCCTGCATTGCTCTGAGTCGGATCTGGCTGCTTAGTACAACGACCACGTATGCCCTTCACTATAGCGGCAGAAGGACACACACAAGCCCTCTGACCCCGCTCTCCAGGCCCGTCTGAGATCCGGTTGCCATGGGTTTAGAAATTGTGCCAGACATTCTTTCGCATATAAACTTACTCACTAAATTGTCTTTGCTATGGCATTTTGCGGCTCCGTATCAATGAGTTTTTTTGCAGGAGACTGTGGGCTAAAATGCCGATAGTCAGATCTTGGAAAAAAAAGATTTTTAAATAGTTCTTGCCATATTTTATTTGTAGCGCTCCTGCAGGTGGGTGGATCTGCGACTGGCGGTGTAAATATGAATGTTCCTCATTTCGGTAGAGAAGCACGAAGTAGTATTGCATTTCTTTTTTCCTTCTGGAAGTTATATGCAGGGACTTTTTTGGGGCTTTTAGTAACATTAATATGAGTCAGTGGTGTAGAAGAAAATCCTCAGTAGCCACAATTTATAACTGAAATGGCAGAAGTCATACGTCGTGCTGCCACAGCGGCTGCCTTTATATCACTGTCTTCTGAATGAATCGTTATTGCTGTTTATATATATTTAAATTCACACTGAATAATTGTAATTATAGATCACCGAGACTATAAAGAAATGGTAAATCATTTCTCTAGGAACTGGCCATCGCCGACTCTTATTGAAGACAATGATTATTTGCATTGATTATTTAAAAAAAAACTTATTTCAGTAGGGATTGCTGCTTTAGAAGACTTCTGTCGTCAGTGGTCTGTGAAAGTCAATGGATTTTTCTTTAAGTGTTTTATGTTGTCATTAAAGGGGGTAACTGATGTATTTAAACACTGGATTCACTTAATTCAGGACTTTCTGACTTCCATCCTGGGAGTCGTCGGTTGGTTTCACGGTGCAAAGAGGGGGGAGCGGCGGGGTTACAAGGAATCGGCGTGAGGCCGACGGCCGCTCGGCATCTCCTCGCAGCTTATTTTTATTTTTGCTCTCCGGGTTCCGGCGTATTTTATTTTCTTGCTGCTGAAACCTTTGGCGAGGCTCGGTGCTGCTTTCGTCTCGCTGCGTCTCGCGTCACAAACATCGCGCTCCCTTGGCAGAGACCTCCGCACAAAACGGGAGCGCCCGGAATGAATGAATCCCTGCTCTGATTAAAAAAATGTTAACGAACAGGTAGCCGTTCCGCTCAGGTTGATTTTTCATTAGCCAGTTGCTCATAGAACGTCTGTCGACTAATGTCTGGGCGTTTGTGTTTCATGGAGACCCGTAAGTTAAAGGTGCTTTTCCCCGTACGAGAGTCTCTACGCTGCAAAAATGCCTGTAATACCTTATCAGAGTTGTTATATGTGGCCAGTTCTAGACTCTGTTGTATAAAGTATGGTTTCTTGCGGGAATCAATCGTGCGTTCTGTGCAACTTTAGTATTAAAATAGTTATTAAAATGTGAAATTACTGGACTCTACTAAAATGTTTGTTCGCAAAAAAAAGAGGATGCGCATGGGGAACTATTGGACTTTTTTATTTGCCCAAGAAATCGTTAGAGGGCCGAATGGCAGGTCAGATTTGCCTTTGGACAAGAGCTTCTTCACTACCTAAGTCTCGCCATGGCCTTCTGTATGTCCCTCACAAAATGGGAGCATGTGGCAAGAAGGAGCAGGAGCTTACCCCATGCCTAGACAAAGCTCCGAGCTCAGGATCTGGCCTGTTGGGATAAGATGGCTCTTTTGAATAAAACCTGGGGTATTGTTTGCAGTAATGCTGAATAGCACTGGACAGATAATGGCAAGCAAAGCCGGCTCCTTGGTCACCTGCTTAACTAATAGATTCAAATTAAAGCTAGATCTTAATTTTTTATATATATTCACATATATTACATACCTTTGCATGTATGCAATATGCAAATTTTCTTCTAGATTACCATTTAAAACCATTTAGGAAAGTAGTAAAAAAAAAAAAAAAAAAAAAAAAAACGTTTTTTTAACGTCTACAGTTAATTTGATGTGTAAAGCGCAAGTGGACCTGAATGAATGGAGCAGTAGATGAAACCAGATTCAGTGGACATAAAGGAGGCGTTGGCAAATATTTTAAATGCTTTTAATACAATAAAATGTAAAATTAAATTATGATTATAGCACATATACAAGGTTAGCATAATGAAAAACTACTAGCAGGTGGAATCAGACTAGCAGGCGTGAAGTATAAGGGATGTTTTTTTGAATTGACATTTGTATCACATAGCGGGTGCATGACAGTGCTTTCATTTCCTGTCCCATCTTGAGGACCCTCTTGCCTTTGTGCTGCTGTCTCCAGTGACTGGAACCATGGCAGTGCCTTGCCGGCAGACGCCGCCAAACGTCCCGCCGCGGCGGCCGCCGTTTTCCCCCCGCGTGCCGCTTGCTGTACTATACCTTCTCACTTTTCCATTTTAGGGTACATGTCCAGCTTCTTCTTCTCGGCTTCCCAATGCTCCTTTTTTCTCTGGTTGCATATGTTGGTGGTGTAGTATGTGTGTTTTGCGCACAGTAATATTACAAAATCTGTTTGGGGGCGGAAACACCTGATTTATGGGTGACGCTCAGGCACACCACAGAAGAACAAAGGAAAGATGACAGCTGTAGGATTTCGGTGCTGGTTCGAGGAGGAGTATAGTTCCACGAATGCACTGTGATAATTAATGGGCCATAGCGTAGTAAAGCTTTGGAACTCTTTTAGTATGCTGAAGCGGAGCAGGACACCAGGGCATGTGCAAGAGTGGCACTAGATACAGTCCTATATGTGACATGTTGTCTATCCAAGCCTTGAAATGACTCTGCCAGTTGAGTTTGATCTCCATTTGTTTGTACAGAAGTCACAACACTGAACTGGGATGTTGAATTAAAAGTCTTGGTGTGAAGGAAGTTTCCTAGGCTCATGCTTTGTGTGTTTTGTATGGCTTAGCTTGTAGTAGTCTTGGCCTGGGATGAAGTGGATGTGGTTGGCCTCCTGCTTTGTGTGGTCCTGCAGTATTGTGCCTCCTAACTCCACCTGACTTTACTGCAAAGGCCTGGTTTTTACAATAAAATCCACTTACAAGTGAAAGGACCATAGCTCAGGTGCGAAAGAGACCTGTCCGCGCTTCTGATTTGCAGAGAAAATCCACAGAAAGGAATGTGCTTCCTGTAGGTCTGAGAGCACAAATAAACAGAATGCAGGAGAACTGGACGAATCAGGGCTGTGAGGTAATTCATTTTCTGTTTGTTTATTTATTTTTTGCTGTGCAGGTGAAAAGAACAGCAGGTATGCTGTCGATGAAGGATACGTTTGTTTATTTGATGGATTATTATTTTTTATTATGGATATGCTCCTACAGGCTGCATTCGTTGTCTGTGAAATGCATTTAACATCTCTGGCACTCATTCTCATGCCAACTTTGTATATGTGTTTCAAAATGGCTATATACCATATACTGATGTATTTATTGGGGGGTATTTGTTTCCTCCTCTTTGTTCGTGCGGTAAATCCGGGAGCAGCTGCTGGTTGGAGGGTCTAGTGGGATTTTGGGGCCGTGTTTTCTCAAGCCGTTCTGTGCCAAGGCAGTGTAGCGCCAGCGCCATGCGATGGGGGTGGGGGGGGGGTGGAGAGAAGCAGTGCCGCGCGTGTGGTTTGCGGCGACGGTGGCCATGTTGGATATGGCGGTGAGAGAGGTGTGTCAGATCCGCGTGTGAAAGTGCTCCCAAACTTTGCCAATACCATCAATAAGAAGTTGCTAGGCTTTGACGGAGCATCCGCTGCTGTACCAAATGGCGTCCCTTGCGCGGACGCAAACGCACACGGGCAGACAAGCGCGCTCTCTCTCCCTCGCCACACACACTCTCACTCTCTCCGCCACCGACCTCCCCCCCCCTCCCCCTCTCTCTTCCCTCCCTTTCAGCTCTTGAAGCTAACGCATTGGCTGGGCTGCAGGCGCCTTGTTGCCAAATAGGTGGGGCCCTCCTCGCGTTGGCAAAGGCTCAGGCAATGGTTAGGGAAAGATCGTGAAGAGGACGAGAGAGAGAGAGTTGGAGAGGAAAGGGGGAAAAAGAAGCAGCACTCTCGTTTGCCAGCGGCCGTACGCGCTCTTCCAACATTGATTCGGTTCTCTCCTTTTTTTTTCCATATTCTCCTCACCCCCCATCCGTCTTTCTCTCCCTCTCTCCCTTTCTTCGAGTCTTATGCAGGGCCCACAGTTCCGAGCAAACACCAATACCACTTATTGCTTTGCCAAGGATTTTTTTTCTGTCTTTATTTAGCTTTTATTTTTTTTTATTTGGAAACCGCAAAAGAAGCGGGTTTATTTTTGGTGATTGTTTTTGTCTTTTTTTCTCTTTTTCCAAGTTGTTTCTTCACTGGCACTTGACATCAGCTTTTTTTTCTTTTTTTCCTCTCTCTTAAAAAAAAAAAAAAAAAAAAAAAAATCTCCACCCGTGCCACCACCAGTTATCTTTCCTGGTGGTGTGCTGTACCCCCTCCCGTGTTTTTTTTTTTTTTTTTTTTTTTTTTTTTTTTTCTTTTTCTTTAATTCTCATTTCCATGGACAATTGAATTGAGTGCTTCCTTGCTTTTTTGCCACTTATAAATCTTTTTAAACGTTTGGCTTTTCAATGCTGACTTTCCTCCCTGGTTGCTCGTGAGCTGGGGATACAGCTAGTATCTGGTGCAGGATACTTTTCTCACAATCGTCGGGCCGAATTTATGATGAGAGTGCAAAATGGTAACTACCAGGCTGCCTGATATTTTTTTGTGCTGCTGTTGCTGTTGTTTTTCTTTGTGCATTTAAAAATTAATGCAGATGGATTAAGCTGCTGAAAATGATGGAGGAGATGTCCAAAGGGCAAAAGATGTTTTATCTGCAGTTAACACTCACTGTGGGGTTATCAGCGGCGAAGTTGGCGAACGTGGGCCGTGGTGTGGCGGCTGTGGCAGTGTGATGGTGCCTCGGAGTTTGGCCGTGGAGAAGTCGGTGTACTGTGGGATAGTTCAGTGGATCCTACAGCGGGCATCACATAGGGCCACCGTGCGCAATTTGAAACGCGTTACTATCTGTTATCTTTATTTGCTCAAACATTTTGTAATCCTAAAATTTTGAAGTAACCTTTAATTTTCTTTTTCAACTACAAAAAGTAGCATTTGAGAAAGTCTTAAATTTCAATAATTGTTTTTATGCTGATATATATTTGTTCATTTATTTCTTTCAAGTAAAATGTTTTGTTTTGAGACACTTTACAGTCTATAGTAATTGTTATTGATATAAATTCCATATATAAAATTTATAAATACATATACATATAATATATATACAGCCTTTAAGCTTAATTAGCGAATGTTTTTTGTATTTTTTATATTTTGGATTCATTTTCTTTTTTCTGTGGGTCTTTAAAATGTCTTAATTCTTTCTGGGTATAGGGGATCTTTTTCTGTGTTGCATTATTGTGGCATTATTTGCACCTTATTTCCTTTGTTTGTTTGTTTTTTTTTACTGTTCTTTCCTACTCTAATTTAACATGAGGTCATACTTTCTTTGGGGACTCTCCATAAGTTTGGTTTTTCCCTCTCCATACCGCAGGATGAGTTCCACCCCTTCATCGAGGCCCTCCTGCCGCATGTGCGTGCCTTCGCCTACACCTGGTTCAACCTGCAGGCGCGCAAGCGCAAGTACTTCAAGAAGCATGAGAAACGGATGACCAAGGACGAGGAGCGCGCGGTCAAGGACGAGCTGCTGAGTGAGAAGGCCGAGGTCAAGCAGAAGTGGGCATCCCGGCTGCTGGCCAAACTGCGCAAGGACATCCGGCCCGAGTTCCGTGAGGATTTCGTGCTGACCGTCACGGGCAAAAAGCCGCCGTGCTGTGTGCTGTCCAACCCTGACCAGAAGGGCAAGATCCGGCGCATCGACTGCCTGCGGCAGGCCGACAAGGTGTGGCGGCTGGACCTGGTGATGGTGATCCTCTTCAAGGGCAGTCCTCTGGAGAGCACGGACGGCGAGCGGCTCATCAAGTCGCCCCAGTGCTCCAACCATGGCCTATGCGTGCAGCCACACCACATCGGAGTCTCCGTCAAGGAGTTGGACCTCTACCTGGCCTACTTCGTCCACACGCCAGGTGAGCGGCAGGGCCCCAGTGCCTCCCTACACCAGTCTCTTCTGGCAGCGTCTTCTAGCTTACAAGTTGCTTTTTTTTTTTTTACCCATATCCTAATTCCCTCTGCCAGCACAGTATGTACCAGCACAAAACACAAAGCAGAAACAGAGAAACACAAATGCAAAAATCTGAGAGTGCTGCTAAATGAATTAAAGCATGGCGGTGTGTCCGGGTTTTGCTTTTCTTTCCCCGTGTGCCTCACTTCGTACCTCGCTGTGCGCTGACAGCTGGCCTGAACCCAGGCCCGTGCGAGAGGCGAGCGGGAACTGCATTTCTCCGCCCGAGGCCAAACTTCAGCTTCCCGCCAAGCTGAGCCGAGCTGAACCGAGCTGCCAGACGTGACAGCGTGCTGTTGTCCGTGCTGTTGTCCGTGGTGATGTCCGTGTTGATGTCCATGGTGTTTTCTGGTTGCACATCAACTCTCTTAGCCAGTTTGGTTCGTTTCCATTTACCCACTTTGGGTGAAGGGTAAATTTTACATGCCACGAAAATGTAGTCTGTGTTCAGGTTAGGTGTTCCAATTTTGCCTGTAATAAATTACTAGGAAAAAATATAGAATTCATTTTACCGTAGGCTGTAAATAAATATTATTAAATGATAATTTACTACTTTAAAAATTGCTATTATTATTAATAAATTAAAGGTCAACCAAATAATTGACAACAAAGAAGCAATTCATAATATTTTAGTGTTACTATTTTAGTATTAAATTAATTTTGACTTTTTAATTATTTTGAGTTAATATTTCAGATTTTGTATTTAAGAAAGAAGTTTAAGCATTCTAAATTAAGTTTTTCTTTGTTTGATAAAGAAAGAAATCTATATTTTTATGCAAATATATACTGAAACCTTTATATCTAGGAAAATTATAATTAATTTATTTGTAAATAAGCTAATGTAAAATTTTCTGTTATCCCAGCTAGTGCCAGAAGGTAAAAAATATTATTGTTATTGTGTTTATTATATTTTATTATTGGGAGAATGGATTGTCATAAATTAATATATTTAATTAAAATTAATGTGCATTAAAAACAACAGTGTTACATTGCTCATGCAATTAGCTATATGTAATAAATAATGTTGTGTAATAATGTGTTTTAAACATGCATCATTTTGAAGTTTTTAAAATAATTTGTAATACCAGCAGTCACAGTAATCGCCGTAAGAACAGCGAACCATGCAGATTGTTAGTGTGTTACTGACTTTGGGCACTCTGCCTCTTAGGCCAGCAAAGTGAGGAAGGGCAGCCCGCATCGCCGCTCTACAACGGCTCTGTTGCTGCATGTGGAGAGCATCATAGCTACGCGTTATACCGGCTAATGCAGGGGGGTCTCGGTCTTGTATTCACCCGCGGTAACTGCAGCTCAGGTCGGCTCCTGAGGAGATCAGCCCTAGGCGGCAGGGGCATTACTGTTGCCTGGTGCCAGCCTGCCCCCCCCCAACAGCCCCAGCACCCTGTTCCCCTTTCTTTATGTTTCCCGTTGCCCTCCAGCTCCTCCCGTAGTGTTTTGTGTGTATCTGTTTCTGTGTGCCTGTGTGTATGTTTATTATGGGTCCAGTCCAAGCAGACAGATTTTGCTGGGAAAAAAACCCATTTTCTTTTATCTCGTTTTGTCCCTTTTTGTTTTTAGAAAGATCCCGTTTTCATTCTAAACATCCTCTTCATTATCACCAGTGTACGAGTCGGCTCCCTTGGTCCTTTTGTTTAAACTGTGGAGGAGAGGCAGAAAGTGCTGGGCTGCGTTGGGCTTGTCATCTGCTCTAGGGGAGTGTCTGTTTCGGTATGTAACGCAGCAGTGAGGAGAAGTCCTCCGTTGGCCTGTTTGTAATCTATTCTTTTTCTTTTTTTTTTTTGGTGCAAACAAGCTTTTTACTGTCCAAGTTTAGACAAAAACAACGCATATCTCCTTCTCGGGTGATCAGAACCAAAGGAACAGCTTTGGTGTTTTTAACCTGCATGGTTAACTTACAGAGAATTTACTTGCATGCAGGTGGATGTTGGGATGGAATAGTGAGCAGGGGGGGGCTGTTTCATGGAAGCCCCCACAGTTGCAACTTTTGCAGTTTTATTCTTAGCTCGAAGTGCAGCTGTCTGTCTTTCGGAAGCTATCGATTGCCTGTCCTGTAATTGCATTACAGCTGTCATAGTGAGGCTTGCT
The DNA here is from genome assembly GCA_026779605.1 of Mormyrus hasselquistii. NCBI lineage: Eukaryota > Metazoa > Chordata > Actinopteri > Osteoglossiformes > Mormyridae > Mormyrus > Mormyrus hasselquistii. The sequence continues at coordinate 2,890,973 of JAODKE010000050.1, read as the reverse complement.
CTGGTGAGGGCCTGGGGTGCGCAGCCGTGCTAAGGTAAGGCTAGGCGTCATCTTTGGCCTTTTCAATTTTCCCTCATGTTTTAATGATTGCT